>OY720642.1:25647631-26247631 GCA_963169105.1 Ceriagrion tenellum | reverse complement strand
GATGAAAGAAATTATATGAAAGAATTATGGTCCGATGGAAAGTACTCTAAGGTAGCCATAATTTCATTGGCGGCATTATTTTTAGCTAACGAACATAATAATTGTTAATAACGTTAATAACGTTAACCTATTACGAACTCTTTCCTTATCAACCATGTGGTCGTACGTAGCAAACTTCCCAAAGTAGGTAGAGACGCATGCAAGCTAAAAATGTGAGTAGGTAGTAATCACAATAGGTATGTGTAATCACCTGACGAAAAAATTCACTCAACAGAATTTGGATTCTCTCTCCATCGTGTACCGCAGGAGTGTACATAAAAAGCCACTGCGGAAAGTGAACTATTTATATGACCCACGCTATAAACCACGAGTCATAGTTTACCATTGACAATCCCGATCTCTGCCGCCTTAAAATATATTCTTAAGAAACTACATTACGCTAAATAACTGCTGAAAAACTTATGTACACTCACCAACACTCACTCTCGAAGCACATGTTTACAAGTGTTGCAACAACTGAACATCGCTTCGCGGTGACGCCGGCCCCGGTAAAGTTCTGTATTACCAGAACAGGTAAATTGGTAATACAGAATTTTAGACCACGGTAACTGCCGGCACCACTTCGGCCAAAGGGGCAATTAATACCATAATCTCGTTCAGCGCGTCTAAACGCACCATGTAGGAATAGTGCCAATCTGGATTCAACCCAATTTCAAGAATAATTTAATTCTAAGTACCTGTAATTATATTTTAAAGAACAAAAAGATACAAATTCTTACCTAATGATACTCCACGACAATTCAGCAACGTAGGACGCCAATGCCAGTCGACAGCTCCGCAAGGATCTCTATCTCTCACCGAACCGTTCCAGCTCCGAGTTGACGAAAGAGTGAACGAGAGTTGCTGTAACACGCATTAGCATCGTACCAGCAGCGTGCTGCAGGCATGCTTCGCGCATGCGCTGATGACGCGCTTCCATAGCATGTTGCGCCAGCGCGCTGCAGAAGCTCTATTGTCGCGCTTCATTCAAACGGAAACGAACTTGCAGCTATGAAACCCCTATGCAGCGCTTCTGCAACTTTTCGTGTTTACAGGGCCCTGTAAACACAAACAGCTGCTGACACGCATTAGCAGTGATTCTTTGCAGCGCTGCAGACGCTGCGCACGCGCCGGTGATGCGCGCCAGCAACGTTCAAATTTCCGTTTTTCGCATGTCAAGCGCGTTGCTCAGACGCTATGGCAGCGTTGCAGAATAGCTGCAACAGCGCTGCAGAACTGCGACACCAGCGCTACAGAACAGCTGCAGCAGCGCTGCAAGAATGCCCTGGCAACGCTGCAGCAGCGCCCTTGCTGCGTATATACTACGCGTTAATTGCGCTGCAGTGACTGCAATAGATGTGAATGAAAATCGGACCTGTATGCAAGGTCCATCCATCAGTTTCGTTTACTTCCCAGTGTCCGTGATTATGCCGTTTCATCAAGACCCTTTCATTTGTTTGGGTTTACTTTCAGATCTTATGCCCAGTAGCAGTTGAATCATTTACCTGCATGTGTTGAAATAAATATTGGGCATCAAATCTGTAAGTGTATAACCAAATAAATGAAATGACCTTGATCATACGGCATAATTACGGCCATCGGGAAGTAAACGAAACGGATGGATGGACCTTGCAAATAAGTCGATGGCACAGGTCCAATTTTCATTTACATCTGCTCCTATTGCAAAGTATCTCAACTATCTCTATTCGTTTACACCAGTCGGACTTCACATTGCCAAATAAGTATCAGCTCCTAAAACACTAAAACAATTCTGCTCCCAACATTTCTTAACATGCTGTCCATAGAAAGTGCAAGAAGTAAAAAATTTCAAAAGCAAACGAATCCATCTTTTAAGTGTAGGTACATACTGCCACCATTGACACTTGATTCAGTTGTCCTTACTACAACTTAAAGTAAAAGGAGAAAGGAACAAAATATCGAACAAGAGCATGAATTATTGCAAGTCTCAAGAAGGAAGTGACCGTACCTACCTAAGGACATTATAATGATACATGGTACTTTATATCAGTGGCGGCTCTCGCAAGTAGGCCCAGGGCTTTCTAGAAATATGAAATGTAATACAAGACCTTGTTTAAAACAGTGCATATCAAACTTAGGGTACAGTCACAAATAAGTCTATCCAATAAACCCTGGAGCCAACCCTGCTTACTATAAAGTAGAAGTAAAGGAGATAGCTACATGGCATTCATTTTTCATCACAAGGACATTGCATAAAACTAACTTAGATCATTAAAGAATCCATGCTTCAGGTAATAGGGCAATGCTACCAAACTAGTTTCCTTATAACATACAGCAAGGTAATGAATATTCAAAATGCCATCTCAAGTGGAAGTCACTTTAATTCCATTTACATAACATGGCACATAACATAAATTAATTCATCACACTATCACTGCGTCCAATGGATCTTCTCATTCTTGTACCAGTCTGCCGGAACTATTCTCCTATTTTTTTATTTATCTTATGGACCCCTACATGAGCCAGTGTGGGCTTCTTACCAGCATCTAAAGAAAAACAAAATAACACACATAAAACACCAAACAATACAAATGATATAAGAAATGGGAAATACGTCAAATTAGAAAAATTTACCTAGAATGGCCTTATGCAGTTTTGTGAGGAGTACACAGGAAGCTAAGCCCGCTTCCTGTGTACGCCTCAGCTTTCACTTGGCGGGCCCTGCAGAGTTACTGGCTGGCAGGCGGAATAGCGGGAGACTCAAACTGGCCAGATCCAAGTCTCATTCATAGCCAGGCAGCATTTCCGCGTAAAAGATGTAGTAGCTCTCTCTCTCCTTATCTCCTTCCCTCTCCCTCTCTCAGGGTAAGGGAAAAAGGAGGAAGACACGTGGCCTGTTTCTCCCAATTATACCCTCGAAAAGTTAACACAAAAAAAATATATTAATCATAGTTTCCTCCGTCACAATAAAAAAAATACTTTCATAAATAGGATACAGGCAATTATACTTAAATACAGATGGTACAGTTATAGAATATAGGCAGTGATATTTAAATACAGAACAAAATTAAAACAAATACAGTTTCCCACAACTATTAATAAAAAAAATAGCTTTGTTGCTCTTGGATTCTGGACTTGGTTTTTGTGCCAAACGCACTTTGCACCGTTACAAGGTAATAATCCATTTTGTCCCCGTCGGGATATTTAATCCAACCCACAAAACACATAAACTCTTACATAATGAAATGAGGCCCTCCAGGCCTTACGCGAATGTAAATGAATCGGAGACAGAACAGCCCACAAAGAAAAGAAAATGCAAAGAATTTAAAATCCCAAATCTGAGCACTCCCAAAGATACCATGAATAAACAAATTTAGTACAAGCTTCTAGCCACATACCTTAAACCCTAATCACAACCATAACAGCATTCACACATTGCCACACGATAACTTGCACTTTCTTTGAGCACAGTTTCGGGAGAGATGTTATTCTCAGGAGATTCAGAGGCAGAGAGAGATAGCGCACACCGGGCTTTCCTCTCCTGCACTTCTCGTCCAGATGGCAGCAGCAGCGTCATATTAGCAGACGACGCTGCCTGCGGCGACATGGGAGCGAGTGTTCTGCTCCTCGGCGGGTCTTCAAATCGGGCGCGCTGGTGGTCTGCGCTTCACGCGTTCGCCCGTCCTTTTCTCCCAAGGTAGTCAGCCTTCGGATGCCAAGGCGGGTTCCTTATAGCCCACGGCCAGGGGTGACCAGCCCCTCTACCGCGGACCCGTGGTTCGCCAATCGGTCCTGCGTGCTCGGAAAGTCTCTCACATATACACACCAAAACAAAAAAACAAAACACACTTCATAACATTCATGGGCTCGATTTATGTGGCTATAGGAACTTTTCTCCCCCAATTTTTGGGAGAACAGCAAAGATAAAGAGAGATAATTATGAAATTTCAGTATCATTTGTGGATTTGATATTGCTAATTTTCATTAATTACACCATTTAAAATCACATTTCCAGAACAGCCCCCAAAAATAATAACAAATTCCATGGTATTACAATACAACAACAGATATACAAAATAAAATTGTACTCAGATTTTACAACCTGTTTACCTCCCTCCTGCTCCTGCCTCTGAATTTCCGGGAGTCTTTCTCCATATTTTTTTCAAGGGTTACACGAGAAGATCCTTTGCAGGACCCCCGAGGCGGCCCTACTGTGTTGTAGATTGGCTTGGAGGCAATGGATGCCCGCCATGCTGATCCTCCTCCTTTGTGTCAACCCCTTCCACCTCTGGGGTCTTTCGGGGTTCCTCAGGTTCGCCCGTCTTTCCCAGAAAGGTTATCTCGGCCCTCTGCATGCCGACATTTCCCCGGAATTCTGGGCTGGATATAAAGGAGGCAGATGGCTCATCGACACCAAGGATGATCCTCGTCCCTTGGTTCACCTCCTTCCGCTCGTAAGGTCTCCAGAGAACTGTCTGGAGCCCCGGGTTAGACTTCCTCAGTCTGTCCAGGAGAGTTCTGACGTCGGGTTTACTGAGCCCAGGAACCCACACCATCATCCTTCTACTCTTTATAAGGCTGTCGGCATCTACAGCCTTGACGTTGGTCTCGCCGAAGGGTCCCATTCGTTCTGCTGCCTCTACCAGCCAATTGGCAGTGTATTCTTTTGCGCAAGCAATTTCCACTGCCCCATTTATAAGCCTGTTGGGGATAAGAGGAACCTCCTGGTCCGCTGGGACTGTGTCCCACAACTCCTCAAGCCTTGCGATGGCCAGTTTGTGCCACTCCTCATTCATCATTACCTCCGGATAGGAGACGGGCACAATCACCATCTTCTTGAATGATCTAGCGGCCTGCGTGTAAGTTGAGATCTTTGGTTTCTTGGCATCCTGTGCCAAGTTGGTAGGGGTATCCCCTGGGGCCCTCGTTCTTTTTTGGGGCGCACCTCTTGGGTTCCCAACAGAACCTGCCCCCAGGAGATCCGCCGGTGATGTTGCCATCACCGGTTTTTCCCCCAGTGGGAGGGACCGCAGGACCCCTTGAGGTTGTGGCCTTGTTAGCACGTAGTCTGTCTCTTTCTCTTCTCCTGGCTGCGCCACTTTCTTTTGATTTGGTGGTGAGCTTTTCCAATTTATTGGAGATGCTCCCCAGCGTGATGATGGAGGCTTCCGAGTCCGACTTAGGGGACGTGGACTTCTTCAACGTGGACTCAGAGGAGTCCGACAGTATCTCCCCCTGCTCCACTGCTCCAGAGGGGTGACGGGAAGGTTTGGGATCCCTCAAGGGGACTCCCTGGGTAGGAGTTATGGGAAGAGAGGAGGAGGCGCTTCCATTGGGCTCCCCAACGGGGCTCCACAACAGTGCATCCTCCGTCCCCAGAGACATAGGACTTGCGTCCATAGGTGGAGTTCGCCTTATAGCAACCAACCTCAGAAAGATTTTTGTTTATTTTAGGTTCCATAGAAATCCCACGAGTAGTTAGGGAAATAAATGGTCCACCCACACAGAGCCCCGCTTGCATGGGTAAGGCTAAATAAAACCGGAGGTCGCCCTGTATCCGGAGTTTCCCCGTTGACGACTTCTTACCCTCCGCCCCGCAGACGCGGTCACCATTGGCACGAGGAGTCACCGTAGTGAGGGGAGCTAGTTATCGACCAGCCAGGTCTAGATCCGTCATGTTCAGCGAAAACCAGGGGCACCTCGTGGAGGATGTGGCTCTTCACCACGCATGACGGTCTTGGTGGGCAGTGAGCATGTTCTGCTCTGCTACCCACCCTGGGATCACATATCCCTCGCCCCATTCATGGTAGGCTTACAAGCCAATAGTCCGATGCGACACTACCATGGTTTTCGTAGTGTTCTGCTTCAAGAGCGTGCTAATGCTGATTTCAGCAATCTCTCCTCTATTGTTCTTCACGGGACTTATTCGTAACGTTCGAACTGACCGTTTATAGGTTGATAATCTGAATGTACGATGCAGTCGAGTGCAACGTCCTAAGTGTTCTGTTATCCTACCTTCCACCTACATTGATTCTTTTTTTTATTCCACCCTAAACTTTTGAAATCCTAGCCGCTAGCTGACGAATCTGTTTAAAAAAATTCATATCTGAAAAGTAATAAGTAAACCTACTAATAAGTCCGAAGTCCATGTTACCTTTCCTGGTATGTTTTAAAATTTTCGTCTTAATTGAAGTATTGGTGTGACTTATTTTACGGCGCGGAATTCGAAATCTAATCGTTAATCACAATAACACTATATAAGGACGCGACTCTTGATGCGCTTTCGATCGTCTTCACTAAAATTACTGTCGCAGTTTAATAGCCCAATTTCCTAGTATTCTATTAATTAAACCCAATTTGCGATTTGCCTGTCCGAAAATTTCCCGTATGTGCTTCCCCCGGGATAGGCTGTGATTACTGAAAAAATTCCTATTGCGAGTATTTCTGATCGACACGGCGGTTTATCACCACGTCTTATCACCACGCTGCATCCGTGACCAGATAAAAGCGGCAAAATGAGAAAAATCCTCCGTAGAGCTGATAGGCTCACAAATTCTTTCCTGCTGCATTCCATTTACCACTATAACAAAAGGGGTTCGATGAGCTACTTCTGCTATTACACACTTCGCGTTTCTTCCCTTCCATATGCCAGCTTCTTTTCCCTATAACCTGCTAATAAAAAATAGTGAATTAGATAAGGGACTTTCTCAGTGAACGAAAACAAAATGTAGTTATAGATGGTTTAATTCTCTGTGTTTTTTTTATTATTAGGGCAATTAAAAGGGCTCTGATGTGGTCGGAGTCTCATCCTGAGTTCCTCAAGGAAGCGTGATCGGCCCTCTTTTATTCATAATTTATATTAACGGCTTAAGTCCTCAAGTTTTCAGTAAACGAAGATTATTTGCGGACGATACAGTTACTTACTGTGAAATAAGCAATGACGCAGGCAAGTTCTGTGATCGGACCTTCACAACATTCATTCGTGGTGCCAGGAGTGGGGGCTAGAATGAAATCTTAGTGAATGCACCACAATTCACTTCCTGCGAACGTCATTACATAAATGCCGTATCTTTAATGTGGGTGGAGTATACATAACATCTTCAGATATAGTAAAATATCTTAGAATTACCTTAACTTCTCATCCATCGTAAGGAACACAGATACAATACATATGCGTATCAGTATTAAAGATAGTACGAGAAAAAAATTCATTAACAGAAAAAAATTCATTAACAGAAAAACATTCTTCATTTAGACATTTTATTGCAGTAAAATATTTTTCTGTTTTCAAAAATTGAACTAACCGAAATATTTAAGTTTCACCTGAGGAAGTTATTTCATAAAAATGAATCATTTTGATTTTTTTATGACTGCAAAAGTGCTTTACCATACTCAAAAGGTAAACTGAGCGAATTATTAAAGTTTGAGCTGAGTGAAGTAAATAATACAATCTTTCTGAAGAAGAAACTTAAATCATAAAGAGCAATTATTATCAGCAGCGAAAGAATATCTATTTTTTATTTTCAAAGGATGAACTAAACGAATTATTAAAGTTTGAGCTAAGAAAAGTAAGCAATACAAGATTTTTAAAAGAAAATTATATTAAAATCACGAAGAGATATTATAATATCTCTTCGTGATTATTTTTTCTTTTAAAAATCGTGTATTGCTTACTTTTCTTAGCTCAAACTTTAATAATTCGTTTAGTTCATCCTTTGAAAATGAAAAATATATTAATATATTAACGGCAAAAGTACTTTTTTCCATTTTCAAAAGATAATCTGAGAAAAATATTATAGTTTGAGCTGTGGGAAATAACCAGTACACAATTCTATAAGAAGTAAAATTAATTAGTATGAGATTTTATCAACAGCGAAAAAGTTTTTTCATTTTAAAAAGTTTGAGATGAGAGAAGTAACAAATAAACGATTTTCGAATACAAAATTAACCATTAAGAGATTTTATTAATAGCGAAAGAATTTACCATTTTCTAAAGATGCACTGATCGAAGATTAGGTTAGATAGAAGATAGAGGTTAGACAAGTAAGCAATACACGAATTATGAAGAGGAAAATATATTATTAAGAGATTTTACTGACAGCGAAACTATTTTGGGAATTAAGACAGAATCACTGAGCGAAATATCCAAATTTGGGATAAGAAATTGCCAAAGTACGAATTTCAAACAAGTAAAATTAATCATTAAAATATAAAATTAACAGTGAAATATTTTATGCTCAGAGATGAACACTTTTCGAATTTCGAAGTCAAATTCATCATACAGAGATATTATTAACAGTGAAAGTATTTTTCCGTTTTCATAAGATGACTTGAGCGAAATATTAAAGTATGAGCTGAAAGAATTAACTAGTACAATTAAATTGGAGGAACTATAATCATAAAATTATTTTATTAACAGCGAAAATATATTTCCTATCCAAAGAAAGAAGTTTTAGTTTTTTTAGTTATTTTTTTAATCAGTCTTTCCATAGAAATAAACCAATGAATAATTTTCGAAGGGAAAAAATTCGAAATTAAGACATTTTATTAACAGCATAAATATATTTTGTTATTCAAATAATATAATATAATTTAATAATAAAATAATAAAAAAATAATAATAATAAATATATTTTGTTATTCAAAAGTTGTACTGACCGAAATATTAAAGTTTGACCTGACAGAATGAATCAATAGACGATATTCGAAGAAGAAAAATAAATCATTATAGAGATAATAATAATAATAATAATAATAATAAAACGTCTTTATTAGGCGAGATTGGGACTAGAAAGTCCCATCTTCCATCTAACCCCACGTAACAGTGAAGGTTATTTATGTACTAAAAGTTGAACTAAGGAAATATAAAAGGTTGAGCTGAGAGAAGTAAAAAATAAACGATTATGACGGAAGAAAAATTAAATATTAAGAGACTAAATTAACAATGAAAGTATACTTCCATTTTGAAAACAAATATCTGAGAGACATGGGAAAGTTTGAGCTGAGATAAGCATACAATACTCGATTTATTAGCAGCGAAAGTTATTTTCCATTTTCAAAGATGAACTGACAGAAATATAAAAGTTCCGCTGAGAGAAGTAACCAATACGCGATTTACGAAAATGAAAAATTAATATGAATTGAGAGAAATTAAAATTTTGAGCTGAAAAATTACCAAATCATTTTCGAGCAATTTAAATTTATCATTTAGAGATAAATACAGCAGCAAAATATTAAGTTTTTTAAACATGAACTATTTATTTATTTTTTATATTTAAAACTATTTATTAATGTTTGAGTAGAGAGAAGTAACAAACACACGATTTTTGAAGAAGAAACATTAAGTTCAAAGACATATTTACAGTGAAAGTGTTTTTTTTTTCATTTTCGAAACTAGAAGTGACCTTTATCATTAAGAGAAATTATTAACAGCGAGTGTATTTTTCCATTATAAAAAGATCTTCTGAGCTAAAAATATCAAAGTTTTAGCTAAGAGAATTTGTTACGAGCGAAGGTATTTTTTCATTTTATAAAGATGATCTGAGGGTGAGTGCTTGAGCTGGAAGAAGTTAAAAATGTAAAATTATTAAAGAAGAAAATTTAATCATTAAAATATTTTATTAACAGCGAAAATATTTTTCATTTTCAAAGATTAACCGAGATAATTTTGTGATGAGAAGTTACAAAATAACGAATTTTGAATTAGTGAAATTCATCATTAAGATATAAAATTAATGAAACATTATAAATGAAATTGAGAGAAGGAACAAATACATAATTTATAAGAAGAGAAATTCATCATAAAAAATTATTATTTAAACCGAATGTACATTTCCTATTTTCAAAAGATGACTCGAAATATTAAAGTTTGAGCTGAGAAAAAGTATCACAATTTTCGAAAAGGATATGGTAATCAATCAGTGATACATATTTTTAATAGCGAGATAATTTTTCAACTTTCTTATTTTGAAATAAGCAAAATATTTAAGTTTGACCACAGAAGAGTAATCAATACACGATATTCAAGGGGAAAAATGAAACATAAATAGATTTTTTTAACAGCGAATGTCCATTTTCAAAAATGAACTGAGCAAAATATTTAAATTGAGCTAAGAGAAGTTATGATTACACGATTTTAGAAGAAGATAAATTAATTAAAAAAGAGAACTCATTAAGAGCGAAGGCATTTTTTCACTTTATAAAGATGATCAAAGGGTTAGTGCTTGAGCTGGAAGAAGCTACCAATGTAAACATTTTAAGAAGAAAATTTAATTATTAAAAGATTTTTCTAATGGAAAAAATATTTTCCCTTTTTCAATAAAAATACACGGTTACCTTGAAGGACAGATTAATTACTAAGAGATTTCATTTGCAGCAAAAATATTTTGTAATTTTCAATAGTAAAATATTGAAAGAATTAATTGAGAAACATCACCAAAACACGATATTGAAAGAAGATAAATTCATCATTAGTAAATTTTATTATCAGCTATAAATTTTTCAAGTAAAAAAGATGGCCTGAGTGAAATAACTTTGAGCTCTGCGATGTAACTAATTGAGGGATTTGGAATAAGAAGAAATAATCATTCAGCGTTTTTTTTTAACGTCAAAAGTATTTATGAATTTCGAAGATGTAAAATTCATCATATGAGAGATATGAAAGTTTTTTCATACAATGAAAGTTTTTTTCCATTTCCAAAAGATGACTTCAGCAAAACGTTAAAGTTTGAGCTGAAAGGATTAACGACAACACATATTTTTAGGAAAAACTATAATCAGAAAGAACTTTTTTTAACAGCGAAAAATATTCCCCTAACAAAAGATGAACTGGACAAAATATTAGTTTTTCAGAGAAATAAACTAATGCACGATTTTCGAAGAGGAAAAAAATCCATATTAAGACTTTTTATTGAGAACAAAAATATATTTTGGTTAATAAAAGTGGAACAGCGAAATATGACTGTTTTACTTGAGAGAGGTAATCTATTCATGATATTCGAAGATGAAAAATAAATCATTAATAGCGATTATTAACAGCGAAGGTTATATTTTTAAAAGATGACCTCAGGAAAATGTTAAAGTTTGAGCTGAGATAAGTGTCCAATGCTCGAATTTCGAAGGATAATTATTGTTGTGATTTATGTTATTAACTTCGAATGTATTTTCCCTTTTTCAAAAGTTGAACTGTGTGAAATACAAAGTGTGACATAAGCCAAAGCGTAATTTGCTAAATTACCAATTTCTTTTCTTTTCCAAGTCTTTTCCAAGAGCGAATGATATTCTTTAAGATTATTAGCAGTGATAGTATTTTTCTTTTTCAATTTCATTACACGATTTTCAAACAACAGAAATTATATATAAAGGAAATTTTTTAAAGTGATGATATTTATTCATTTTATAAAGACGACTTGATAATTTTAGTGATTGTGCTAGGACTGGTTACCAATGAAAATGTTTTGAAGAATAAATTTTAATCATTGAGAAATTCATTAACAGGAAAAATATTTTTCCGTTTTCCATTTGAGCCGTAAGAATTAACGAGTACAGGTATTTTTAATCTGAAAATATAATCTTAATGGGATTTTTAATTCGAGTGAAATATTCAAATCGAGCTAAATCATTACACCATTATCTACGTGGAGATTAATAATAAAAGATAATTTATTGACAGCCAAGGTATTTTTTTATGATATTAAGATGACGAGAGGGTAATATTAGTGCTTGCACTGCGACTGATTACCATTGAAAAACATTTGAAGAAGAAATATTAATCATTGAAAGATTTTATTAACAGCAAAAGTACTTTTCCAAATTCCATTTCAGCCGTAAGAATTAACAAGTACAAGTTTTTTAAAAGAAGATTATATAATCATCATGTGATTATTTATTCTAGTTTTTATTAAATATAATAAAATAATATAGAAAATAAAAATATTCCAATTGAGCTTAATCATTACACCTTTTTCGAAGAAGAGAAATTAATTATAGAAGAATATATTCAGAGGGAAGGTATTTTTGCATTTAATAAAGATGACGTGAGGATATTATTAATGCTTGATCTGAGAGTGGTTACAAAAGAAAAATTTTTGAAGAGGGAAAATTTATTCATTGTAAGATTTTATTAACAGCAAAAATATTTTTCCATTTTAAAAGAATAACCGAGAGTGTTTTGAGCTAAGAAGCTTTTTATACTTAAAAAATAAACAAATAAGGAATTTCGGACAGTTAAATTCATTATTTAGACAAAAATAACAAGGAAATAATTTTTATATTTTAAGAAGTTGATATAGGTTAAAATAGAAAAAATTGGAATGAAAAATCTTTGAAGAGCAAATTCATAAATGAGAGATAGAATTTACAGCAAATATAGCTGGAGAATCTCAAAAGATGATATACTTAAGTGAAATATTAAAAGAAAAAAAAACATCACCAAAACAAAATATTGAATTCCATTTGTAAAAGACTAACAGAGCGAAATTTTACAGGTCGGAAAAGCATTAACCAATTTACGAATTTAAAAGAAGTGATATTTATCATGCTATGCTATATTATTAACAATAAAAGTATTTTTCAATTAGGTACTATAGAACTAAAGCTACTAGAGAGCTAAACTAGAAATATTTTAGTTTAATTGAAGGAATTAAGGAGTACACATGTTTTTAAGAAGAAAATATAATAAAATGATTTTTTAATAGAGTGAATTATTCAAATTTAGCTAAACATTTACACAATTTTCGAAGAAGAGAAATTAATTATGAAAGAGAATTTATTAAGAGCGAAGGTATTTTTTCATGATATTTGTGCTTTAGCCGAGAGTGGTAAGTTATGAAATATTTTTAGAGGAAGAAAAAATTTTATCATGGAAATATTTTATTAATAGCAAAAATAATTTTCCATTTTCAAAGATTAACAGAGAAAGCATTGAGCATTTACGCACTTTTAAGAAGAAAATATAATCATAGAGTTTTTTTTATTCTAATAAAATATTCACATTGAACTAATCAATACACGATTTCCGAAGAAGAAAATTTTCATATAAAAGAGAATTTATTAAGACCGAAGGTATGTTTTCATTTTATATGGATGACGTGAGGGTAATATTTGTGCTTGAGCTGAGAGTGGTTATCGATGAAAAATTTTTGTAGAAGAAAATTCAATCATTGAAAGATTGTTTTATCAGCAAAATATTTTTCCATTTGATAGATTAACCTAGAGAATTTTGAGCTGAAAGATGACAAAATATCGAATGTTGAACAGCAACATTCATGAATAAGAGATAAAGATGGAAATAATTTAACTTTTATATTATAAGAATATAAAATTGGTTGATATAGAAAAATTTGTTATGAAAAAAATACATTTCCTTGAAGGACACATTCATTACTAAGAAATTTTATTTACAACAAAAATAGGTGGTCATTTTCAATAGATGAGATAAGTGAAATATAAAAAGAATAAAATGAGAAACATCACCAACACAAGATATTGAATTCCATTTTAAATAGATTACCAGGGCGAAATATTACAGGTCGAGCAGAGAAATAACCAATGTACGAATTTCGAAGAAGAAAAATTTATCATGCTATGTGAGTAATGATTTACAATGGAAGAACAGTACAGAAGTACAGTAGGACAGATTTCAAAAGATTTTAAAAAATTTTTGAAGAAGAAATTTTAATCATTGAAAGATTTAATTAATAGCAAAAATATTTTTCCATTTCCATTTGAGCCGAAAGAATGGAACAAGTACAGGCATTTTTAGAAGAAAATATAATCTAAATATGATTTTTTATTCGAGTGAAACATCTAAATTGTACTAAATCATTACGTGATTTTCGAAGAAGAAGAATTAATTATAATAGAGAACTTATTAAGAACGAAATTTTTCATGTTATTAAGGTGACGTGAGGATAACATTAGTGTTTGAGCTGAGAGTGGTTCTGAATGAAAATGTTTTGAAGAAAAACATTTAATTGTAGAAAGATTATACTAACAGCGAAAATATTTTTCCATTTTCAAATATAAACCGAGAGACTTTTGAGCTGAGAAATTGCGAAATAATGAATTGTAAACAAGTAAAATTCATCACTATGAGATTAACTTAACAGGGAAAATTTTTTATGCATTTAGAAAATGAAATTGGTAAAAACAGACGATTTTGTCTTGAAAACATTATAATATGCGTTTTCCTTGAAGGACAGAATCATTACTAAGAGAATTATTTTTCAGCTAAAACAAAAACGAGTATACGAATTTTTAGGAGAAAATATAATCATAGAGTTTTTTTATTTTAATGAAATATTCACTTTGAACTAAATCAATACACGATTTCCGAAGAAGAAAATTTTCATATAAAAGAGAATTTATTAAGACCGAAGGAATGTTTTTATTTTATAAAGATTACCCAAGGATAATATTAGTGCTTGAGCTGAGAGTGGTTACCGGTGAAAAATTTTTGAAGAAGAAAATTTAATCATTGATAGATTTTTAATTTTTAAATTTAATCAGCGAAAATATTTTTCCATTTGATAGATTAAACTAAGCAATATTGAGCTGAAAGATTACCAAATATTGAATGTTGAACAGTAACATTCATGAATAAGAGATAAAGATGGAAATAATTTAACTTTTATATTATAAGAATATAAAATTGGTTGATATAGAAAAATTTGTTATGAAAAAAATACATTTCTTTGAAGGACACATTCATTACTAAGAAATTTTATTTACAGCAAAAATAGGTGGTCATTTTAAATAGATGAGATAAGTGAAATATAAAAGGAATACAATGAGAAACATCACCAAAACACGATATTGAATTCAATTTTCAAAATTTTAATCGAGCGAAAGATTACAGATCGAGCACAGAAATAACCAATTTCGAAGAAGAAAAATTTATCATGCTATTGAGATATCATTAACAATGAAAATACTTTTCCATTTACATAAAATGACTTTAACGAAATAAATAAGTCTGAGCCAAAAGAATTAAAGAGTACACATATTTTTAAGAATCATAGAGTGATAGTTTATTCGAGGTAAATATTCACATTGAGCTAAATCATTACACGATTTTTGATGTAGAAAAATAAATTATAAAAGAATTTACTAAGCGGGAAGATATTTATTCTTGTTATTAAGGTGACGTGAGGATAATATTAGTGCTTGAGCTAAGAGTAGTTACCAATGAAAAACTATTTGAAGAAGAAAATTTAATCATTGAAAGATTTTATGAACAGCAAAAAAATTTTCCATGTTCAAAGAAGAAATGACTGGAATGTAAAGATTGGTTCACATCTATCAGGCGCATTCTGCTTTTGCAGTTGTTACTGGCAGGACACACAAAATATTCAGCATCTGTCGCACCACTTGGAAGGTGTCTTTAATTCAAACCTACAGAACCAAGGGGCCAAGAGTCCGAAAGAACTCAAAATTAACATACATTCGGCCAACAAAGGGACATAAAATAACAATAACAAAAGCCAATGAACAAACATTTTCACGAAATTGCTTCTGCTTAAGAAAGATATAACTATATGCTCTCATAAAAAAGAAGAGTACCTTGAGAGCGTCTAAGGATATCTTGGTGGGTCTGCCATTGCCGACAAATGCCGATAATTCAGTGTCATTTCACTAAGAAACTCGTCTTTTCCACAATCTGATAACCTTGAGAGCAGGATTTTGGCCTGCTTCGAGGCATCAGAATTTAAGCCCTGCTGCAGGCCTTTTTACTAGGTAAAAAACAACAGAAGCATGTCAGGAGATTGCCGGCAGCCTTCATCAATCTGAACAAAAAAGAAGTCCAAGAAAGGAAAAATACTGCCTGGCTGAAATATTCCTCTGGGCTTGAGGCATCAACCCTGTATAGTTGACGGGCACATCGGTGAGGGACTTTGATTTTCAGTTCAAGTACTGTCAAAGAAATTGCATGGCAATGGACGTCACATGCTATCAGAGACAAAAGAAATGAGCCAGGCGAGCCAGATGAGGAGTGTTTTCCAGGTTGGTTTCATTTATCCCTGATATCCCTGACAGTAAGGGGGCAACAACGGTGAAGACAGATCTTTGGAATTCAAAGATCCATTTTCACTGCATTGCTACGTAAAGCCAAGTATAGTAAACGCACATAACTGTGGGAGTTATCTGTAAAAGCAAGGAAGAACTAGATGATTAGGTACCTGTAGCTACTTACTGAACTCTGGTGAAAACCTTGTGAAAATGCTCATTAGCATTGTATTTCATTTTCTGGCTTATAGTAAAAACCTCCGCAACAACATGCACAGCAATGAGAAACCCTCTGTCTTGAATGGACCTTTGCAACATACTTGCTGCTGAGATGAAATTCTTATCAGTCCAGTTTAATATGACCTGATCCAGAGCTTGCAGAACAGGGCTGAGAAGTTTAAAGAAGGTGAGTACTGAATCATGCCACTCAATCCAACGAGTGGCACAAAGTTTCTTCAAGTAAGTGGCTGTAGTTTGAGGCTTCAACTCTTCTATTGCCTTGTGCAATTCATTGTTTCTCTCAGGATACCTGAAGAAGTCATATGCAAATGCCACAATAGCCATGCAATTTGTAATGACTGGAAAAACACATGCAACAGAAACTACAAGATGGAAGCTGTGAGAACTGCAGTGAACATAAAAGGCAAGAGGGTTCTTAGATCGGATGTAAGCTTGTACACCCGGAAAGTGAGAGCTCATTGAATGAGCACTGTCGTAGCCCTGCCCAAACATGTACATATATGTGCCATGCTAATTAGATTATTGATGATGGTATCAGATAATGCAATCCCTCTTAAACCTGTTACAGGAACTAAAATTAGGAAGACCTCCTTCACCTCATAATTTTCAAGTAACATATGCATATCACAAGTTGTTCTGTTTTAGAGGCTACTGTGGTTTTATCTGCTAACTCTGAAAACCCTTTAGCTTGGTTGATCTCTTCCATAAACTGTTTAAATATAATACCTAGACACGAGCTAATTATTTTATTTTGGATCTCAGATGATGTGTATTTAGCATTTCCAGCAGCTGATTCCAAATGTTCAGCAAGAGCCTGTCATTACTGTTAACTTTGAATCTGAGTAGAGCCCAAAATTTGTCATTCTTTTTTGCTTCTTCTTATTCCTTAGGACAAATTTCACCTGCCTTCCTATGGCCCCGTAGTGGCAAACCCTCCCAACTGTAAAATATTACTGTCTCTATTATGGGCTTGACGCTTCTTCTATTTTCTTTGACCTGAAAGGAGTTAAATCATGGTAAAGTATCCCTTAGCCATTTCAAGACATGTTACAACCATATCAGTTCAGATCAAGGATAATCTTCACATCATCTCTCACTTGAGGGCAGAATCGAGTTGGGCAGAGAAGGAATCTTGTTATAACAGTCTTGAAATGTGCAGCAGACACCCTTGCGTCATTGTGGAGTTGAGAGTTCTGGTGATGTTTAAACATTTCCTTTGCATCTTTTCTCAGCCATAATTTTGAATTGACAAGTTGGCTACCTCATTCATGACTTCCCCTCCCACACCCAGTGTTGGCCGCTAACAAAGAGCACCAGAGAGCATCGCACATGAATGTCAATTCATTCAAGTTTGTGTTTCACTGTCAGCACAATTTTCTTGCATTTATCAGCCATGATATCCAGCTATGGATTGGCAACTTATTTACTGGCCAAATGAAATAACAATAGCACATGGATGAGGACACCACTATGGATATGATGTGACTAGGGAATGGAATTCCCTTCTCTGATGTGACTGAGTGAAGCTGGGTTCACACAATGGAAAATGTCGCAGAAGAGGAAAAGCCAATCACAAACCGGCAGTGAGGAGCTGAGGACTTTTTGCTTTTTGAGAGTGAAATGTGATATTAAAACACAGCAGAAAGGAGGAAGCAAAATAAATGAAGTGGAATTAAACAAAGCAAGAAAATTTCTTTCCATTCCTTATTCGGACGACGTTAAATCCAGCATTAAGAAACCTACTTTGATGCTACTTTACTGATTTTGACCTCCTTTTCTTGAAATTACTCTCTAAGCCCTTACATGTGATCAGTTTCCTGCAGTGTGTATATTTGACCCTTATCTTCATTTGATACATATTATAATCATCCGGAGTTTATTTTTGTACCCTTGCCCTTTCATCAAGAAGTCAGTGTCAGTCTCCCTTTTGCCAAACCGAAGGAGGGCTGCAGTTGAAGCATTTCCTACATAGCAGGCGGCGGGTCTGCCCCTTAACCGACCAATTGAACTGTGATCGGCTGGATGCTTTTCCATTTTCCACACCCTTTTCCCATAAACTTGAGACCCAGTCTCTACATTAAAACATTGTCGCCTATGTCTGAGCAATTGAGTTGAAAAAAGTAACCACAAAGTTCTCAAGGTTGCAGTCAAAGACAAGACCTCTCATGTTCGATTGTGTGTGAAGAAAATCCCAGTTTTCCTAGGGCCCAGCTCATGGCAAGAAGCTACCACTCGCTACCATCCATGATACCTGACACGTGGCTGCGCTGCAATGCTTGTACATACGACAGGGATAAAAACTAAAAGACTGGTTATATAGAGAAGAATATTTTACAATTCCACATGCATGTCTTGGTAGTAGTAGATTGCTTGATTGAACTGTGAAGTGAAAGACGAAATTCTTACAGTCAAGAGAGAGAAAGAGCGCTTAATGTTTGTGTTATACTACATTCTCTCTCTCTCCCTTCTCTTTTTTTCCCCTCCTCCATTTTCCTCATTCTCCATTTTTCTCCTTTTCCCTTCGACACTTATTTTCTCTTTTTTCTTGCCATCAAAAAATTTCACGGGGAGGGGGGGGGGGTAGGGGGAGGGGGTAATCTCACAAATGCAAATGCCTACCCTGGCTATGTGCCTGACATCTATTGAGCTGGTAGAAAAGTTGAAAGTGACTGTTGTGCGTTGGCAAAATAAAAAAAAATAAAAGGGATATATCCTCCCAGGAAGAAAAGGTCCGTGGATCCATGTGGGTCCTACATGGAATCCACCTAAGTGTGTGGATGTTTGGTGGAGGTGGAAATTTTCTTAATTTCCACCATTGCATGCATGGAAATTATGTGGAAATGGAAATTCCAGGAACTGTGTAAAAACTCA
This sequence comes from Ceriagrion tenellum, assembly GCA_963169105.1. Lineage (NCBI taxonomy): Eukaryota > Metazoa > Arthropoda > Insecta > Odonata > Coenagrionidae > Ceriagrion > Ceriagrion tenellum. Next base: position 26,228,497 of record OY720642.1, on the reverse strand, counting down.
TTTAAGTAAGTAATGTGTGTACCACTGGATAACTGTTAAGTTCACAAAATAAACATTACTAATTTTGTTTGAAGAGGAGTACATGTGGATTTGAAGTTGGACCCAACTGGAGTTTGAGTGGATTCCTGGTGGAAATTTGTAGGTTAAAGAATTTTGGTGGAGTCCACGTGGGTTTGATGCGGAATCCATGCAGGACCAATGTGGATCCCATGTTGAAATTTGGCATCTTGGTGGAAATTTAATGGATCTGGTGACCATATTCATGCGAATTCCACCAAAAATTTCTACCAAATTACCACCTTCATATCCACGTGGTCCCCACGTGGGTTCCATCAACTTGTTCTCACTGGGTAGAGAGTTTGGCCATCTGAAGGGCATATAGAGAGCTCATCACTGTATGGATTCTCAGCTAATAAGATTCTAGTTTCCCATGTTCCAAAGAGAAATATTTGATTTCCTCAATACACCACAGGGAGAACAACAACTTCGAGTCAGGGAAACCAGAAATTATAGCATTTTACGATGTGACCAAGGGTGCTGTAGATACATAGGATAAAATGTGTAGTACCTACTCATCCAGCCAAAGGACAAGAAGGTGGTCAATGACAGTGTTTTACAGATTATCAGATATTTCCTTTGTCAACTCATGTGGCAGTCTACAAAAGACAAAAAAGATATGACAAGGTTGGATTTTGTAAAATCGGAAGCTGCAGAGCTAGTAAGGCCCCTTTGGAGAAGGAGATGGAGCAATTCTAGACTTTCAAGACAGGTGCAAATAAGTATTGGACAGATTCTCTAATTACTGCTGGAATAGGCAGAAGAGGTTGAAAAGCTTTAGAAGTGGACTATATTATAATTATTACATCTAGACTGTGCCCTTCACAAAAAAGTGAAAACTTCTTTCTTGGGTTTCAAATGCAAAAACCATGTCAGCTAAACACACTCCAAAAAGTTGTAAAGACAGTGCTAATATGGAGGTGTGAGGGGTTTTTCGAAAAAAAATTGTAATTTTGATCAATTGCAGATTTCATCATAAAAAGTATTAATTGAAATATTTTCAATATTGTATAATTACAGAACATAACTACTTAAATATTTAAGACCAAATTTTCAACTCTCAAAAAACATTAATGATTTATTCACTCTAATTATAAATTCTGTTTTTTTCTTTTAACTTTTTTTCCTTGTTTCAAATAATAGTTTACCTTGAAAAAATGGGGAGTGCTGATGATTTAAAAAATTAAATATGAGTTGGAGAGACAGTTCTGAGAGGCATGAAATTTAAACAATACAATAAAAATATCATAACAACATTTTATTAATATTTAATAAATTGCAGTCTCCCAGACTGCACACCACTGGTTGTGTACCGAGAAATGCATGTCACTGGTTAAGGGTTTAGAGTGTAAATGCTCTTACTTCTTTCATTCTGGCTCTATAACCTCTCGTAACTTGAAAAGTAACCGGTGGAATGGGATACATTGAAAGAGTACTATCCGGGTGGAAAGCAAGAACACAACTGACATTATAGCCACACTGAGGCAAAAAACAGAAGAAAACATACCGGGAGTCATTGAATAATGTTGGTCTTCATTTGTCTTCCTGGTCTAAAAAGACTTGGGTGATGCTCTTCTTATTTAACCCTTTCGCACCTAGCGTTGGGTATAGCCGACATGAATTTTTCTATGCAAACGAACGAATGTCGGCTATGGCCGACAGAGAAAAACCAATGCAAAAGACCTAATGTCCGGTATAGCCGACATGATGAAAGGGAAGTGACCAATATGGGGGCAATAATCCTAGGTATGCAATAAACCCCTGTGACCCAGCTTAGGGACAGCCCACACCCTTCCCTCGGCAAGTGAGCTTGACCCTCCAAATCATTAGTAGCCCTCCTTGCTGCATGGATCTGCGGTTAATTTATTGTATTTGCAATGGTTTTTCGAGGAAATTATTTTTTTCACTCTACAAAATTTTTAACTCAATGAAGTGAATTATACGTTTTTTGTTAAGTCTTAGCAAATTTCAAATGGGATTCTAGCATTGATAGTTACAGAGCTCTTATGTGGAACTCTCAATTAGTTTGAGCTCTAAATAGAACTCTAAATCTGTTAATATTAACGCTAGAATTATGTTTACAACTGTAAATTGTTCAAAATAACATAAAAAATTCATTTAAAGGTATAAGCTTTCAAAGTATACAGCAAAGAATTATTTAAAAAAACAACGTTAACGCAACAAACTTACAGTGGCCTCCTGCTGAGAGAGGGACTGCTAAGGGTTGGGAGGTTGAGTGGAATGCCCAGGAGATGGGCACAGTGTCCCACTGAGTGGGGTTCCAAAACAGGCAAAAGGCGATTCGTTGCCACCAGAGAGCTCCATAGAGAGGAGTACAGAAAATTCTCATGCTACTAGTAGTAGGGAAAGCATTTCCCTTCGAGAGACTTCGGCATGAAAGGGTTAAATATCAATAACCCTCAGAGGTATAATCAAAGCTGAGGTTTGACATAGCACGGAGGAGAATTTGTTATGTTCACACCTGGGACCATCGTACAGAAGGAATTCTTTTCTTCCTATGCCTTTTCATCACTTTTCTTTTTGCTCATCTATACCCATTGTCACCCTCCCAATTCTTGTCTCCTTCATGCCAGGGCCTGCCTTATGAACTCTCCATGGGAAAAACTCCAAATGCACTACTTGCATGCTGTTGATTGCTTGCATTGATGAAATTATTATTGAATGGAAAAAAGTAAGGTTTTCCATTAGTTTCACAAATGGATAGAGAAGGCCCGTGATTCATGTGTACTGAGATTATTTTGTGTTCTTTACGTTTCATGCTAGGGGCTTTAAGAAAATCAGAAGTTTTCAATGGGAGGTAGCAAAATACTTCCATGGTCCTGCTTCAGTAAGCTTAGTGTGAAAGCAAAATTGGGAGCAATACTGTGTCCTTGGACAATTACTAGGGTAAGTTCAACTTCTGCGTTGTGAAAGTTTTTATTGAGTTTTACTGACAGAATTTTTGCAGAGTATTTATTTTTCAGTTTTAAAGTAATCCCAAATAATGAAATAAAGTTTTCTGAGCAAAGAATACAAATGAAATTTCATTTGTTAAAAATGTGTATGAAAAATGTGTTCAAATTAAAGAATTAGTTAAATAAGCATCCTTTAAGAAACGAGTTAAATATTGTCTTTAGCTCCCTCCTTTGAAATAAGTTGATACATTACTATAACTAGACCCAAGGGTCGCTACCCCATTGGCTAAATGACTGTACAAGCCTAATATTTACTGTGTCCTCACTATTACTATGGCTATTACTAATGTAAGCAGGAGTGCCCATCCCCCCCAATGCTGATGGCGAATTCCTCCAAAACCAATTCTCCCCTGCCTCCCGCCAGCATATAGCTACTTATTAGGCTATAATTTGATAGCCTGTCCAAGGAGTATGGAATAATGCTGAGGGGGTGGAGGATTCAGCAAGTTTTTTCATTATTAGCTTCACAAAATCGTTTTTAACACTTTTCTGGCAATAAAATCTTAAATCATCATACACGTTGTCAACCACTGAGATATCCATATTTTTTAGAGTTAGATTTGAGGGTTTGGCTTTTCATTCATTACCAAACTCTCAAAAACTAACTCTAAAAAATAGAAATAAAATCTTAAGCAAACTATTGCACTACTCAAAACCGTAAGGATGTGAGAGTTTTTTTTTACGATAGCATGCTTAAAAAAGAAATTACTTGTAAAAGTGAGAATTATTTAGTTCTTATATTTCATTTAAGTTACTGAAGGCTTCTTTCATATTTTGAAGTAAGGAAAAATATAGGAAATATATTAAATATTGCGCTCCTAAAACTGCACAGCAGGATCCTGTATCTAACAAAATTGATGGTCAACTTACTGCAAAGATACTATTACAATACTTTCTACCACACCTTACAGCTATATACAGCTCTCGCAAAAGCATATGGCATTCGGATGCTAACTTTGTAAATTCGACTAAATACATTAACTCCTTCACCATCGATTCCATAATACTTACACAAGTCACTGACAAATTTGTTTGTGTTGTCTGCATCATAAAAATTCCATTTTTTGAAATGCACTCATGCATGCCACAAATGTCAAGACTTCGCTTTCCCCTACGTCTCTTATCCCTACCCCTTCCACCAAACTTTACCCCACCACGACGTCTTTTTCTGTGTACCCCAACACCATAAGCTTTCGTGAGAGTGCCAGTGAAATGTGCAAAAAATGAGGACATCTAAAAAAACTAAACATTTTAAATTAAGATTTTTCTTTAATTAAATGGAACCCAATACATCATTATTCATAGCTCTTATTTACGAATTATACTGGTAAAAAAACTAATAATAATAATAAAATAATACAGATAAAATCAGTAGGTACTGATGGTGGTGGTACCATTTTGACTACCCTACCCTTGATGTCCTTTATACAGTAGGTAGTAGTTTTTTTCTTCGCTCACTTGACAAAGCAAATTTTTCTATAACTTCACTGTTATAAATTGATTTTAAAATGTCTTTTTAGGAAGAAAGGGCAAGCATGTTGGAGAGCCAGACGTCTCCCATGCTGCTTCTCACCCTATTTTTTTACAATAATTAATCTGCTCATAACCCTCTCTGCTACGCAACTTGTTGCTGGAAATGTCAGAATTATCTGGTATAAAATTGTAAGGTAAGGAAATCCAGAAATATTTAATAAACGCCTATAAGGCCCAATGAATCCTTTCTTGACCCATTGATCCAGAAATCTTTGTTCTGCTATATTAGGATTTGTACTTGAACCATCAGGCTTGTCGTCGCAAGAATCTTGGGTGTCACTTTCGTTATTATTTTGGCTCAGACTCTCGTCACTCAAGCTCAGCACATCTCATAAATCACTGCTTGGGTAGCTAACTTTGTAAATTCAACTAAATACATTAACTCCTTCACCATCGATTCCGTAATACTCACACAAGTCACTGACAAGAATCGGCCTTAGGGTACTATCCATATTTTTAGCAACATTGAGTAAACCTTCGTGGGAAAAGTGAGTTATTTGTTTGACAATATTCAGAGGACTTTCTGGAAACTGATCCCATGGCTGAAGACTTAGGGAATCAAGGATTTGAAAGTACACATCTGATCTTATTTTCGCTTATTTCACTTTTGATCTTATTTAGAATGCGTGTACATACATATCGTAACCTTTTCCTTTGTTCTCCTTGGAACGCGGGTGCGCTCGTGAAGGGAAAGGGGTGGGGGCGGGGAGCGCTGGACGTCAATATTATTAAATGTTTATGATAAGCTAATATAGTTTTACAATTAAAAATCTGTAAATAGTGTTATTATATTATATCTAGCTCTGCTACTTTGCCAAATTTCAACCCATCCCTAAAAATAATCTTACTAAAAAATGAGAAAATATTTTTGAATTGAAAGTTTCATATGTAGAGACGAAGTTACTTATCGAAGGGGAGGAGGGTACGAGGGGTTGAGACAAATGTTAAGGTTGTCAACATAGGGAAAGTGGGGGTAAAAAATCACCGTAAAAGGTAACGTGCAGTGTGTGCACGATCCGTGAGTCTAAGCCTTCTGACTTAAGGACCACGTACTGTGGCCTCGATGACGGCGCAGTGCAGCAGCCAAGAAAGAGAGACGCAACCGAAATTAAAAAGATTTCGGCTGGCTGAATGATTCTCTACAACTGCAGGATATTTTACTATACTACACTTAACGCTTAACATTCATTTATCGTTATAACCTTTAGATATGTATATAAATTACTGGAAACGGGTAAAAATATTTACATTTAGTGACTATCTTTATGCATTTGAAAAATCCCCCCCGAATATTTCATTCCCCCCAAAATTTTTTTCTATGCTGCAACTTGTACCATACATCCCCCCTGTGGGCGGCCCTGAATGTAACTTTGACTCTCTATTTATTTTAAATGGTGTAATATGTGAAGTGCTCAAGAATAATTCATGCTGAGACTCTCACATAGTGCCAGAAGAACTGAAAAACTGAAGAATTAGAGATACCATAGGACATTTGCAATCAATGAATCAAGCTAGGGCCCCTGAATACCAGTATACTTCTCCTCTAGTGGTTATTGTTGAATCTGTCTTGCTGCCAGGTGTGTACTTAGGCATTCAGGGCCATATTCATAGTAGTTACCTGGGTGTCCCCCAGGTGTGGGGAAACCCCTTCGCTCAGGAATGGTATTCATAGTCGTTACCCAGGGGACTGCCGTCCCCTAACTCTCCCCCAGGCCGTCGATTTCCCAGGTAAGGCATGAAGCTTACCCAAAGCTCCCCTAACGCAGTACTGCTGCCCCCGCGTGGGTCAAATTGATACTATTGTACTAAAGACATTGCACGATAATATCAACAACTTTCCATAGTAACATCTTCTATTTACAAACACGGGTACTTATTGAACCACCCTCGTATTCCTCACCATTCATATTATATAAATATTTAAGTAATATTGTAAACATTCTCATATTCCTTCAATCATTTTTCATCACCATCGTGTGACAGTATACTATATTATTGTTTATAGTGTGCTTGGTTACGGTGAAAAATGACCATCGAAAATATCGAGAGCCATTCAGCGGAACCGTTCATATGTATTTTTCCGCAAGATTGTTACCAAATCTCTTACCCAGGCGTCCCCTGGCTGGGTGTTACCCAGGTAAGGTTTATGAATCGCTCAGCGCGGGGGACACCTAGGTGTTACCTGGCTGGGGGATACCCAGGTAACACCTAGGAATACGACTATGAATACGGGCATCAGTCTTCTTCTATCCCTTTTAAATAACCCAGCCATGACAGTTGCTGTGACTGGGAGAACCTAATTTAAGCAATTCCTCATAAGTTTCATTTATTTACAAGTTAATTCTCAGGGTCTAAAAATCTCGTAAACTAACCAATGATACTCTATTCTTATGCACTTTGAGGTTGTATTTTCATCGCTCTTGTGGAGAACCCACCAGTATGCATTATAATTAGTTTTGAAAGTTTTTCACATTTTTTTGTACTTAGCATGTCCATAAGCAGATGAAAAGCATGTTATGCATGGCCATATATATGTTTTGTTTGAAAAACTGTCTTATTTCTAAGCATATTTTACTGGTTGTTCATAGGATTTGGGTGGCCCTGTTTTTGTAAATTGAAATTTATTTTGGGACCCCCCTAAAATTGTGCCATTTTAGTGGCTTTTGTAATTACTCACAACTTCCTGTACATTTGTTATGTTTCATCCAGAATATTTCTCATTTCTGCCAAGTATTAATTCTGAGATACGACACCAAGAGTGAGCGTATACCACACAAATCCCCTCTCATATCTGTTCTGCAATCGACCGATTCCGCAGTTGTGTCTCACGATTAGCGCCGTGATATTTGATTAAGAAATTGAGCATATGATTGTTTTGTCAGATATTGTGACAGTATATAGCTTATGTTCTTTACCTTTGCCATATTTTGAGTAAAGACATTCAAAACTTTTCGAATGTTTTCAAAGTTCTTGGGTTAGCTTCTACCAGAGCATCATGAATTTTGGCACACAATTACCCAGTAATACTTTAAGTGTACATTACTCAGCTAAATTGCTATAGTTCACATAACAAATTATTATTTCTCAGTGGTTCTCACAAGGATTATAAGAAATGGAGCTCTGACGTTTACTTTGTATAATCTGAACGGAAAACCATGAAGAATGGTTCTCTTCTCGAAGGATGTCCTGCTTGAGAAATTATAGAACATTTGATATTCCTCACTAGGTGGATTGTTGTTTTCCCAGGAAGAACAGGTCTGTGGATCCATGTGGGTCCCACTTGGAACCCATCTAAGTGAATTGATATTTGGTGGAGATGGAAATTTTCTTAATTTCCACCAATTACCCATCGTGGAAATTGTGTGGAAACAGAAATTCCTGGAACTGTGTAAAAACTCAAGTAATTGATAACTTGCGGTTGTCATATCACAAGTTATCACAACTTTACAGTTATCTACTTTGACATATCCATATCAAAGCGGATAACTATAATATATTCAAGACTTTTTGGGTTCTCTTCCACGTGTTTCCACTGAGGTGGACGACAGTTTCAACAGGGTTGCAGCTGTCTTATTCAGGTCTGGATAACTATATATTTCATAAAATAATAATGTACTGTGTGTGAAGAGGAGCCCACGTGGAATTGACGTGGGACCCACATGGAGTTTAAGTGGATCCCTGGTGGAAATTAGTTGGTCAAAGGATTTTGGTGGAATCCACGTGGGTATGATGAGGAATCCATGTGGACCAACGTGGATCCCATGTGGAAATTTGGAATATTGGTGGAAATTTTCTGGATTTCGTGACCATATTCATGTGAATTCCACCAAAGATTTCCACTTAATTTCCACCCTCACATCCACATGGTCTCCGCATGGGTTCCAGCAACTTGTTCACACTAAGTTGTTGCTATCCAAGAGCCTTGAAAGAGGTTGTGCCTTAAAAAAAATGATAAATATACATTTCACTAATGCACGCGCTATGCTAGTTCATGTATGTGTGAACACCTTGATGCCACTCGACACACGCCCCTTGAATGTCAGAATGTGGTGTAATTTTTGCGTGGAAACTAATATATTTGATTGCAGAATGTAACATTATCCATGGTAGGTAAGGTAAATGTTATAATGGAAACGGATAATGCTGACAAAATGTACTGAATAGGATAAAACGGCATTAATATTTAGGTTCCCACAACTTCATCAAATGACCAGGTTCCAGGAGTTCCATTTTTGTAAAATCCAATTAATAAATTTAAATTCATGTTCTTGCACTGAAATAGCCAGTAAAATATGGAAATTATCAGGGAGAGTGCGTGAAACTAAAGAAGAATTTATTGTAATTCATGCATTTAGAGAGACAGCTATATGAGTGTAGGATCCAGCCAAAGAATTCATTGGTAATGAAAAACAATCAAGTTGTACCAGTAGTTGATAGTCAGTCCCCAAATCGCACTTCCTATACCTTGGGGAATGATCTCACAAAAGAAGGTAAGTCATTTCAGATTACCAATAGAGGAATGATAGTTACAATATGTAGACATACACTGAGTAAAAACATTAATGCGTTAAGAGCAAATAACTTCTTAGATGGTTACATAAGGAAAAATGGTGGAAGAGCTTAAATGAAATACACTAGTGGTAAAACTACTTTGAATTCAATTATATAAATCTGGAGAGGCTCAGGGTAAATTTTCGTTTCTTTCGGTTGAAATTAAAAAAAATACGTGTGAACGTTTTTAAATACGTTGCAAAGAGATCGTAATCAATACAATATTTCATATACGTATATAAACGTATGTTGGCTTTGTTTGCGTGTATGTTATGTACGTTCCTTAAACGTTTTGAAGCGCCAGAACCGATGTATCTGAAATTTTGCCCGTGCATTTATTTTTGCACTGGAATGAACATAGGCTACGTTAAAAAAAAGCATTGCAATCGGTGCAGAGGTTTTTATTTATGCTTTTTTTCGTCACTTGCACTAGAGATATAAGGTTGAATTTTTGATCAACCGACGGCTAAAAGAATGGAAAATTTAATTTTTGCAATCGAGTTCGTTTTACTTTCCGCATTTGCATAAAAATAACGTTTTTAGCGCGAAAATTTTCAAATTTTCTCCGATTTCAATAACAGCATATTTCCTTGGCAACCCGATTAATGGCTTCGTACGGGATATTTAGCAGGGGTGTTTTTTTGGTCATAATTAATAAAATTATCAAATTAATAGATCTCAGCTTACTCTAACTGGGCAAATTTTCTAGTGATTTGTTGAATTTTATGCTTGGAGCTTGAATCAATCAGATATAAGTACTTCATATTTTTTTATTTTGTTTTTTTCCGATGCTTGTTTATGCTACCAACTCAAATCTAACATTGTTATCATAAATAGAGGAAGTCTACTAAGCATAAACGCATATATATGTCCAAGATTATCATCTATCAGTGAATTTGATGATTTCATTTCGCTCTCTTAGTTGATTTTATGTGTTTCTACTTCATAAAGGGAGACAATTTGCATTTTGGATACGAGTTCATGAATATTTTTAAACTTCTGAGCAGAGTTTAATAATTTCTTCACGGATGTAAGTACTTCATTATTTTTAACTATAACTTTGTTTATCTTTGAATATTTGTTTATATCTCTTTTTATTTGATATTTATCTTTAACATTTTCTAAATCTCAGTGAGAGTGAAGTATTATACTTTTTTCTAAATTAGTACATTTTATTGCCAACAGATTTTATTGGGATCAGAATGTCTTCAAAGAAACGTAAGGCGATTGGCAAAGTGTATTCAAAGGCTAAACAATTGTAGAAGGAGCGTAGACAAGAAACTCTCGGGGAGAGTAATAGAAGACTTGCTACACGGCGCGTGAGACTGCTACATCTAGAGCTGCAGAGACAAGAGAAGCGTGAGGCGCGACCGCAGGGTGTGACAGAGAGAGCTAATACATCTAGAGCAACAGAGACATGAGGCTGGACTACAGGATGGGAGAGAACTCCTTTACCAGAGCTGCGGAGACATCAACAACGTGTGAGGCTCGACTACAGGGTATGAGAGATGGATCCAGACGATCACGGAGTGCGCAAGATTTTAGCGTATTGCTCGGTTTCCGTCATGATTTACACGAAAAATACTCGCATCATTCAAGTGTTGCCAATGGAAATATGGAAATAGTTTACAGTTACTGCCAAGAAAAAGTTAAAATTTAAGCCTCCTGGTATTTGATGCAAAAGTGGGAAAGAGAAACTCCGCCAACTATTATATATACCACCACCGCAAGTACTATTGACTTACACATCAGGAATTTACGTCAGAGTCACAGAATTTTCCAAGAAAAGACAGAAAATACAACTCATGATTCCAAGTGACATCATTCAACGCCACATCGATAGTAGAACAACCCAGATTTATATTGCCATTTACGTTGAAAGGTCAGATGTACCATTAGACGAGATCCTTGGTTCCGCTGCCCGATGAACCACCAACATTTCTACAACTTAATTTTATTGAAATCCAAAGACAGGGTGAGCGCGGCGTGGGCCAAGTGGCGCGAAGTCACTGGTGTCCTCCGCGATCGCTGAATGCCTATTCGACTCAAGGCCAAGGTGTACAAGACTGTAATTCGTCCCGTCGCCTTGTACGGATCGGAGTGTTGGCCCGAATCAACCAAGCACGAGCAAGCCCTCCACGTCATGGAAATGAGGATGCTGAGGTAGTGCCTTGGACTTACGAGGCTCGATCGGGTACCGAACGAAATTATCCGCCGACGCATGGGAGTGGCACCAATTGCGGAGAAAATGAGTGAGTCCAGACATCGATGGTATGGACACGTTGTCAGAAGCGCCGAGCACTCGATCGCAAGAACAGCGATGCGGTTCAGTCCGCAAGGACGCCGACCAAGAGGGAGACCAAAGAAACGGTGGATGGAGCGAATAGCCGAAGATATGCGCAAGATCAACGTTGCCCCAGAGGACGCCTTCGACCGAGCCAAATGCAGACGGGCTTGCCGAAAAGCGGACCCTGTTATCGCGCGGGAATAACGCTAGGAGGAAGAAGAAGAAGAATTTTATTGAAAACTAACGAATACCAAGGATTCTTCAACGAACGAATACTAGGGATATTTCATGAGCGCAATTATCTTGTTAAAACATGTAAAACGGCATTTAAACGATTTGCAACGGATGAGTGTAAAACAGTCATAAAAGGAGACCGAAGACCAGCAGATGAACACGAGAAGCGCTTCAATGCTCCTCAGGTAGTGATGTCGCGGTGGTAATGTCATGCAAAGAGTTTGATCGACGGGATATCATAACGCAACAACTAGGCGAATAATTGGAGCGCATTTCAGTAATTCATCGACCTTATAATGATCAACGCTAACCTGTAATATTCTCCTGAGGTTAAGATGGGTATCATTTTAATTCGAAGGAAATCAATGCAAGATACGGTGAACAACCAATATGAAAGTTTCAGTGATGGATTTCTATCCATACAGTTTGACGGAGAGAGATACTGCACGGAACCACATCTTAAACTGCCAGCAATGGATTCACCAATTCATTGCTGATATATTATTCTCGAAATATACGGAATTCAAGTTCACGGAATCGGCCTAGAGAATGTAGCCCTGCATTCTAACTCTACACGACATGATAGCATTCTTCCCGGTAAAAATTGCGGAGGTAAAATAGTCACCCAATCAAATCTCTGGGTGGGGACAACAGGAGGGTAAGGATATTGAAAGTGAGATCTTAAGGCGCGAGAGGAAAGCTGGAGAACATAAAGATAGAGATTGAGAGGCTATGGGAGATATCCTGGGAAGTTGCGAGATCAAGTCAACGAGGACAGACTGCTACTGGAGCAACGGATATCGAGTTATATACCGGGTGTACGACCAGAGGATTGCAAGTTTAGGCATCATACTGAAGTAAATATGGATCAGGAGGGTGAAATAATTCTGGCAGTACAGCAAGAGGATTCTGATGGTGAAGCTGGAAGGATAACACTCGCACACCGTGATAGTGCAGGTCTACATGCCTATGTCTACCCATGCGGAAGAAGAAATGAAAGAAGTTCACGAGCGAATTGAATAAGTCCTGGGAGTAGTGAAGAGGACAGACAACGTTACTGTAATAAGAGACAGGAACGCTGTTGTAGGAGAGGAAAAAGAAGGAAATAGTGTAGGATATTTTGGATTGGGAAAATTGAATGCCAGGGGAGGAAGAAGGGAAGAGTTAGGTCATGAAAAGAACATGGTAGTATCTAATACTCTCTTCGAGCAGCATCGGCGTAGGAGATACACATGGAATATGTCAGGTGATATTGACAGCTACCAGATAGACTATACACTTGACAGAATTAGATAAAAGGACCAAGTGAAGCTGTGCATGAGCTATCCCGGTGCGGAAAGAAACAATGATCATAACTCAGTAGTTATGGAGAGGCGCATCCGATATTAGAAAATGTAGAAGATAAAACTTTAACCGATATGGGATAGAAAAATGCTGACTGAAGAAGGGAACTGGGAAATATTCGCCGCGCCAGTCGAATAGAAACTAGAAAATAAAGGAGAAATGGGCTGAAAATAAAAATGGGAAGAGCTGAATATGACAATCACAGAAATAGCAGAAACGCAACTGGTGAGCAAGAGGGACAAGAAGAAGCCATGGATTGCGACAGAGAATTGGAAATTAATGGAAGAAGGATAAAAATACAAGATCCCCAGAAACAAAAGTGATTCAGCCCTCTACAAGAAGCTAAGGAACCAAGTCAATCGATAATACAAGAAGGCTAGGGAGGATTGGTCGAAAGCTGGTGCGAGTAAGTCAACGAACACAGGGAGGGGAACACCGAAACAGCATACAGGCTAGTAAAATAACACTTTGGATGGAGAAAAACGAGAAGCAACAGAATCAGGGATGTGAGCGGGAATATATTGATTTAGGATGAAGCCATTGGGAAAAGTTGGAAGCAATACCTAGTCCAGTCTTAGGATTGACCAACCAATGAAATGTACAACCTACCCTTTGAGTCATCACAGGGGGGGGTGTTAGGGAACCAGCTATGTTAAGGAGATGGAGAGGATATCGGAAGGAGGAAAGAACGAATGCAATTGGTCTTTGGCTGAAGGAATTCCATACTACAATGAGGAATATGAGAATACCTATATCGGAGAACTCTACTAAGAGCCGACGCCGCTGGAAGATAACCTAATGAATGACGAAAGCGAGGTTGACGAGGAAGACCGGGGCCCAAACATTCTGAGCAGTGAAATTCAATAGAGTAGTAAAGAATATCAAGAAAAGTAAAGGACCCGGAGCAGACATAAACCACGGAGAAATCATCGAAGCGCTCGTCAATTAATAATAATAAAGTCAAGGTCACCCTGCGTGAAATAATAAAAATATTTACCGAAGCAGATGACTTCTAGAAGACTTTCAAAGGAGCGTGATGATTGCATTACGGAAAAAGACAGGAACAGAGTTGTAAGGAGCACCGAACGTTTCACACACCAAGTCTAGTGCCACATGTATCAAATATATTGACACCAATTAAAAGATGAAGGATGGAAAGGAAAATTGAAGACAACCACGTTGAATTTTAGAAGTATGGAAGTACCAGGGAGACTATACTCTGCCTGAGAGTAATGGTAGAGAAACGGTAAACGGTAGAGAAAACGATGCATTCGAAAAATCTAATGTATGTCGCATTCGTGGAAGCCCGAAGAAAGCCTTCGATATTGTTGAGTGAAACAAGGTGTTCTGGATGTTGGAAAAAATCAGAATGGATTAGAACGACTTAAGAATAATTTAAGGCCTATACAGAAAGCAAGTCATCACAACGTGAATGAGAGACGGAAGAAAAATAGAAGCTTATATTAATGAAGAAGTATGACAAGGACGCAACCTCTCGCAAGCACTGTTCATCATGTACTTGGATGACGCCATAAGAGGAGCACAAGAAATGGGTCTGAGTGCACTGAAAATAAACGGAGAAGAAATAAACATCCTCCGCTTCGCACATGATATTACAGTCATAGCTGGAAATCGCAATGATTCAAAGTTCACTAAACGTGTTGGGCAATGTCCTCCAAGAATACAACATGAAAATAAATAAGACGAAGACCAAAATCCTAGTATGCGGAATAGGAAAGCTGAATTCAGAAGTTACACTGGAATCAGAGAAATTAGACCAAGTGGATTCCTTCACCAAGATCGGAAGTACTGTCACTTGGGACAGATTTGGTACCACTAACATGAGGCGAAGAATAGCACAGGCTAAGAAGGCATTCATGGGAAAAAGACAAAGGTGAGCTCATAGAAGGTGGGACTACAAACGAGAAAACTGTATATGAAAAAATTCGTGTGGAGCGAGGCACTCCATGAATCGGAAGAATCGACCATTGTAAAAGGTGACCGGAACGGAGTAGAAGTCTTCGAAATCCGTTGCTGGTAGAAGATGCTGAGGGTTTAATGGACGGGAAAAGTACAAAATGATGGAGTTTACAGAAGAATAGAAGGGGGAAGGACCATATGGAACACCATACAGACAAGAAGAACCAAGTGATTTGGACATACTCTGAGGCACAACTGGTGTATGAAGAAAATAATTGAAGCTAGAGGGAAAAATTCCCCAAAGGAAGACCCAGGAATTAGTCCATGAACGAAATGAAGAGGAAAGTACAGAGGAAGAGCTATCAGGAAGTAAGGGAGCTAGCATTACATGGGAAAGGTGGAGAGCTGTGGTCAACCATCTTAGGATTGAACGACCTATGATGATGATGAAAGTTCGAGAGTTAGCGTCTTCTTCATATTTGTCTAAATCAACGTTAACTAAAAGCTGATGAATATATTCACCCGAGTAGTGTTAATACAGGCCACATTTAAAGGAAGTTCCACACGAATACATAATAGATGATATGACGTACTCGAGGACGTAATGGCAATGAGACTTATTTATCTTCTTCGCCTGCAATACGACTAGGATAGAGATCAACGAGATCCTTACTATTACCCAGTTAAGTCCGCGAAATGATTAAGAGAGTATTTAAACAAAAGCCGTTGAAAGGAATTTGCGTAATATCGAAGGGTCAAGATGCTTTATGCACACGATTGAATGGCAGGACTATTACACTCACTCAGTTTTATCTGGTTGGTGGACAAATTTTATCCCGCTCTAATTATTGACGTTATAACTGAAAAGCTGCCCAACCCAACAAAAGGTCCTGTACTTTGCACAGTGGAAGTAAAAATAATGATCCACGGACCACGTTGAATTCTCATTCACAACTCTCCATGCATAAAGGATGGAAAGTGTACCAAGAAATATTCCAGAAAATTGAATAGAGGGACACAAAATAGAAAAGATACCTATCCTATACAAAGACCGCGAGCTCCAGAGGATGGAGGGTTCATGACAACACTAAAGATACGCAGTTATATAGATATAAACAATTGGTGAGTTGTGCCATTATCACCGCCGCTATCAAAAACATTTCAGGAACACATCAACGCGGAGTAGTGTAACAGCGTGAAATCGATTAACTATATATGCAAATAATCTAGCAAAGGTGGCTTTTTTCGGCCAAAGAAAATATAAAATAAAAGATGAAGTAACGCAGTATCAATTTGGTAGGTGCAATAGCAAAAATGAGGCAGTTTTGCGAATACTATGATTTTGAATTCGCGAAAGCTACCTACTATTGTTGCCCTTAGCGTCCATTTGGAAAATAGTCAGAGATTTCTTTCATTCCAGAGAGCGATTTTAGAGTAGTTGATCCACCATGAAATACACCAGTAACAGTATTCTATGTACTGGGCCAAAAGAATCCTTTCGAAAACACTTTTGCATGATCATAAGAGACCACGACATTATATATGGAATACATGCCGGAATGTTTTTCGGATATGAAAATTTGGCCAGTACGTCCCTGGACATGATGGAATCACGACTGACGCTTTGTTCGCCCTAATATCGATGAATGTTATTTCATTAGCATGCATCTTCACTCAATTTCAAGATATGATCCATCATGGAAATGGGACCATTAGGAGGCGGAGTATGTCAGACATATAGATAGGCCTGCCAGAAGTTTGGGTAACTGGAGGGGACCAGAGCTGGAATAACACATTGGGAGAACGAGAATTGATTTTCCTTCCAGAACAAATAGGAAACCTTTTTGCTATAATATTTACTACAAGCGATCAATCGAATCAAAACTCTTTGTAGGAAAAATATAAAGAGACTTTCAGTGAGGTTAGACTAGCCAATACCGAGAAGGAAATTCTTCATTAGAGATCCCGTTTGGTCCGGATATTATCATCAAGGCTCTGATGATTTTTGAGGACAAATGTATTAGTGTTACTCTGTAACGAAACCATGGTCTGTAACAATAAAACCTTATTGTGGAAACAGCCAAGTTGTAATTTATTCAGACGCTCCTACTATTCGAGAATAGACTAGAACGTAGACGAGCTGGTAGTATACTTCAAGGACAAGAAGCCTTGCATATATCAAGATAAGGAAAAAGAATACCAAATCATTATGAATCACTTGGCGAAACAGCAAAGTTGTATTATTTTTATTATTTCCTTCCTTTCATTATCAGAAAAAAGAATACTAAATCATTATGAATCACTTGGCGAAACAGCAAAGTTGTATAATTTTCCTTGATGCTTCTGACAGAATAGTGGAAACATTTTTAACTAATTTAATTCAGGTTGAAAAGAGATCGCAGAGAGAAGTTACTCTTACCATTGCTGCTTCAGGAATCGCGGCAACGTAAATGGAAGAAAATTGAGGGAGACAGCCCATTCCGCTCATGAGGTGGCAGTTGACATCGCTAGACAGAAAAATCCTACTTGTAACATAAGTAAGTCAAGGGGCGAGGTGAATGTGCTCATGAAATGTAAACTAATAATATGGGATGAGGAGATGAGGGAACTAATAATATATTCCTTTTCTTGAAGATTTGTATGAAAAATAACACTTAAGCAAAATTGAGAGTTCATCTGAGGGACGAAAGTGCTCAAATTTTCACGAACCAGCTACAGTAGATCGAAGAAAATAGACTACCAGTTGAGTCCTCTGGCGAAATATAATTGCATCCAACTTTCGCAGTTTGGTGTCGTCCGCCGTTGTTTCATTCTTTCTGCTCATAGTGTTTTTGATAGGCTGCTGTCTTTACAATTTGGGAGTTTTTCCAGCGGTGTTCTCTTTTTGGTAAGCCATGGGCTCATCTGAGCTAGGGTTCCAGAAACATTGTCTTATTATAATTCCATATGTGCGCTTGTTATATGCTGCTTTTTTTCATTTATTTTCATGCGTGGAGCTTCGCTGGCTGCACAATAATTATCATTCACTCTTGAGTTAAGGAAAGCGCTACTGGAGGCCTCATATTGCCTAGGCTAAGTTCCAGCTTATATAGGACAATGACCAACATATTTCCCTGCAAACCACCTCAAGGGTGTATGGCCGTGACTAAATGAACACTACCGGGCCATGCCTGTGTCTATACGCAGGTGTGCTGCGTTCAGGAATGATACGATGGATGTCTATTGGGGTAATGATGTAAGGGGTATGTCTCTCCCCTTTCCTCCACTCCCGTCCATCCAACCCTGTGCCTTCCTCCCATCAATCCAGCCCTTCCTAGTGTCTACAACCATATCCAAAACCATCCCGTCCCCTAGAACCTACAGTCATATCTCGCATACCCATCTCCGCATATCCCACTACTACTTCTCCAATCCACTCATCCCCACTCGGCACAATCCCGTACCCCAATTCCTCCTCCTCCCCACCATTTCCCCCCCGCCCAATCCCCATCCCCCTCGCATAATTATCGTCTTCCTCACCCTCGACCTCGATGACAGCATCAGGGGTTGATGAACTAAGACAATAGCATCTCCGTCATACGGTCCGTCTCCGACAGCGAACCCCTATCCGGAGACAGACTCTCCGAAATCGACTTACCGGCGATCATCGTCGATGGACCTCCCTTCGCCCAACGATCCGCCACTCCCATTCCCAACCCCGCCCATCCCCCATATCCTCTCCTTACCCACCGACCCTTTCCCAGACAACCGCCTCCACTCCCATCCCACCCCCCTTCCCCACCTCAATTCCACACACGAAAAGATTCATCTTCCGGGAAGAGGGAGAGGGGTAGTGGTCTCTCTCCATAAAATTCCCTTTGAACAGATCCTCTCCAAAAATTCAAGTGAGATAACGGTAGGAACTTTGGTACAAACAAGTGTACTGAATAAATGCAATACGTATAATTCACTAGCTTATAAATTACAAGGAAAATATTTCATGGGTCAGCTAAAATGTGTTCTGTGGTCTGAAGCTCAACAATCAATCACCAATTTTAACAAAATGCCAAAATGCCATACGAATAGCAAGAGATGTGAACTCCACAGCAATCCCCAGTAAAAGAGAGCGAGCAGTCAGGTGGGCCGACCAGTCAGGTGGGTGAGTTCACAACTCAAGTTGTATTCCGGAGAGTACTCTCGTAGCCGTAGGAAGGGTGGTTTTCGGCAAGTCTGAAGGTGGAATGGGTGAGCTATGCAATAGAGGCGATTTCCGAAATGGAATAGAGAGGTGAGGTTTCGGCAAGGCCAAAAAGTGGAATTTGGCGAGAGGGTGTATGGAACACAGGCGATTTTCAGTGATAGAAGGGATGGAATGATTTTCCGCCATAGTATGTCCTCGTAATCTTCCAGCACCAATCCCGATTGACTGATAGATGACCTGGTGAGGGGATGGCTGCGACACGAAGGTTGCACGAGATAGGATGCGGCACAAGTGGCTGGCTGGAGACGCAGAATTATTGGACATGTAGGAATTGAAGGCGCTGTCTGATCGAATGCCGTTATCTCGATGGTGTTGACTCGTATAGTGAGCGCGCATCCGGCAATGTTATCGGCTAAGTCCGGATGGTAAACAGTCTGCAGAAGGGGAAACTGTCCAAAGGGGTGAAATTGACCAAAAAATGGGGTAAATGCCCAACAAATGCCAAACTTGGCTTATATGTTTTAAATCTGAGTGTTTGAAAAATTACTCAAGCGAAGCGAATGTGACTGGTTACGATTACTTCTTAAAAGGAGTATTCTATAAAATGTAAAAATTACTATGAAAAATAGAAATCGATTTCGATTACAAGTGGAATATAATTCTTTTCATAATATCGTATACCACGTCATTGAATTCTATGCGATACCGATTTCAAAAAGTCCATGCGTGAAATATTTCCATATCTATAACAAAAGAGTCATCATGATAAATGAGTTCATATCACAAGAAGAGAGTGCCGTATTTCCTTTTCCGTGCTAGCACTAAATGAATACGATACATTATTGGATCATTGACCTATTTCCATGCAATACATAAATCTATTTTAAGACGAAAGGTCTCATGAAAACAACATATATGCGTATTCAAACCCAAGCATGCCTCTTTGACACGATGTATTTTGACGACGGCCTATAAACATTCTTCTTTTCTTCGTTATAAATTCATTCTAATACGGGAAGAGCGGTCCTTAAGCAAGTCGCCCATTTTTATGGAATCATTTTAGCATGGTCGTCGTAATAACATAAGTCCGTTGCTTGTGAATTGTAAGGGGTTGATTATCAAGTGAAAAATTTCCTTTTTAAGTGATCCAGACAAATATATCTTTATGAATTACTATCACAAAATCGCAAAGAGGAACAGGTGATGAAATTTTAGAGTGGAGATCTATGAAAGATAGATGAATGTGTTAAGATTGAGTATTTATTTCCAAATACTTTGATTGAAGCACTGAAGAGGGAGGGATGCGTGACATGTATTGAAATAGGTGAAATCTTACTCCATCTTCATTTTTGTTTAATGTTGCAATACCTCCAGCCATATAATCATTGGAAAGAATAGTAAATTAATGGCTCATGTCGAGTCTACATGTCTTGTCGACGTCGTTGATTCTGAGATAAGTGTAAAAGTCTGATGCGTGTACAATTAGTAAGTGCCAATGAGATAACAAATCATGTCACTCAGATAGAGAGGATGGATATTTCGGCTAACATCGGAAAGTTTTCTTCTCTGAACCTGGGATTGGTACGTTCACTGGAATCCACATAATTCCGACAGAATCCTGCGGAACGCATGCATGATCTCATTATTGTAACAGCCGAGCCTATTTAGTTTTTATCAGAAATAATTTCGTATCAGCTAATTCAAGGAAGGATAGACTCGCTGAAAAGGATCAGAAATGAGGAATCTGAGAGGAAAATTGCCTTGTATATCTAACTAATCAAATATGTAATAATTTAATATTTTATTAAAAAAAATGGAATCTTCATAAAAATTATGAAGTATGGGGCGTGAGAATGTTTTTAGAAGGATATTCGGATTTAAAATCACTGGATTGTGTAATGGTCAATAAATTCAGTCGAAATACATAATATAAACCACAGCTCTTCCATGAAAAACCGCCGTAATCGACAAAATCCCATATTGATCAGACAGCAATCATCGCGAAAGTAACCATTACACAAAAATAAAGATAAATTTTGGAGTAAATTAAAAGTAAGCCTAACTATGCATAGCTAAAGAATATAATTATAATAAATAGGAAATAAATTGTAATCGATACAAGTAATCGGATCGGCATGCAGTAATGTTTTCTGGAGACGAAAATTTGGCCGGCACGCTACTGGAATGATACATTCGCGAATGACGCCTTGTACGCAGTTCACTCTAATAAAGCCCAATATAAAGCCCAATATCGATAGCATGCATCTTCGCTCAGTTCAAAAAATGAGGGAATGTCCTTCAAGAAGCTAATAGCAATGGACGGCAAAGTCCGTAGGTCAAGAATATAGGCCTGTGATAGATTAAATAGAAGACAGTAAAAATAGTAAAAAATAGCAAAATCACTAAAAAATTAGAGGTAAAAATGTCATATGTATGATAAATAGTTGTTAACTGCATAAAAAATTATATAAACCCCGAGTGCTCCGTAATTATGAGCGATGGCCGGAAAACCTGGAAATGACGTAGATATCTTCAAAATGTAGGTGCGATGCGAATCGATTTCCTTTTATTCAATTGCAATAATATCTTACATACTTGTAAATTTATCTCGGGAGTTCCACCGGGTAAAATTGGTAAATACAGCACCAACGTTTCAATGGACGACTCGTCCATCGTCATCAGGGTGAGTGACTGTCGTTGAGTATAAATAACGTTAGCCTCATTTGGGTACAAAAACAAGGTGACTCCTGATTGGCCCAAAGGATCTTCAAAATTACAATAGAAAGAAGTTCTATCGTACAAAATTTTCTTTAAATGTAGTTCCACGATTTGCTAATGTTAAAAACCGTATCTCGGTTGAAATTGTTCTTTTTTGGCCGTATCTCAACGAATGCCATAGAAAGCCTATCACAGTAGTTATTTGAACGTTGGATTAGTTAGGCGCTATCCCATTTTTTCTTGTGGTCCAGAATAATACTATGTTCAGCTAAGGCGGACTTGTCGAGTTTTCCAAGTCTAAAATGCATGAGCGGAGCATGCATTGCATTTGATATATGCTGCTTAAGTTTCAAGTGTGAAGTATCACTGTCTGCACACTAATGATAATCCACTCTTGAGTCACAGGAAACTCCAGTGGATGACTCTCCAAGCAAAAGCCCCCTCCCATCCCACCCACCCTCCCACCTCATCCCCCACCTATCCCGACTCCTCTAAAACCATAAAAAAACCCACCCCTGCCCATCCCAACCACCCTCCCAAAGTATAAAAAAGAACAATGCCCCAGCCCACCCATCCCCTCCCGGCCCCACCCAGCCCACTCCCTCCCCGTCCCCCGCCTCCGTCTCCTCCTCCCAATCCTCTTCGTCCCCTCCCCCTCAGCCCCAATCTTCTTCACCACCTCCCTCCCCCACTTACCCTCCCTCGCCCTCGAGGGGTCGTTGGGCGAAGACGGGACCGTCTCCGTCAACCGGTTCTCCGCCTCCGACGGCGACTCCGTCTCCGGACACGGACTCGCCAAAGTCGGAGAACCGGCGATTCCCGTCGAAGGACCCATCCCCGCCCACCGACTCATCTCCTTCCCCACCCACCCCACCCTCCCCTACCCAACCCACATCCCCGCCCACCCCACCGTCCCCTACCCCACCCACCCCACCCTCCCCTACCCTACCCACCCCACCCTCCCCTACCCTACCCTCAACCCCCCCAGCCCCGTATGGCAACTCCTCCTCCTCCTTTTCTCCCCTGCAGCAACGACCTGTACCCAAGAGACATTCAGAACAAACACTGATAAACGTAACAGTTTCACTTCAGTTGAAATTTTTTTATTCAACTACGACATCGTATAATTTAGAGAAAAATTCGAAAGGTTATATTTATGTGGAGAATTATTTCATCTAGCGTTTGGTGGGTTCTGTAAAAGCGAAAATTTCCAAGCGTGATAAGGTCTACAGCATCAAAAGCATGTTTCTATGACTTCCGCTTTCACCTCTTTTGAGTAAAAACTAAAAACATGCATGAGGAGGAAAATGGGTGAAAGGAATTCTGTGAACAGCTTTTCAGACAAAAAAAAGTGGTATTGCCCCCTAAACGTAATCGACAGGATTACACTCGAGGCGTTCTAAATTAATTGACCAACTACTTCGCTGGTAATGTCGGACATTGCAGCATTCAAAGCAACGACAGTCGCTGCCAATCTAGAAGGGTTGGTCAAATGTTTTCTTTGTCGGGAAAATTACTCGAATAAAGCGATTGGGGCTGGTTACGATTACTTCATTACAGTAATTGATTACTTCTTGTCGACGGACCCCTTCTCGCTCCCCGACGCACCACCCACCCGCTCCAAACCTCCTCCCTTTCCTCACCTTCCCTTTCCCTACCAAATCTTTCATAGCTTACCCCCTACCTACCTCGTTTCCCCCAATATACGAGGGTGGTATTACATTTAATGAGCCTTGAAGCGATCCGGCAAAAATGCATCTTAATCCTGTTGTTGTTTTCAATGGCCATCTTTGAAACGGATACGATCACAATTTCAATCAATTCCGTCGAGTAGTTTCTGTGTGGCAGCTGTTTGAAGTGGACAAGTTTTTTTTTGTAAAATGGAAAAATTACAATATCGGTCGGTAATTCGCTTTCTGTTTTTGAAAGGAAAGACACGTGAGGAAATTTAAAATAAGTTGGATACCGTGTATATTGATGCCTCACCTTCAATTTCCACCATTAAGTGATGGTATTCTGATTCAGAAATGGCCGAACATCCATGTTTGATGAGGTCCGTCCAGGACGCCCAAATGAGGTACCACGGAGGAAACCATCAACAAAGTCCATGACATGTTGCTGTACAACCGCAGATTGAAGTTGAGTAATATAGCTGGGACATGTGGCTTGTCATTAAATCGTATGCAAAATATCGTGCACGAACATTTGGGCATAAGAAAGCTGCCGGCCCGATGGGTACCGCGTTTGCTTACTGTGAACAACAAGCGGAATCAGGTGACCACTTCCAAGGAATGTTTGGCCCTGTTGAAGCGCAATCCGAGGGACTTCTTCATGCGTTACGTAACCTTGGACAAAACATTGATCCACCACTACACACTAGAAACCAAATTACGGTCGATGCAGTGAACTTATCCCGGCGAGAGTGCTCCGAAGAAGGCAAAATGGTCCAATCGGCCGGAAAGGTCATGGCGACCGTTTTTTGGGATGTTTAAGGATCGATCCATATCAGCTATTTGGCGAAGGAAAAAACGATCACGGGATGGTATAACAGTGATTAATGATTCGATTCGACGAAGAAGTGAAGAAAAAACGGCCCTGTTTGACCCGCAAAGAAGTCCTGTTTCACCACGACAACGCTCCGATCCCTCTCATCCTGAATCGCCACGGCAAAAATGGTTGAATTGGGCTACGAGATACTGCCGCATGCACCGTATTCTCCAGATCTGGCCCCGTGTCACTTCTTTTTGTTTCCAAACATAAAGACTTAGCTCGCGAGCAAGCGCTTCACGTCGGATGATGAGATCATAGCGGCAACGGATGAGTATTTTGCAGAGTTCCCGAAATCATATTTTTCTGAGGGCTTGAAGAAGTTGGAAACCCGTTGGGCAAAGTGTATCGCCCTAGAAGGGAACTAACTATATTGAAAAATAAAACAATAAAAATAATAAAAAACAATGCTTTCATTGGAAGCTCATTAATTATCATAACACCCTCGTATTCACTCCCTCTCCCACCTCTTTCCCTCCTAGTCCAATCCGCCCTTCCCCACCCTTAAGCCCCGTTCACAACAACTTAACTTCACTTAACTTGGCTTAAATTGGCGCGACTTAGGAGTTGAGTCCGTGAGAAAGCAACACACTGGTTCACAACAACTTAAAGTGGCTTAACTCGAATTGGCGTAGTCTTGGAGTTGAGCATTTTTCAACTTTCTCTTAATTCTAGCCAACGGCAAGGCCTGGTTTACTATTGATAGCGCGGAAGGTCGCTAGGGAAAAGGGGATTGCGATATCCATAAGGCCCATCAATCGATTGTAATATCGACTTTGAAAGTAGCGTGCTGTGATTGGTTGGAAATTTCAGGCCGCGATTGGCACTCGGGAACAGCTTAAGCGGCTTAAGCCAAGTTAAGTTGTTGTGAACGGGGCTTTAATCTCCCATCCCTGAAAGTTACTTCTCCCTCCTCCTCCTCCCCCTTGCAACAACGGCTTGTGCCAAAGAGGAATAGTACAAACAATCAAAACGATAGCACTCCTGTTTCAAAAATTTTATTCAACCACCACTTGGATTAATGTAAAGAAAATTCAAAAGGTTATACAGAATTGTATTTATGTGGAAAACTATAATATTTAGCATTTGATCGGTATAGTTTACGCGAATATTACGAATTGTAATAAGGCTTTCGGCATTAAATGTTTGTTTATATGACATTCGCTTTGAACTCTTTTGAGCAAACATTAAAGCATTTATGGGGAGTAAAATCGGTCATAAGAGCTTCGTGAACAGCTTTTCAGACAAAAAGAAGTGGTATTGCCCACTTTACTCATTAGTTAACGTAATCAACATGGGTATTTGAGGGATATTCTGAGTTGATTAGCGAACTACTTCGCAGGAAATCTCAAATATTGTAACACTTACGGCAATGACAGCCACTGTCCCTCTGAAGCATCAACGGGAGAGTAGTAGAAGTCTCTATCCGTAAAATGCTCTTGAAAGAAATTCTCTCAAAATACAAATGAGATAATGGGAGGAACTCGGGAACAGACTAGTATATTGAAGAAAGCATAAACGAAATACGTATATTTTACTAGCTTATAAATTACAAACAAAATATTTCATGGGTCAGCCAACCTGTGTTCTGATGTCTAAAACTCAACAATCAATCACCAATTTTAACAAATGCCAAAATGCCAAACAAACAGCTGAGCGATGTGCACTCCGTGGCGATCCCCAGTAAAATGGAGCGAGCAGTCAGGCGGGTCGAGGAGGGGTTGTTTTCGGCAAGTTTGAAGGTGGATTGGGTGAGCTATGGAATTGAGGTGAATAATAGCCTCGGAGAGGAGGTTTGGGCAAGGTCTAAATGCCGCTTTACACGGTACATTTTATTGTACTAACGAATGCACCATAGAATGTACGAGAAACTGAATGGAAATAGAGCAGGTTCTATTTCCCGTGAATTAATTAAGACAATCATTCAATTTGCCGCTTTACACGGTACAATTTTCCTCATGCAAGAGTTCATACATTCATTTTTGCAATATAATGTACCGTGTAAAGCGGCCTTAAGAGTAGAGTTTGGCGAGATGGCGTACGGAATACAAGCTTTTGGTAGCCATAGAGGGAAGGCATGATTTTCCGCCTTAACATATCCTCTTATTCTTCCGGCACCGACTCCTATTTTATCAAGAGATGACCTATTTCAGGGACGGTTGCGGCAAAAAGGTTGCGCCAGTAAGGACGTGGCAGAAGTTACTGGCAGGAGACGCTGAATTAATGGAGACGTAGGAATTGTAGACACCGTAGGATCGAATGCCCGAAGGCGGTGGTTCGCATGGTATGCGTGCCATGGGCAAGTCTTTAGGTGGAGTCCAGAGGGTACACAGTCCTCAAAATTTATAGAAACAAGTAAAAACGTCTATAAACCAGATTTCAACGACATTTTGCTCTAATAGGGTAAATATGAATTTCTTTGCATATTCTATAATTTATGAGCTTACCAAATTAGGCTTCCAATGTTTTCAATAAGATCCTACTCTGCAGAGACAGAACTACTGTATAATGTCTTATCTCTTCCGTTGAAAATCAATGGGTATACCCACTAATAAATGTTTAAAGCCGAATTTCCTGCCCGACTGATTAGTTCATTAATCTACGGGCAGTCCAGTACTGTAGTGATAAAATATAAGATGCTGCGGTTACACTACTGAGCCGCCCGCTGCGAACTATGGGGTCCCAGCTTATCTTCTCTCCGCAAGCCCAAGGTGCAAAAGGAATGGAGACTTCTTTTGAAGGGAATGCGTGGTGACAAAAAAATTTGTGGGAAAGAAAATAGTCAACCATTGGCAAAAATTAGAATTTCACGGAAATTAGCGTCATAAAAACCAAAGGAACAGAAGCGTCTATAGACGTGGCTTCGCTTCAGATCTTAGCTCCCCATTTCCACTTCTGATGACCAAAGTCGCTCTCAGAGCGTGCTCCCACAGTTCAGGAAGACACTCAACCGTTTGAATCATTCCATTCCGGGAGCGCCAAGAAACTTCCGGCGTCGTCGGAGGGCAGCGAGCGACTCCCTCGAGTCTTTATGAGGGTGTCTACACTGGCCTCGCTCTCACAGCAGGGAGCACCACCTGCGATCGCTCCCGACTTCCCGAGAGAGAGCTCGCCTGGGTGTTTACACCGAGAGAGTAGCTATCAGGGAACAACTCGCTCGATTTTTCTTGCTAGTGTAAACGCACCTTAAGAGAAGATTTGGACTAAAATATATGTTTTCCAAAGGTTTGATGACGCATAGTCACTGATAAACGAGGAAATTTTCAACATTTCATTTCAATTTTAATTTCAGGTTGAAATGGCACGCAAAATTACTGGAATTCTTTTATTTCATACTGAATTATGTAGAACGCACATATGAGCTCATTATTATAACAGCTGAGCCTATTTATTCTGATTATCAGAAATAATTTCGTATTACCTGAGTCAAGAACGGATCGACTCGTTAAATGCGACTAGAAGTGAGGCATCTGCATTGAAAGTTGCTTTTTCCATTCGACCAATTCAATATATTACTATTATGATTTCATTTTTTTAATAAACAATGAAATGTTAGGATAATGTGTGGTAATTCTCTATGAAAACCTTGAAACATGGAGCGTGAGAATGTTTTGAGATGGAGATTCGGCTTTCAATTCAGAGGTTCAGGTAATGGTCACTAAATCTGGACTCAATCTGATTAAGAGTGGCCATATAGAATGGCCATCTCCAAGTGGTATAAAGCGTTGGAGGAGGGTAGAGAAAGCATTGCCGACAAGCCGCACAAGGGGCGCCCTTCAATGTCTCACACAAAGGTTGAATAGAATACAGCTTCCGCTATCATCCGCGAAGAACAACGAATTACTATAAAAGGACTCGCCTCGTGTCTAGACATTTCAGTTGGCAGCGCATTATCGATTTCGCTCGATATTTGGCCATGCGACGCGTATCTTGGAGATGGGTGTCGTGTCTTCTTACACCGGTGCAAATGCAACATCGTGTCTCCTGCTGCGCGTGAACGGCCCCACGACGCTCACACTTTATAGGATTTCAAGAATGCTCGCGGCATCACAACTGTATGTACCCCACCAACCGTTTAGCTCAGATTTGGCCCCTTATGACTTCGGCTGTTCCCCGAAGCCGAGTTTCCGCTCAGGGGACGGAAATTCAAGGCTAATAACGAGGTCATCAAAGCTGTGAAGGCGCGGTACAAGGAGCTCGAGAAAGATGGTCTGGCGTTCGTGTTTAAAAAGTGGCAGGAACAGGGGCAGAAGTGTTTTAGAACCGACGGGGGTTACTTCGAAAGACAGCATGTAGATTTCGATGACTGAATAACTATTTTTTTGTAGAGCGCTTTTTTCATTACTTCTCGATCAGTCCTCGTACCTAGTCCAGTCCTACGGTGATAAAACAAAAAATGTCGAGGATATATTCCTATAATAATATACAGTCGACGTAGGCAGGATCTTTTAAAAAAATTTGCTGGTATTTTTACTCCATTACACCATGTTAACTTTTATTCCCATGATAACACTTTAGCATTGATTTGATGCAGGTGTTACTTCTTTTATTTTTAAAAATAAGAAGCAATTAAATATATGCTTGCTTAGAAAAATTAGATTTTTTTAATCTCAGGGTTCTGGTGAGTTCGGTGTTATCGTCAAAAATGCGTTTTCAGATACTTGAATTTAAAAGAGGGTTTGGACTAAAATATTGCTGTTTTCCAGAGGTTTTATGAGACATAGTCACTGATTGTCGATGAAATTTTCAACATAACTTTTGCCCCTCTGGCTTTCTGGAAAGCAGCCACTTGGTACTTTAGAGACATTCCATATCACGAGCTATATCAATTCAGACACTGGAAAGACCTCACTGTAATGGGAGACAGGAACGCAGTGGTAGGAGAGGGAAAAAAGAATGCCAGGGGAGGAATAATGGAAGTTCGCGGTAATCAAAACAACATGGTAGTAACTAATACTCTCTTCAAGCAGCATCGGCGTAGGAGGTACATATGGAATATGTCAGGTGATGGATAAGAAAATATAGACTACACACTTGTCAGAATCATATACAAGAACCAAGTAAAGAGTGCAAGAGCTATCCCGGTGCGGATAGAAATGTTGTAAGGTAAGGCGACGGCAACCAATGCAAGTGTTTATATCTTCAATTTATAGCTCGTAATGAATTCTAATATTACGTTGCGCTTTTGTTTTTGCGCTTGTTTTTTCCCTGTCCGTCAATGCAATGAATTATCAGCCTGGTATTGTTTATATCTAACTGTAATGAAGAGAAGTTGCGCCAGAAAGTTTTGCCTCAGTTAACCTTAGCAGTAGAACAAGAAATAATAATCACAACTTATTAGTTATGGGGAGGCGCATCGGATACTAGAAAATTTAGAAGGTAAAACATTGACCAAAATGGGACAGAAAAATGCTGACTAAAAAGGAGTACTGGGAAAAATTTACCACGCCCGCTGAAAAGATACTAGAAAGTAAAGAAGAAATGAGCTGAAAATTAAAATGGGATGTGCTGAATATAAGAATCATAGAAGTAGGAAAAAGGCAACTGGTGAGCTAGCGAGCCGACAGGAAGTAGCCATGGATTGCGACAGAGAATTGTAAATTAATGGAAGAAGGATTAAAATTCAAGATCCCCAGGAAAAAAGGAAGGCAACCGTCTACAAGAAGCTAAGGAACCAAGTCAATTGAGATTGCAAGAAGGCTAGCGAGGTTTTATTAAAAGCTGCTGCGAGGAAGTCAACGAACACAGGAAGGGGAACACCGAAACAGTTTACAAGCTGGTAAAAAAACGCTTCCGAGAGAGAAAACACGAGAAGCAACGACATCAGGGATGCACTTAAATCTCTGTATTACTCCAGGCAATAACGAACTACTTTCATATATCGTTCACTCACAATGGCACGCGATACACACATTAGGTCCACTAAAATTTTTTTTACGACGATATTGCTCCTTATTGAGGTGTGTTAAACTGATGAATACCGATGTTCCCTTCGTGAATAACATTTTTTCCTCGATTGATTACATCAATGTAAAATTAAATGAAAATTTTCAAATAATTTTTGAGTTAATTAATTACGTATTTGTTTAGATAGAAGCAAGGCCCATTATAGGATAGAGACTAGGACAGGGAGTAGATGACAAAGGGGGGGGGTCTCCGTAAGTAATGGTAGCAATGGGAGCTCTTAATAAAATCAGAGTTGCTTTTTTAAATCAGAGTACCCGAACGAAGTTGAAGCGGCTCAGGTACATCAAAGACGACTTCTATTCATTTTCTAAGCTACTCTAAGCCAGAAAACTGGAAGTTTTATCCAAGGGAATCAATTTCCTTAGTGAGTTGTCGTCCATTACCTTAGTGTAAAAAAACAAAGTCAATTTCCACCAACTAATCGTAAGCACGAACGCTGATGTATTGATAGGAACAGACTGTTGTTGAGTGAAATTGCGGATGACGATAACTTGCCAAAATCATATGCAGTACAGAGAGAGGACCGAGTAACGAGAACAGGGGGAGGTGTGTTTATTACTGTTACAGACGAGATCGTTAGCAGATATGATATATTTCCAGATAATGACGGAGGAAGTGTGTGGTATTTCATTAGGTGCTCATCAAAAAGAATTTTTCAATGCGCATTTTATAGGCCATCAGACTCAAGTATAAATAGAGTTTTGCAGTGAGAAAGACAGGCGAAGCAATCATAAAAGAAAATAACGAATGTAATATAATTATCGGTGGTGATATCAACGCACCGTCAATAGACTGGAGGACATATAGTTACAAAATGGTGGAAATTATACTTGGGGCACCACTATCCACTCCGGCTTCGAGATGTGCTTCCTCTCCAGGCTCATGGGTTACACCGCAATCCCCCCCGACCGCCCCACCGGCATTCGCACCCGAACACACCCAGGGCACCACTCTTGTGCTGTGAAGGGTCCTGGAGGAAGCGCTACGGCCCCCAACGCCCGCACAATCCGTCCTGCGAGAGTGAATCTCTACAACCATCCACTACAGCTCGGCGATGCGGACCTCCAGGAGGTCGCTCTTCGCCCTGCTGTTGAGGCTAGCCATAGACCTGCGGTATGCCACACTATGCTACTGGCTTTACAAAAATGATACCTCGATACGATACAGACCGTATTCTCTTCGGGTTTTTGCCACGTCGATCCATTTTTGGGAGACAACAGTTTCGCCTGCCTTCCAGCTGGCTTCGTCAGGTCCTAAATGAAATGCAGATCATTTTCTTAACGGTATTAGTCAGGTGCGCGCTCATTGGCCGGATGGGAATTCGAAATCGATTGTTGGAAGAGCCGTTTAAACGTTTAAGCTAGCGGATAGCCGTCTTCACTATTAAAAAACCCTGTGTTCTTCGCTACTTCGATAGCTTCCTTTATTAGCCGAGGGAAATACTTATTTTTTCTGGCGATGATCTTACCGTCATCCCCGTTAAAATTAATTACATGGCCAGGTTCCGAAAATGCGTGCTCTGCGACTGCGGAAAGGCGAAAATTTCTCTTTTCGATTGCTCTTAGATGTTCTTTCAACCTGCATTTCAGGGATCTAGATGTTTGCCCGATGTACGATTTTCCACAGCTGCATGTTATTTCGTACACTCCTTTGTAAATATCCGATGGGAGACGATCTTTTTCATTTCGAAGGAGGTCAGAGGTCTTCTTGTCGCTTCGGAATCTGGTCAAGACGTCGTGCTTGGCGAGAACTCTTGCTATTTTTTGTTGTTTGTATATATGTATTGTTTTTCTCTCGTGAGTGAATCTGCGTCAGAGATGGCATGTGCTCTGTGGAAAAGAGTGCGATTAACTAATGCTTTTTGGCCAGGATGATGGTGGGACTTGGCATTTAAATATCGGTCGGTATGGGTTTTCTTCCGATAAACGGAATCGATACGATACTTTTTACGATACGGTATTTTTTTACCCGGATGAGTTTTAATGCCGGATGAAAAACAACGATTTTTTGTCCGGATGTTTCTTAAAAGAGTAAAATGGCGCGGGTATCTTACGCGGAAATCTAAACAAAGTTGCGCAATACGGTTGTGACGTCAATGGAAACTGTTGAGTGAGCAGGTGAACCGTCGCAGTAGGGGGTGGAGGAGAAGATGAGGGGGAAAGTGTGTGTAGCGCGTTGGAAGATTTGGAATGATAATATCAGTGACTAGGGGTTAGGAAGTCATCGCAATACAATAGTAAAATAATGTAATAGATGAAAAAATCAATATTGTAGTAAAATATAATAAGCACTTCCAAAGAAAGACAAAGGCAGTGGTAAACGCAGATAAACGCAATAAAATAATACAAAAATTTTACAATAAAGTGAAATAAATTGCTGGGAGCGTCTACTTATCTGGTTCACTTATCCCTGACGGCACACATGAAGCTAGGACAGATTGAGTCGCCGGTTTTCCGGATTCATACACACACATCGATAAAGCTAAAAATACTGATAGATACATACTAGGGATCAATAACTACAGCCACAATAACTATTAACATAACACTATGGGTCGAAGCTTTTAGGCACTAATAAAACGCTGAAGGTCAGTGACGTCTCCGTTCCGGTCCCGTGAGCGCTCAGCCGGCACGTCTCCCTTAGAGAGCAGGTGCAAGAATCTATTTACGTGCAGGAGCGAAAAAGTTTCTTAAAAAGTGATAAATGAATCTCCTGTTTGGAATACATGAGAAGAATTTCCTGGGACTTTTACGCGCAGTAAAACCTGTATTAAGCGGATTGCACAGGTCCCATTATATAATATCAGCATGAAGAAATGACCGCACATGGGAGGGTAAATTTACATCGCTAAAATTTACGGGAAATTCACGCTGTTTTCGAAGAAATCGGCCACTTCAAGAGATGACGGATTAAGGGAGGAGGGCGGTCTCCGAGGCAGGTTTTACGGAATGTCGAAACCTGATGGCGCGTATTTCCTAAGATCAAGTCTTGCTGAATCCGCATGTATCCGTCCGTATAATTTACCGTACATATAATTTCAAGTGTGCACTGTACTACCCCGAGTCGTAAGTAATCAAATATGAGGAGAAGTCTAATACCACTGTCCACCTTGACAGGATTTGATACCGGCTTTGGCATTCACAAGCTAGCAAGTAGTATATCTATATATCCCCGATGAGAATTATAGAGGATAAAAAGTCAATTTTTTCTCTTGGAATCCTTGGCATAAGGAAGAATAAACAAGGAAATGTGACTGCGAAGTAGTCTTTTCCATCGATTTGACGTAATGAAAACACTCCCTTCCTCCGATACTATAAACCTTTCCCCCACTTTCATGAGGCTACAATCATCTGCCACCTCCTAACCCGAAACTCAGTTTTGTCCATTCGTTTGGATGTACATACTTTACTGTTGCGACTGGTTAATGCCACGGATCCGCCGCTGTAGGTGCCACCTTATTCAGTTAAATGGGGGGAGGAAAAGAGCAGAATTACGAGTCTGGAAGGATAATTATCTCTAGAGTATTACATGAAGTCTGTTAGACCCTCACCATTACTACCTGTCAATCGCGTGAACAAGAAGCAATATTAATATTTCGATAAAAGGCCGCTTAGCTGTGTCCAAAACGAAGGGCAGACGTGCGCAGGTGACAAGTGTGACCTTTCACCAGCTTTGTATGGGTGATATTACTATTCTAGGTTTAACTTAGAGTTATCTTGATCTCTAACTTTCGTAGCTTGTGTAGAATTGTGTAAAACCAATGAATTTGTATTCTTCCTTTACTAAGAAAATACAGCGATGATCGTATACCCTTGGAATTATCACTACCGAGAGTAATTTTCCAGGGTGTAAAGTATTTAATGATTAGAAAATTTCTATGTTAGACTACCCTTAGTCAAAATCTCCTTTTCCATATATTTGACGTGAAGACAACAAACACTCCATCCGTCAATATTCATCGCCATTCACGCGCAAATACGAGGTACCGTTTTCTACTAACCTATTTGTCAAAATCCAATGATGACCCATTTGACTTTAGGCATAGTCTAACCATATTATAGATTAACTCTGCTATAGGGCGTTATAATGAATGAATGTGTTAAGGTACCATCTATGTTGAGGAGAGGGAGAGGATATCGGAAGGAGGAAAGAACGAATGCAATTGGTCTTTGGCTGAAGGAATTCCATACTAAAAAGAGGAATAGGAGAATACCTACATCAGAGAACTCTACTAAGAGCCGATGCCGTTGGAAGAAAACCTAATGAATAACAAAAGCGAAGTTTACGAGGAAGATCGGGGCCCAAGAATTCTGAGGAGTGAAATTCAATAGAGTAGTAAAGAATATCAAGAAAAGTTAAGGACCCGGAGCAGACATAAACCACGGAGAAATCATCGAAGCGCTCGGAAATTAAGTCAAGGACACCCTGCGTGAAATAATAAAAAATATTTACCAAAGCAGAAGACTTCTAGAAGACTTTCAAAGGAGCGTTATGATTGCATTACGGAAGAAGACAAAGACTGAGAGTTGCAAGGAGCACCGAACATATCACACACCAAGTCTAGTGCCCCATATATCAAAGATATTAACACCAATTAAAAGACGAAGGATGGGAAGGAAAATTGAGGACAACTACGTAGAATTTTAGAAGTATGGAAGTACCAGGGAGACTATACTCCCCCTGAGAGTAATGGTAGAGAACAGGTAAACGGTAGAGAAAACGATGCATTTGAAAAATCTAATGTATGTCGCATTCGTGGAAGCCCGAAGAAAGCCTTCGATATTGTTGAGTGAAACAAGTTGTTCTGGATGTTGGAAAAAATCAAAATGGATTAGAACGACTTAAGAATAATTTAAGGACTAAACAGAAAGCAAGTCATCACAACGTGAATGAGAGACGGAAGAAAAATAGAAGCTTAAATTAATGAAGAAGTAGGACGACGACGCAACCTCTCGCAAGCACTGTTCATCATGTACTTGGATGACGCCATAAGAGGAGCACAAGAAATGGGTCTGAGTGCACTGAAAATAAACGGAGAAGAAATAAACATCCTCCGCTTCGCACATGATATTACAGTCATAGCTGGAAATCGCAATGATTCAAAGTTCACTAAACGTGTTGGGCAATGTCCTCCAAGAATACAACATGAAAATAAATAAGACGAAGACCAAAATCCTAGTATGCGGAATAGGAAAGCTGAATTCAGAAGTTACACTGGAATCAGAGAAATTAGACCAAGTGGATTCCTTCACCAAGATCGGAAGTACTGTCACTTGGGACAGATTTGGTACCACTAACATGAGGCGAAGAATAGCACAGGCTAAGAAGGCATTCATGGGAAAAAGACAAAGGTGAGCTCATAGAAGGTGGGACTACAAACGAGAAAACTGTATATGAAAAAATTCGTGTGGAGCGAGGCACTCCATGAATCGGAAGAATCGACCATTGTAAAAGGTGACCGGAACGGAGTAGAAGTCTTCGAAATCCGTTGCTGGTAGAAGATGCTGAGGGTTTAATGGACGG
Source organism: Ceriagrion tenellum (assembly GCA_963169105.1). Classification (NCBI taxonomy): domain Eukaryota; kingdom Metazoa; phylum Arthropoda; class Insecta; order Odonata; family Coenagrionidae; genus Ceriagrion; species Ceriagrion tenellum. Next base: position 26,192,661 of record OY720642.1, on the reverse strand, counting down.
GAAAAGTACAAAATGATGGAGTTTACAGAAGAATAGAAGGGGGAAGGACCATATGGAACACCATACAGACAAGAAGAACCAAGTGATTTGGACATACTCTGAGGCACAACTGGTGTATGAAGAAAATAATTGAAGCTAGAGGGAAAAATTCCCCAAAGGAAGACCCAGGAATTAGTCCATGAACGAAATGAAGAGGAAAGTACAGAGGAAGAGCTATCAGGAAGTAAGGGAGCTAGCATTACATGGGAAAGGTGGAGAGCTGTGGTCAACCATCTTAGGATTGAACAACCTATGATGATGATGAAAGTTCGAGAGTTGGCGTCTTCTTCACATTTGTCTAAATCAACGTTAACTAAAAGCTGATGAATATATTCACCCGAGAGGTTCTGTGGTAATGACGGCGATGTTAAAAACCTCAGTTCCTTAGTGTTATTACAGGCCACATTTAAAGGAAGTTCCACACGAATACATAATAGATGATATGACGTACTCGAGGACGTACTGGCAATCAGACTTATTTATCTTCTTCGCCTGCAAAACGACTAGGATAGAGATCAACGATATTCTTACTATTACCCAGTTAAGTCCGCGAAATGATTAAGAGAGTATTTAAACAAAAGCCGTTGAAAGGAATTTGCGTATTATCGAAGGGTCAAGATGCTTTATGCACACGATTGAATGGCAGGACTATTACACTCACTCAGTTTTATCTATTTGGTGGACAAATTTTATCCCGCTCTAATTATTGATGTTATAACTGAAAAGCTGCCCAACCCAACAAAAGGTCCTGTACTTTGCACAGTGGAAGTAAAAATAATGATCCACGGACCACGTTGAATTCTCATTCACAACTCTCCATGCATGAAGGATGGAAAGTGTACCAAGAAATATCCCAGAAAATTGAATAGAGGGACACAAAATAGAAAAGATACCTATCCTATACCAAGACCGCGAGCTCCAGAGGATGGAGGGTTCATGACAACACTAAAGATACGCAGTTATATAGATATAAACTATTGGTGAGTTGCGCCATTATCACCGCCGCTATCAAAAACATTACAGGGGCACATCAACGCGGAGTAGTGTAACAGCGTGAAATCGATTAACTATATATGCGAATAATCTAGCAAAGGTGGCTGTTTTCGGCCAAAGAAAATATAAAATAAAAGATGAAGTAACGCAGTATCAATTTGGTAGGTGCAATAGCAAAAATGAGGCAGTTTTGCGAATACTATAATTTTGAATTCGCGAAAGCTACCTACTATTGTTGCCCTTAGCGTCCATTTGGAAAATGGTAAGAGATTTCTTTCATTCCAGAGAGCGATTTTAGAGTAGTTGATCCACCATGAAATACACCAGTAACAGTATTCTATGTACTGGGCCAAAAGGATCCTTTTGAAAACACTTTTGCATGATCATAAGAGACCAGAACATAATATATGGAATACATGCCGGAATATTTTTCGGAGACGAAAATTTGGCCAGTAGGTCCCTGGACATGATGGAATCACGACCGATGCTTTGTTCGCCCTAATATCGATGAATGTTATTTCATTAGCATGCATCTTCACTCAATTTCAAGATATGATCCATCATGGAAATGGGACCATTAGGAGGCGGAGTATGTCAGACATATAGATAGGCCTGCCAGAAGTTTGGGTAACTGGAGGGGACCAGAGCTGGAAAAACACATTGGGAGAACGAGAATTGATTTTCTTTCCAGAACAAATAGGAAACCTTTTTGCTATAATATTTACTACAAGCGATCAATCGAATCAAAACTCTTTGTAGGAAAAATATAAAGAGACTTTCAGTGAGGTTAGACTAGCCAATACCGAGAAGGAAATTCTTCATTAGAAATCCCGTTTGGTCCGGATATTATCATCAAGGCTCTGATTATTTTTGAGGACAAATGAATTAGTGTTACTCTGTAACGAAACCATGGTCGGTAACAATTAAACCTTATTGTGGAAACAGCCAAGTTGTAATTTCTTCAGACGCTCCTACTATTCGAGAATAGACTAGAACGTAGACGAGCTGGTAGTATACTTCAAGGACAAGAAGCCTTGCATATATCAAGATAAGGAAAAAGAATACCAAATCATTATGAATCACTTGGCGAAACAGCAAAGTTGTATTATTTTTATTATTTCCTTCCTTTCATTATCAGAAAAAAGAATACTAAATCATTATGAATCACTTGGCGAAACAGCAAAGTTGTATAATTTTCCTTGATGCTTCTGACAGAATAGTGGAAACATTTTTAACTAATTTAATTCAGGTTGAAAAGAGATCGCAGAGAGAAGTTACTCTTACCATTGCTGCTTCAGGAATCGCGGCAACGTAAATGGAAGAAAATTGAGGGAGACAGCCCATTCCGCTCATGAGGTGGCAGTTGACATCGCTAGACAGAAAAATCCTACTTGTAACATAAGTAAGTCAAGGGGCGAGGTGAATGTGCTCATGAAATGTAAACTAATAATATGGGATGAGGAGATGAGGGAACTAATAATATATTCCTTTTCTTGAAGATTTGTATGAAAAATAACACTTAAGCAAAATTGAGAGTTCATCTGAGGGACGAAAGTGCTCAAATTTTCACGAACCAGCTACAGTAGATCGAAGAAAATAGACTACCAGTTGAGTCCTCTGGCGAAATATAATTGCATCCAACTTTCGCAGTTTGGTGTCGTCCGCCGTTGTTTCATTCTTTCTGCTCATAGTGTTTTTGATAGGCTGCTGTCTTTACAATTTGGGAGTTTTTCCAGCGGTGTTCTCTTTTTGGTAAGCCATGGGCTCATCTGAGCTAGGGTTCCAGAAACATTGTCTTATTATAATTCCATATGTGCGCTTGTTATATGCTGCTTTATTTTCATGCGTGGAGCTTCGCTGGCTGCACAATAATTATAATTCACTCTTGAGTTAAGGAAAGCGCTACTGGATGCCTCATATTGCCTAGGCTAAGTTCGAGCTTATATAGGACAATGACCAACATATTTCCCAGCAAACCACCTTAAGGGTGTGTGGCCGTGACTAAATGAACACTACAGGGCCATGCCTGTGTCTATACGCAGGTGTGCTGCGTTCAGGGATGATACGGTGGATGTCTATTGGGGTAATGATTTAAGGGGTATGTCTCTCCCCTTTCCTCCACTCCCGTCCATCCAACCCTGTGCCTTCCTCCCATCAATCCCGCCCTTCCTAGTGTCTACAACCATATCCAAAACCATCCCGTCCCCTAGAACCTACAGTCATATCTCGCATACCCATCTCCGCATATCCCACTACTACTTCTTCAATCCACTCATCTCCACTCGGCACAATCCCGTACCCCAATTTCTCCTCCTCCCCACCATTTCCCAACCGCCCAAACCCCATCCCCCTCGCATAATTATCGTCTTCCTCACCCTCGACCTCGATGACAGCATCAGGGGTTGATGAACTAAGACAATAGCATCTCCGTCATACGGTCCGTCTCCGACAGCGAACTCCTATCCGGAGACAGACTCTCCGAAATCGACTTACCGGCGATCATCGTCGATGGACCTCCCTTCGCCCAACGATCCGCCACTCCCATTACCAACCCCGCCCATCCCCCATATCCTCTTCCTACCCACCGACCCTTTCCCAGACAATCGCCTCCACTCCCATTCCACCCCCCTTCCCCTCCTCAGCTCCACACACGAAAAGTTTCATCTTCCGGGAAGAGGGAGAGGGGTAGTGGTCTCTCTCCGTAAAATTCCCTTTGAACAGATCCTCTCCAAAAATTCAAGTGAGATAACGGAAGGAACTTTGGTACAAACAAGTGTACTGAATAAATGCAATACGTATAATTCACTAGGTTATAAATTACAAGGAAAATATTTCATGGGTCAGCCAAAATGTGTTCTGTGGTCTGAAGCTCAACAGTCAATCACCAATTTTAACAAAATGAAAAATGCCATACGAATAGCAAGAGATGTGAACTCCACAGAAATACCCAGAAAAAGAGAGCGAGCAGTCAGGTGGGCCGACCAGTCAGGTGGGTGAGTTCACAACTCAAGTTGTATTCCGGAGAGTACTCTCGTAGCCGTAGGAAGGGTGGTTTTCGGCAAGTTTGAAGGTGGAATGGGTGAGCTATGGAATAGAGGCGATTTCCGAAATGGAATAGAGAGGTGAGGTTTCGGCAAGGCCAAAAAGTGGAATTTGGCGAGAGGGTGTATGGAACACAGGCGATTTTCAGTGATAGAAGGGATGGAATGATTTTCCGCCATAGTATGTCCTCGTAATCTCCCAGCACCAATCCCGATTGACCGATAGATGACCTGGTGAGGGGATGGCTGCGGCACGAAGGTTGCACGAGATATGATGCGGCACTAGTGGCTGGCTGGAGACGCAGAATTATTGGACATGTAGGAATTGAAGGCGCTGTCTGATCGAATGCCGTTATCTCGATGGTGTTGACTCGTATAGTGAGCGCGCATCCGGCAATGTTATCGGCTAAGTCCGGATGGTAAACAGTCTGCAGAAGGGGAAACTGTCCAAAGGGGTGAAATTGACCAAAAAATGGGGTAAATGCCCAACAAATGCCAAACTTGGCTTATATGTTTTAAATCTGAGTGTTTGAAAAATTACTCAAGCGAAGCGAATGTGACTGGTTACGATTACTTCTTAAAAGGAGTATTCTATAAAATGTAAAAATTACTATGAAAAATAGAAATCGATTTCGATTACAAGTGGAATATAATTCTTTTCATAATATCGTATACCACGTCATTGAATTCTATGCGATACCGATTTCAAAAAGTCCATGCGTGAAATATTTCCATATCTATAACAAAAGAGTCATCATGATAAATGAGTTCATATCACAAGAAGAGAGTGCCGTATTTCCTTTTCCGTGCTAGCACTAAATGAATAAGATACATTATTGGATCATTGACCTATTTCCATGCAATACATAAATCTATTTTAAGACGAAAGGTCTCATGAAAACAACATATATGCGTATTCAAACCCAAGCATGCCTCTTTGACACGATGTATTTTGACGACGGCCTATAAACATTCTTCTTTTCTTCGTTATAAATTCATTCTAATACGGGAAGAGCGGTCCTTAAGCAAGTCGCCCATTTTTATGGAATCATTTTAGCATGGTCGTCGTAATAACATAAGTCCGTTGCTTGTGAATTGTAAGGGGTTGATTATCAAGTGAAAAATTTCCTTTTTAAGTGATCCAGACAAATATATCTTTATGAATTACTATCACAAAATCGCAAAGATGAACAAGTGATGAAATTTTAGAGTGGAGATCTATGAAAGATAGATGAATGTGTTAAGATTGAGTATTTATTTCCAAATACTTTGATTGAAGCACTGAAGAGGGAGGGATGCGTGACATGTATTGAAATAGGTGAAATCTTACTCCATCTTCATTTTTGTTTAATGTTGCAATACCTCCAGCCATATAATCATTGGAAAGAATAGTAAATTAATGGCTCATGTCGAGTCTACATGTCTTGTCGACGTCGTTGATTCTGAGATAAGTGTAAAAGTCTGATGCGTGTACAATTAGTAAGTGCCAATGAGATAACAAATCATGTCACTCAGATAGAGAGGATGGATATTTCGGCTAACATCGGAAAGTTTTCTTCTCTGAACCTGGGATTGGTACGTTCACTGGAATCCACATAATTCCGACAGAATCCTGCGGAACGCATGCATGATCTCATTATTGTAACAGCCGAGCCTATTTAGTTTTTATCAGAAATAATTTCGTATCAGCTAATTCAAGGAAGGATAGACTCGCTGAAAACGATCAGAAATGAGGAATCTGAGAGGAAAATTGCCTTGTATATCCAAAAAATTAAATATGTAATAATTTAATATATTATTAAAACAACGGAATTCAGTGATAATGTGCGCTTATATATTCATAAAAACCTTGAAGTATGGGGCGTGAGAATGTTTTTAGATGGATATTCGGATTTAAAATCACTGGATTGTGTAATGGTCACTAAATTCAGTCGAAATACATAATATAAACCACAGCTCTTCCATCAAAAACCGTCGTAATCGACAAAATCCCATATTGATCAGACAGCAATCATCGCGAAAGTAACCATTACACAAAAATAAAGATAAATTTTGGAGTAAATTAAAAGTAAGCCTAACTATGCATAGCTAAAGAATATGATTATAATAAATAGGAAGTAAAATGTAATCGATACCAGTAATCGGATCGGCATGCAGTAATGTTTTCTGGCGACGAAAATTTGGCCGGCACGCTACTGGAATGATACATTCGCGAATGACGCCTTGTACGCAGTTCACCCTAATAAAGCCGAATGCTACATCGATAGCATGCATCTTCGCTCAGTTCAAAAAATGAGGGAATGTCTTTCAAGAAGCTAATAGCAATTGACGGCAAAGTCCGTAGGTCAAGTTTATAGGCCTGTGATAGATTAGATAGAAGACAGTAAAAATAGTAAAAAATAGCAAAATCACTAAAAAATTAGAGGTAAAAATATCATATGTATGATGAATAGTTGTTAATTGCATAAAAAATATATAAACCCCAGGTGCTCCGTAATTATGAGCGATGGCCGGAAAACTGGAAATGACGTAGATATCTTCAAAATGTAGGCGCGATGCGGGTCGATTTTATTTTCTTCAATTGCAATAATATCGTACATACTTGTAAATTTTTCTCGGGAATTCCACCGGGTAAAATTGGTAAATACAGCACCAACGTTTCAATGGACGACTCGTCCATCGTCATCAGGGTGAGTGACTGTCGTTGAGTATAAACAACGTTAGCCTCATTTGGGTACAAAAACAAGGTGACTCCTGATTGGCCCAAAGGATCTTCAAAATTACAATAGAAAGAAGTTCTATCGTATAAAATTTTCTTTAAATGTAGTTCCACGATTTGCTAATGTTAAAAACCGTATCTCGGTTGAAATTGTTCTTTTTTGGCCGTATCTCAACGAATGCCATAGAAAGCCTATCACAGTAGTTATTTGAACGTTGGATTAGTTAGGCGCTATCCCATTTTTTCTTGTGGTCCAGAATAATACTCTGTTCAGCTAAGGCGGACTTGTCGAGTTTTCCAAGTCTAAAATGCATGAGCGGAGCATGCATTGCATTTGATATATGCTGCTTAAGTTTCAAGTGTGAAGTATCACTGGCTGCACACTGATGATAATCCACTCTTAAGTCACAGGAAACGCCAGTGGATGACTCTCCAAATAACACCCACCCTCTATCACCCACCCTCTATCACCCACCCTCTATCACTCCTTCCCCAACCCCACCCCCCAAATAACAAATGTTAAAATAACACGACCAACACCCCAAACCCCCCACCACCCCTCCCAAACCCCCCAATCCCGCCCATCCCACCCTGCCAAACCCACACCCCCCCAAACCCCCAAGCATCCCCCAATTTAAAACCATAAGAAAACCCACCCCTGCCCATCCCAACCCCCCTCCCAAAGTATAAAAAAAAACAATGCCCCAGCCCACCCATCCCCTCCCGTCCCCACCCAACCCACTCCCTCCCCGTCCCCCGCCTCCCTCTCCTCCTCCCAATCCCCTTCGTCCCCTCCCCCCCAGCCCCAATCTTCTTCACCACCTCCCTCCCCCCCTTCCCCTCCCTCGCCCGCCTCCTCGATGATCACATCGAGGAGGGGTCATTGGGCGAAGACGGGACCGTCTCCGTCAACCGGTTCTCCGCCTCCGACGGCGACTCCGACTCCGTCTCCGGAGACGGACTCGCCAAAGTCGGAGAACCGGCGATTCCCGTCGAAGGACCCATCCCCGCCCATCGACTCATCTCCTACCCCACCCACCCCGCCCTCCCCTTCCCCACCCACCCCACCCTCCCCTACCCAACCCACATCCCCGCCCACCCCACCCGCCCCTACCCCACCCACCCCTCCCTCCCCTACCCCACCCACCCCTCCCGCCCCTGCCCTACCCTCAACTCCCCCAACCCCGTAGGCCATCTCCTCCTTTTCTCCCCTGCAGCAACGACCTCTACCCAAGAGAAATTCAGAACAAACACTGAAAGACGTAACAGTTTCACTTCAGTTGAAATTTCTTTATTCAACTACGACATCGTATAATTTAGAGCAAAAATTCGAAAGGTTTTTTTTATGTGGAGAATTATTTTATCCAGCGTTTGGTGGGTTCTGTAAACGCCAAAATTTCCAAACGTGATAAGGTCTACAGCATCAAAAGCACGTTTCTATGACTTCCGCTTTCACCTCTTTTGAGTAAAAACTAAAAACATGCATGAGGAGGAAAATGGGTGAAAGTAATTCTGTGAACAGCTTTTCAGACAAAAAGAAGTGGTATTGCCCCCTAAACGTAATCGACAGGATTACACTCGAGGTGTTCTAAATGAATTGACCAACTACTTCGGTGGCAATGTCGGACATAGTAGCATTCACAGCAACGACAGTTCCTATCTATCTAGAAGGGTTGGTTAATTTTACATTTTCTTTGTCGGGAAAATTACTCGAATAAAGCGATTGGGGCTGGTTACGATTACTTCATCAATACAGTACTCAATTACTTCCCGTCGACGGGCCCCTTCTCGCTCCCCGACGCACCCCCCACCCGCTCCAAACCTCCTCCCTTTCCTCACCTTCTCTTCCCCTACCGAATCTTTCACAGCTAACCCCCTACCTACCTCGTTTCCCCCAATATACGAGGGTGGTATGATATTTAATGAGCCTCGAAGCGATCCGGCAACAATGCATCTTAATCTTGTTATTGTTTTCAATGGCCATCTTTGAAACGAATACGATCATAATTTCAATCAATTCCGTCGAGTAGTTTCTGTGTGGCAGCTGTTTGAAGTGGACAAGTTTTTTTTTGTAAAATGGAAAAATTACAATATCGGTCGGTAATTCGCTTTCTGCTTTTGAAAGGGAAGACACGTGAGGAAATTTAAAATAAGTTGGATACCGTGTATATTGATGCCTCACCTTCAATTTCCACCATTAAGTGATGGTATTCTGATTCAGAAATGGTCGAACATCCATGTTTGATGAGGCCCGTCCAGGACGCCCAAATGAGGTACCACGGAGGAAACCATCAAAAAAGTCCATGACATGTTGCTGTACAACCGCAGATTGAAGTTGAGTAAGATAGCTGGGACATGTGGCTTGTCATTAAATCGTATGAAAAATATCGTGCACGAACATTTGGGCATAAGAAAGCTGCCGGACCGATGGGTACCGCGTTTGCTTACTGTGGACAACAAGCGGAATCGGTCACACGAGCGGACACACACACTTAGCGGCCACGGATGAGTATTTTGCAGAGTTCCCGAAATCATATTTTTCTGAGGTCTTGAAGAAGTTGGAAACCCGTCGGACAAAGTGTATCGCCCTAGAAGGAAACTAACTATATTGAAAAATAAAACAATTAAAATAATAAAAAAACAATGCTTTCATTGTTAAGCTCATTAATTATCATACCACCCTCGTATTCACTCCCTCTCCCACCTCTTTCCCTCCTAGTCCAATCCGCCCTTCCCCACTCTTAAGCCCCGTTCACAACAACTTAACTTTACTTAACTTGGCTTAACTTGGTGCGACTTAGGAGTTGAGTCCGTGAAAAAGCAACACACTGGTTCACAACAACTTAAAGTGGCTTAACTCGAATTGGCGTAGTCTTGGAGTTGAGCATTTTTCAACTTTCTCTTAATTCTAGCCAATAGCAAGGCCTGGTTTACTATTGTGGGTGCGGAAGGTCGCTAGGGAAAAGGGGAATAGCGATATCCATAAGGCCCATCAATCGATTGTAATATCGACTTTGAAAGTAGCGTGCTGTGATTGGTTGGAAATTTCAGGCCCTTGGAAAAATTGTCACTAGGGAACACCTTAAGCGGCTTAAGCCAAGTTAAGTTGTTGTGAACGGGGCTTTAATCCCCCATCCCTGAAAGTTACCTCTCCCTCCTCCTCCTCCCCCTTGCAACAACGGCTTGTGCCAAAGAGGAATAGTACAAACAATCAAAACGATAGCACTCCAGTTTCAAAAATTTTATTCAACTACCACTTGGATTAATGTAAAGAAAATTCAAAAGGTTATATAGAATTGTATTTATGTGGAAAACTATAATATTTAGCATTTGATCGGTATAGTTTACGCGAATATTACGAATTGTAATAAGGTTTTTGGCATTAAATGCTTGTTTATAAGACTTTCGCTTTGAACTCTTTTGAGCAAACATTAAAGCATTTATGGGGAGTAAAATCGGTCATAAGAGCTTCGTGAACAGCTTTTCAGACAAAAAGAAGTGGTATTGCCCACTTTACTCATTAGTTAACGTAATCAACATGGGTATTTGAGGGATATTCTGAGTTGATTAGCGAACTACTTCGCAGGAAATCTCAAATATTGTAACACTTACGGCAATGACAGCCACTGTCCCTCTGAAGCATCAACGGGAGAGTAGTAGAAGTCTCTATCCGTAAAATGCTCTTGAAAGAAATTCTCTCAAAATACAAATGAGATAATGGGAGGAACTCGGGAACAGACTAGTATATTGAAGAAAGCATAAACGAAATACGTATATTTTACTAGCTTATAAATTACAAAGAAAATATTTCATGGGTCAGCCAACCTGTGTTCTGATGTCTAAAACTCAACAATCAATCACCAATTTTAACAAATGCCAAAATGCCAAACAAACAGCTGAGCGATGTGTACTCCGTGGCGATCCCCAGTAAAATGGAGCGAGCAGTCAGGCGGGTCGAGGAGGGGTTGTTTTCGGCAAGTTTGAAGGTGGATTGGGTGAGCTATGGAATTGAGGTGAATAATAGCCTCGGAGAGGAGGTTTGGGCAAGGTCTAAATGCCGCTTTACACGGTACATTTTATTGTACTAACGAATGCACCATAGAATGTACGAGAAACTGAATGGAAATAGAGCAGGTTCTATTTCCCGTGAATTAATTAAGACAATCATTCAATTTGCCGCTTTACACGGTACAATTTTCCTCATGCAAGAGTTCATACATTCATTTTTACAATATAATGTACCGTGTAAAGCGGCCTTAAGAGTAGAGTTTGGCGAGATGGCGTACGGAATACAAGCTTTTGGTAGCCATAGAGGGAAGGCATGATTTTCCGCCTTAAAACATCTTCTTATTCTTCCGGCACCGACTCCTATTTTATCAAGAGATGACCTATTTCAGGGACGGTTGCGGCAAAAAGGTTGCGTCAGAAAGGACGTGGCAGAAGTTACTGGCAGGAGACGTTGAATTATTGGAGACGTAGGAATTGTAGGCACCGTAGGATCGAATGCCCGAAGGTGGTGGTTCGCATGGTATGCGTGCCATGGGCAAGTCTTTAGGCGGAGTCCAGAGGGTACACAGTCCTCAAAATTTATAGAAACAAGTAAAAACGTCTATAAACCAGATTTCAACGACATTTTGCTCTAATAGGGTAAATATGAATTTCTTTGCATATTCTATAATTTATGAGCTTACCAAATTAGGCTTCCAATGTTTTCAATAAGATCCTACTCTGCAGAGACAGAACTACTGTATAATGTCTTATCTCTTCCGTTGAAAATCAATGGGTATACCCGCTAATAAATGTTTAAAGCCGAATTTCCTGCCCGACTGATTAGTTCATTCATCTACGGGCAGTCCAGTACTGTAGTGATAAAATATAAGATGTTGTGGTTACACTACTGAGCCGCCCGCTGCAATATATGGGGTTTCCCAGCTTATCTTCTCTCCGCAAGCCCAAGGTGCAAAAGGAATGGAGACTTCTTGTGGAGGGTATGCTTGGTGACAAAAAAATTTGTGGGAAAGAAAATAGTCAACCTTTCGCAAAAATTAGAATTTCACGGAAATTAGCGTCATAAAAACCAAAGGAACAGAAGCGTCTATAGACGTGGCTTCGCTTCATTTCTTGGCTCCCCATTTCCACCTCTGATGTCCAAAGTCGCTCTCAGAGCGGCCCCAGCTGAAAAGTATGTTTCGCTTCAAGAATGACATCGAGAAGGGCGATTATCGCTACAGCAGCCACTGCCGTACTTTTGCTAAGAAGAAAGATAAGGAGCAGGCTATGGGTGAAGGAATGAGTGCAGAAGAGAGTTCGTTTGGAAGCATATCACTCCTTACTGTCAGAGCTACAGGTTGAAGATACACAAAATTTTCTTACGTTCATCTACACCAACATCTACGTCATACCCTGCTAACCACCCAAAGGGTGTGTAGAAGGGGGTGCTTCCACACCAGGCATGCGTGAATTATACGGCAGAACACCGAAACTACATTGAAACCAGCGTATCACACATGCAACGCGCCGATTACAAATCTACTAACCAAGAAACATTCTATCGTCAATCGTTCCAGCGTGCCAGGGAATCAAAGACTACTACTATAGATTCAAAATATCGTGCATAAATAAGAACATCAATATTTACATCATGTCTCAGTAAGAACGTAGAAAATATAAAGAAAAATATCTACAGTCTAGCTAATGTCACTATTGCACTATTCATGACGACGATCGCAGCTGTTATGGTCCCGAATGGTACGCTGAAAAACGAAATTTTATACCTATCGGTTCTACAATATATCTCTCTAATTTTACTGGCGCGATCTAATCTGCCGTGAGAAGGGACAGATGGGACATGACGAGCGACTATTTTAAACACACAGTTAGTATATCATTGGTAAGTGTGCGGGACTTGAAATGAAGTCTGGAAAATGCACCCTGCGGGAAATCAGGGAAAGTATAATAGAGGAGTGGAAAATTGCACTGCGAGTTTATTGCACTGGTAGCAGAGGGAGCGAGGGTAGCGAGGTTTATTGCACTGGTAGCAGAGGGAAGCGAAATGTGCAGCGGAGACCGGCAGCGTATTTAAATGGTCACCACGATAATTTATCATTCATTCGACGCTCGTAAGCAACTAGAATAGTTGCTTACGAACTGGGAATCAGTCATTAAATATAACTTGTAAATTCGAAGCCTACTCTGTATTTTTTCTTACCCTATAAATGGTGGACTTAATGTCCCGCAGTTCGGGAAGACACTCAACACTTTGAATCAATTCCATCGTCTCCTCTTTCGTCCAAACGTGCTTTCCTGACATGTTTCCCCAGTGAAAACTCTCCAGCGAGCGCCAAAAAACATCCGGCGTCGTCGGAGGGCAGCGAGCGACTCCCTCGAGTCTTTATGTGGGTGTCTACACTGGCCTCGCTCTCACAGCAGGGAGCGCCACCTGCGATCGCTCCCGAATTCCCGAGAGAGAGCTCGCCTGGGTGTTTACACCGAGAGAGTAGCTATCAGGGAGCAACTCGCTCGATTTTTCTTGCTAGTGTAAACGCACCTTAGGAGAAGATTTGGACTAAAATATATGTTTTCCAATGGTTTGATGACGTATAGTCACTGATAAACGAGGAAATTTTCAACATTTCATTTCAATTTTAATTTCAGGTTGAAATGGCACGCAAAATTACTGGAATTCTTTTAATTCATACTGAATTATGTAGAACGCACATATGAGCTCATTATTATAACAGCTGAGCCTATTTATTCTGATTATCAGAAATAATTTCGTATCACCTGAGTCAAGACCGGAACGACTCGCTAAATGCGATTAGAAGTGAGACATCTGCATTGAAAGTTGCTTTTTCTACTCTACCAATTGAATATATTATTATTATGATTTCATTTTTTTAATAAACAATGAAATGTTAGGATAATGTGTGGTAATTCTCTATGAAAACCTTGAAACATGGAGCGTGAGAATGTTTTAAGATGGAGATTCGGCTTTCAAATCAGAGGTTTAGGTAATGGTCACTAAATCTGGACAAAAGATTAAGAGTGGCCGTGTAGAATGGCCATCTCCAAGTGGTATAAAGCGTTTGAGGAGGGTAGAGAAAGCATTGCCGACGAGCCGCACAAGGGGCGCCCTTCAATGTCTCACACCAAGGTTGAGTAGAATGCAGCTTTAGCTATCATCCGCGAAGAACAACGAATTACTATCAAAGGGCTCGCCTCGTGTCTAGACATTTCAGTTGGCAGCGCATTTTTGATTTCGCTCGATATTTGGCCATGCGACGCGTGTCTTGAGGATGGGTGTCGTGTCTCCTTACACCGGTGCAAATGCAACATCGTGTCTCGGCTGTGCGTGAACGGCCCCACGACGCTCACACTTTAGAGGATTTCAAGAATGCTCGCGGCATCACAACTGTATGTACCCCACCAACCGTTTAGCTCAGATTTGGCCCCTTATGACTTCGGCTGTTCCCCGAAGCCGAGTTTCCGCTCAGGGGACGGAAATTCAAGACTAATCACGAGGTCATCAAAGCTGTGAAGGCGCGGTGCAAGGAGCTCGAGAAAGATGGTCTGGCGTTCGTGTTTAAAAAGTGGCAGGAACAGGGGCAGAAATGTTTTAGAACCGACGGGGGTTACTTCGAAAAAGAGCATGTAGATTTCGATGACTGAATAACTATTTTTTTTGTAGAGCGTTTTTATCATTACTTCTTGATCAGTCCTCGTACCTAGTCCAGTCCTACGGTGATAAAACAAAAAATGTCGAGGATATATTCCTATAATAATATACAGTCGACGTAGGCAGGATCTTTTAAAAAAATTTGCTGGTATTTTTACTCCATTACACCATGTTAACTTTTATTCCCATGATAACACTTTAGCATTGATTTGATGCAGGTGTTACTTCTTTTATTTTTAAAAATAAGAAGCAATTAAATATATGCTTGCTTAGAAAAATTAGATTTTTTTAATCTCAGGGTTCTGGTGAGTTCGGTGTTATCGTCAAAAATGCGTTTTCAGATACTTGAATTTAAGAGAGGGTTTGGACTAAAATATTGCTGTTTTCCAAAGGTTTATGAGACATTGTCACTGATTGACGATGAAATTTTCAACATAACTTTTGCCCCTCTGGCTTTCTGGAAAGCAGCCACTTGGTACTTTAGAGATATTCCATATCACGAGCTATATCAATTCAGACACTGGAAAGACCTCACTGTAATGGGAGACAGGAACGCAGTGGTAGGAGAGGGAAAAAAGAATGCCAGGGGAGGAATAATGGAAGTTCGCGGTAATCAAAACAACATGGTAGTAACTAATACTCTCTTCAAGCAGCATCGGCGTAGGAGGTACATATGGAATATGTCAGGTGATAGATACCAGATAGACTACACACTTGTCAGAATCATATACAAGAACCAAGTAAAGAGTGCAAGAGTTATCCCGGTGCGGATAGAAATGTTGTAAGGTAAGGCTACGGCAACCAATGCATGTGTTTATATCTTCAATTTATAGCTCGTAATGAATTCTAATATTACGTTGCGCTTTTGTTTTTGCGCTTGTTTTTTCCCTGTCCGTCAATGCAATGTATTATCAGCCTGGTATAGTTTAGATCTAACTGTAATGAAGAGAAGTGGTGCCAGAAAGTTTTGCCTCAGTTGACCCTTCCATTTAACCTTAGCAGTACAACAAGAAATAATAATCACAACTTTTTAGTTATGGGGAGGCGCATCGGATACTAGAAAATTTAGAAGGTAAAACATTGACCAAATTGGGACAGAAAAATGCTGACTAAAAAAGAGAACTGGGACAAATTTACTATGCCAGCTGAAAAGACACTAGAAAGTAAAGAAGAAATGAGCTGAAAATAAAAATCGGATGTGCTGAATATAACAATCATAGAAGTAGCAGAAAAGCAACTGGTGAGCTAGCGAGCCGACAGGAAGTAGCCATGGATTGCGACAGAGAATTGTAAATTAATGGAAGAAGGATTAAAATTCAAGATCCCCAGGAAAAAAGGAAGGCAACCGTCTACAAGAAGCTAAGGAACCAAGTCAATTGAGATTGCAAGAAGGCTAGCGAGGTTTTATTAAAAGCTGATGCGAGGAAATCAACGAGCACAGGAAGGGGAACACCGAAACAGTTCACAAGACTGGTAAAAAAACGCTTCCGAGAGTGAAAACACGAGAAGCAACGACATCAGGGATGCACTAAAATCTCTGTATAACTCCAGGCAATAACGAACTATTTTATATTTTGTTCGATCACAATGGCACGCGATACACTCATTAGGTCCACTAAAATTTTTTTTACGACGAAATTGCTCCTCGGCAGCACATTTTTTCCGTGATTGATTACATCAATGTAAAATTAAATGAAAATTTTCAAATAATTTTTGAGTTAATTAATTACGTATTTGTTTAGATAGAAGCAAGGCCCATTATAGGATAGAGACTAGGACAGGGAGTAGATGACAAAGGGGGGGGGTCTCCGTAAGTAATGGTAGCAATAGGAGCTCTTATTAAAATCAGAGTTGCTTTTTTAAATCAGAGTACCCGAACGAAGTTGAAGCGGCTCAGGTACATCAAAGACGACTTCTATTAAATTCCTAAGCTACTCTAAGCCAGAAAACTGTAAGTTTTATCCAAGGGAATCAATTTCCATAGTGAGTTGTCGTCCATTACCTTAGCGTAAAAAAACAAAGTCAATTTCCACCATCTAATCGTAAGCACGAACGCTGATGTATTGATAGGAACAGACTGTTGTTGAGTGAAATTGCGGATGACGACAACTTGCCAAAATCAAATGCAGTATACAGAGAGGACCGAGAAACGAGAACAGGAGGAGGAGTGTTTATTGCTGTTAAAGACGAGATCGTTAGCAGAGGCGATATATTTCCAGATAATGACGGAGGAAGTGTGTGGTATTTCATTAGGTGCTCATCAAAAAGAATTTTTCAATGCGGAATTTATATGCCATCAGACTCAAGTATAAATAGAGTTTTGCAGTGAGAAAGACAGGCGAAGCAATCATAAAAGAAAATAACGAATGTAATATAATTATCGGTGGTGATATCAACGCACCGTCAATAGACTGGAGGACATATAGTTACAAAATGGTGGAAATTATACTTGGGGCACCACTATCCACTACGGCTTCGAGATGTGCTTCGTCTCCAGGCTCATGGGTTACACCGCCAACCCCCCCGACCGCCCCACCAGCATTCGCACCCGAACACACTCAGGGCACCACTCTTGTGCGGTGAAGGGTCCTGGAGGAAGCGCTACGGCCTCCAACGCCCGAGACGCCCGCACAATCCGTCCTGCGAGAGTGAATCTCTACAACCATCCACTCCAGCTCGGCAATGCGGACCTCCAGGAGGTCGCTCTTCGCCCTGCAGTTGAGGCTAGCCATAGACCCGCGGTAAGCCATACTATGCTACTGGCTTTACAAAAACGATACCTCGATACGATACTGACCGTATTCTCTTCGGGTTTTTGCCGCGTCAATCCATTTTTGGGAGGCAACAGAGTCGCCTGCCTTCCAGCTGGCTTCGTCAGGACCTAAATGAAATGCAGATCATTTTCTTAACGGTATTAGTCAGGTGCGCGCTCATTGGCCGGATGGGAATTCGAAATCGATTGTTGGAAGAGCCGTTTAAACGTTGAAGCTAGCGGATATGCCTTCTCTATTAAACTTCCCTATGTTCTTCGCTATTTCTATAGCTTCCCTTATTAGCCGAGGGAAATACTTATTTTCTCTGGCGATGATCTTACACCCGTTAAAATTAATTACATGGCCAGGTTCCGAAAATGCGTGCTCTGCGACTGCGGAAAGGCGAAAATTTCTCTTTTCGATTGCTCTTAGATGTTCTTTCAACCTGCATTTTAGGGATCTAGATGTTTGCCCGATGTACGATTTTCCACAGCTGCATGTTATTTCGTACACTCCTTTGTAAATATCCGATGGGAGACGATCTTTTTCATTTCGAAGGAGGTCAGAGGTCTTCTTGTCGCGTCGGAATCTGGTCAAGACGTCGTGCTTGGCGAGAACTCTTGCTATTTTTTGCGACGTCCCGGCTACGTAAGGTAAAATAGCGTAGGCCTTAGCCTTCGGTTTTTCATCCATAGAAATATGCATGGCAGCGTTACGTTTACAGTTTTCACCGCGTGATATTTTTTGAATCATTTATCGGCTGTAGCCATTCATTTGCAGCGTTGTCAGGAGGTGTTGTTTTTCTCTCGTGAGTGAATCTGCGTCAGAGATGGCATGTGGTCTGTGGAAAAGAGTGCGAATAATTAATGCTTTTTGGTGGGACTTGGCATTTAAATATCCGTCGGTATGGGTTTTCTTCCGATAAACTGAATCGATACGATACTTTTTACGATACGGTATTTTTTTACCCGGATGAGTTTTAATACCGGGTGAGAAACAACGATTTTTTGTCCGGATGTGTTTCTTAAAAGAGTAAAATGGCGCGGGTATCCTTCACGGAAATCTAAACAAAGTTGCGCAATACGGTTGTGACGTCAATGGAAACTGTTGAGTGAGCAGGTGAACCGTCGCAGTAGGGAGTGGAGGAAAAGATGAGGGGGAAAGTGAGTGTAGCGTGTCAGAAGATTTGGAATGATAATATCAGTGACTAGGGGTTACGAAGTCATCGCAATACAAAAGTAAGCTAATTTAATAGATGAATAAATATTGTAGTAAAATAAAATAAGCACTTCCGAAGAAAGAAAAAGGCAGTGGTAAACGCAGATAAACGCAATAGAATAATACAATAATTTTAGAATAAAGTGAAATAAATTGCTGGGAGCGTCTACTTATCTGGTTCACTTATCCCTGACGGCACACATGAAGCTAGGAGGACAGATTGAGTCGCCGATTCTCCGGATTCACACACAACGATAATGCTAAAAACACTGATTGATATACACTAGGGATCAATAACTACAGCCGCAATCACTATTAACACAACACTATGGGTCGAAGCTTTAAGGCAATTCTAATACGCTGAAGGTCAGTGACGTCACCGTTCCGGATCCAGGAGCGCTCAGCTGGCACAACTTCACCCTTCGAGAGCAGGTGCAAGAATGACAACTGAATGGCGAGTATGAAGACGAGGAATGACGTAATAGTGCTGGGAGAAATTCCATCAATTTAGTTCCGTTTACCCAGGTCCTCCAACATGTTAATCTTGTCCTTAGCCATCACGCTGTTGCTGAATATTAATTCATTCTTATTGGGAACTTTTTGGCGTATAAACTCAGTGTCTTTGCATTGTGTTCGGTATTATCCCTATTTGGTACACGTTAATTAAACAGGAGTGATAGAATGGTTGGCATGCACTAAATATTTTATCTTCACAAAATTTTATAAATTTCTTTTACACCATAAGAAGTATTCATTCTACCCGAAGCTAATTCATATTGCCGGCGTTTAGTGCTGACTACAGTTTAAGTGTCACGTCCTTATGATATCTCTGAAATTGTGGCTACAGTTTGATCTGGTGAAGTGTTTTAAGATGATTGGTGTCCTGTTTGTGATAAAGATTCGAATTCAGGATTTTCAAGAAAATAGTCATCATTAGACACTTATGTGGCGCATGAAAATAATTGTCATTAAGTTAATAGTACTTAAGTAGGTGATATTAGTTTCTGGCATTTACGTGCTGAAAGTGATTCAAATCCAGCGTTAGACATGGTGAATCATCGTGGGAAATTGAGAGCTTCCAATTTCACTAAAGGTCTTTCAGCTATGACTCAAATTAAAAACCACTTTGGGTGAGTACCTTCTCACGTAGACATATATTAGTAGAATTATTTCCCTTGAGGTATTGTGAAGGATAACGGAACTTGTACATTGCATATTGCATATAGCCCATATATTATTGGCCTGAATTTCCGTTGATTTGCCGAAAATAGTATAAGGATGACTAACAGTTAGCTTCTTTAATTATTACTTGTTCACTAAGAAGTAGGGCAAGCATTTGTGTGTTGATATGCGCTGTGAGTAAGCGTATTCACTAGAATTTCTCTTGTAATTAAATTACACCAACTTCCGTTTAAGTGATGGATACCGATAACTCCTCCTGCGGATTCGTATATTTTCCGTTGTATACATATTTTTATATTTACTAAACGAATGAGGGACAAGATAAATTTATTATTATTATGTAAAAGCTGCCTGAGATAATGTGCCAATACATTATGATTGTCGTTTCGGGGATCCACTTGACCAACGTGACGTAAAAATTGTTAAACCAAGGGAAATATTTCACTCATTTGGCGTTTTTTTTATAATTTGTATCTTTGGTTGAGGAGCTTTTACGAAAGGTATCATCACGTTTCTCGTTTCGCATCTACAGCTGGAAACCCTATTTCGCTCGTGTTTCTTGAGTAGATGATAGAACTTGAAATTCTGTGTACGGTCGAGACGAGTTTTTGGCATCAAATTGTTAGCTCGCACTTTTAAGTTCGCCATTACATTGCGATTCCATAGCGAAATCACCATGAGGGCTACAACCAATAGTTATGTATTTCTCGACACCAATTTTGGAATTTATGAATAAATATTGTTCAACCAACAGAAAGGTGTCATACAAAAACATATCTATTCCGAAAACTTTCAAATATTTTGTATTACTCTGGGTCCGATGGCATATAATAAGGTGCAACAAAATCATTGCAAAAGACATCTTTAAACAAGGTATGAGTATTATGTGCTAAACGGTAATAGTATATGTGATGGAATGTGCAAAATGGTGAATGTTGTCGTTTGTAGAGATTACTCACTAATTTCCCGAAATAATGAACAAAATTTTACATACGCCGACGCAGATTTTAAAACATGTTTTACTGTGATATCTGAGGTGGCTTGCAGATGAGATTTATGAGAAGTATCACGCTACAAAAATATTTTAATATCGTTTTCCACCTTCACGTTATACATAATTCACCCAAACTTTCGTCAGGAGTAACGGTTTTTATTTATTTACTGAGCAATCCACAGATAGAACCACATACTTTAAGAATTCGTACCTACTTTGATTCTTAAGGTTACTCCAGGTTTTGATTAAACTTTACTTTCCAATAACATGTTGAAATTGATAATAATTTTGCATAGAAATGATTAGTTCCTGAGGTAAATAATTCTTGATACCGAAAATTTCAATCAATAATATAGTCTTCATAAGACAGAATATGACCTAACTAAAGATATTTTTATTTGAGAAGTATTTATTGATTTTGATTGACTCCTGGTTATATGAGAGCATTTCTTTTGAAGTAAAGTTGATTTTAACTAGCGTTTTGTAAATGAGAAACGTAATTCTGATTGATTATTTTTTGTTAATTTGCATACGGGATAAAACGGGTTTTGTACGGTATACATATCCATACCCAAAAACGTATTCTATAAAATCAATTCGTACTTGATCGAACTAAACGCCGTTATCCAGTGATATAGATATGTAGATCAAATTAACCACAATTTAAATTTAAGAAACTAAAGTTGTTGTCTGGTAGCGATCAAAGGGTATTCAATTAGAAGGAAATATTAATAACTTGAACGTAAAGAATTAAAAATAAGTTTCAAGTAAAAAAATTAATATTTGTTTCTCGGGAATATACCTTGGGTAGCTAGCGATGGCGAGGAACACCATATTAGGAAGTTTTAGAAACGCCCCTCCGTGATTGGACGATACAGGATCGACCCACCCCCTCGCCCCCACTCGCAGCTCAGTGATGTCACCTAGCTACCTATATAAGGGCTGCAGTTTCGATAGGACCGCCAGATGCAGCTAGGACACCGACGTGATGACTCCTTTTCAGGTTCATCGGCAACGTGATAGGGACAGGGATTTGGAACGTTTGAGCGGCCCGACCCACGGTAGCCTATCTTACGTACCCAATTTCCCGAAGGGACCTCCCCGCCCGGGGAACCAAGGTCCGCGGTTCCGGCCTGGAGAGAATGGCTTCCGGTCGGGAGACCGGGGGTCGAGAAGACTTCGGCTGGTACACGAAAGATCCCTTAGCCGCCCCCGACGCACTCGTTGGCCTGGCTAAGGGCCCCACTTTACACCCCTGGCCATTGCACAGCCTTTGCACTCTTAGGCAGGCCAGGGACCAAATCAGAACCCCGTCCCTCACAGACAATGGCGTGGTCTGGTTAACTGAGCCCCAGATTCTCACACGCTGGGGCAGAGAGGGTTGTTCTCCGCTCTCCTGCGGGAAAGCGGTCCAATAGGTACACGGGGTTGGGGGAGTGGGGATAGGTCGGTAGATAGGTACACTTTCATGGGATCGAATAGCTTGACCATTGGGAGAGCCTTTACTCGTCGACTTAACAATGGTCTAGTGTAATTATATATCGTAAAATCTAAGGCATATCTTTTAATGTAGTGACGCATATATTATAACTATGCTGATATTTTTTCATGTTTTAGAGTTACCTTTAAATTTTAATACGTACCCTTTTACTAAGTCCTGCCATGGAAATTAAAATCCATACTTGTAAGTAGTTACTTTTATCAATTGTCATCAATAAATTAATCGGATCAATTTTATTGCGTTTGTATAGGCTTATTATCTTTTTATTTGTCTGTTAGAAGTGATTTCGAGTGGAATATATATACGGGTACAGTGCTCTGCTTCTCTCTAGTTTTTCCAAGCGTCTTTAGTGTCCTTCGAGAGAAGCTTAACCAGTTATCACTCTTCTACCCGAGCTTAGATCGTATCTGAAAGGAATGTTGAGGGTCAGGATAAGATTGTCTGCAACCCGCCTCTACGACATATATGTGGGGTTCCGACGCTCTGGGACACCGTGAATGGTCGTAGGTCTCTAGTGTTCGTTACATAACTCACGTTAAAATCCTCTGCTGATGAATTTGGAGAAGACCTTAATGTTTCGATTAAGCCAAGGGAAGGTTGGGACAACGTATGTACAAATGAACGAGCAAAATGTTAATTGGGCACAGCGAGAAAATTTTTCAGTAAAACAATAACCAAAACATTCGAGAATATTAATATTAACGCAATTTGGGGTTCACAATGCACGTCCAGATCAGAACCTAGGAGAGTACTATGTAGACGAACATGCTACAATGCAGTAGACTATTTGAGATAAAACTACTGGTTAGTATCATTATTGCGTCTGGTAAATAGTACTAAAAGGTAGTCAATCATGCATGTATGCCGGAAATTTAAAGCGGGGTTGGTTACTAATAACGATGTCGAGAAAATTACCAGTAGTACAAAACCTACTTTACCTAGGGCAGATCAAAGTGTCCTAGAACAGATCCATCGCAACTATAATGGTCCCTTATTATAAAAAAGGAAATGAAAGAGAAAAAATGACCTTAACCAATGGATTCTACAGTCTATTTCCTTGGTTTTATGCCAATGATTATTTATTCCATAATAGTTTGGCTCTAGCAAAATATGTTGATGTTCGGCAAAAATAGCTTAGGTTAAACTTTTAAAAAAATTTAATCTATATTTTTCTCTTCAATTAGAGTTCCTTAAACGTCATGTTCGTCTACATAGTACTCTCCTAGGTTCTGATCTGGACGTGCATTGTGAACCCCAAATTGCTTTAATATTAATATTCTCGAATGTTTTGGTTATTGTTTTACTGAAATTAAAGTTCTCACCCTGATTCCTCAACAATTCAGTAGCACTTCCATGTTTATCGCAACAATTTTTTCCAAATATTGCTGCTCACCGCTGTATCCGATCTATATCTGAAACTAGTTCAACTTCGTAAAGGTCCAATATACTATTGGCGTACTCCAAGTGATGTATCACGAATGAAAAACGTCACCGCTTCTTTACTTTATCATCACATATTACTAATATTCCAAAAAAATCCCAACCTGCGATTTGTCGGTTCGAAATTCTGCGAATTTTCCGTATGCGCTTCTCCCGGATAAGTCATAAGTAAGGGTCACACTTTTTCACAAATTCATAGCGACACACATTTAAAAGTTTTACTCTTACTGCCAAGTACTGCACCATCTGTTTATGGCATCAAGGCCTTTCTCCAACGCAATTCTGTCGGACTCGGTGTTCATATCTCTGTACAAAACTGAGCCGTTCAAGAAAAGGAAAATTTTGCTCATTACGACAGTAGCGATATCATTCATACACAAAAGGAATAATAAGGGACCCTTGACACTTCACTAGGTTACACCCGATGTTACTTTCACAGTGTTGAACTAACACTTTCTGGAACTACCCTCTGTTCGCGTTTGTCTAAGAGAAATCTAATCTTATATATTATATCGTAATGTAGTCCATAGACTTTCAACTAAACATGTGATTTCGAGATCCGAACTTCATCAAAAGTTTTTTTTAAATCTGAAACTGTCGCGTCTACCAGGACGAAATTTTCTCCTGAGGGAAGAATATCGTAAAGGAAGAGGGCTAGCTGAATTCGACAATACCTGCTTTTCTGGATTCCATGCCGGTTTTGAATTAATAAATTTTTACCATATATATAAGCCATAGTTGAACTGACGATATTATGCTCCAATATCGTGCACGAGATAGACTTGAGGAGGATAGATCTGTAGTTACAAGGCTCTTCCAAATCACCGCTAATAAATACAAGTGTGACATTAGCGGTTTTCTAATCGTAAGGGACAAAATGCTCTTCAACAGATTTTTCAAAAACAATTTTCAAGTAGGGTGCCAGTCCTGACGCTAATTCTTTATAAATCGGGTGGAAATTTGATCAGAACCAAGTGATTCCTAGGGTATAATGGATTTCTTGTGACTTTCTATGCCGCGACAAGAAATATCTATAGACTGCATTGGACATAAACTAGGCAGTGAAGCTGTATTTTTTACGGGCATGTAGTGTATACGCTATGAAACAAGGTGCAAAGGATATTAGATTTTTCTAATTTCTCGCTAGTTCTTTTTTTTTGGACCGTATTTGTTTGGGACGTTACAGTAGATTTATTTCATTGTATAAACCTCCCTCTCGTAAGACCAAAATGACTAAGGGTTATCTTCCAAAGACTCGCCTAATACTTTACTTTTGAGTTCCATTAATGCTTTCCTTAAGACCGCTTTCGCTGTTGTTTTAGCTCTCGTATATTTTTCACTAATTCTCTTTTTGCCACAATGTGGAGTTCCTGATTGGCGTTTTTCATTTGTCCTTGTAAGATTTGTAGTCGCTAGAGATATCTATAATGCGTTACAGCATATGGTGCAGTGTTGTTGTCTGACAACCTAAAGGAAGCATAGGCAGTCCTAGGTGACTTTCATGGAGTAAAATGTAAAATGGATTGGTGTATAAATGTGTCAAGGATCAAAGTAGTTGTTTTTGACAGGGAGAGTGATAAAAATTATTATATAATGAGGGTAAATGATGCAGTCTTTGTACGAGTAGGCGGTTTTTTTTCTGTTTGTCGATTGTTTGCTGAATATGGGAGGATCGAGAGGTGACGTGGCGTGAATTTTGGTAGGAAAGTCGTAGGTAGTTTGTGGAGCACGCGAAGAAATGGGCGTTTGCCTAGGGAAGCGAGAACCACAATTTACAGAAGTGTTCTACCGACATTATACGGCAGCAAAGCCTGAGAATTTGTGCGGCAAATGTAGAATAAATAATGCTAGGGTTGATTGGAATATGAAAGAATTAGGGCCAGATGCTCCAGTAATGGACATTAATGACAGACGAGTACTACATTAGTCGGACCGAGGTAAAAGGAAGATTATAAGTCAAATTAAGAAACAGATATAAGATTAAAGAGTGAATGGTGTGAGAGGAATCGGCAGAAAGCGAAAATCTCCGGTAAATATGGTGGAAGAAACTCAATCGACGAGTCTTAAGAATAGGAGAGGATGTATGAAGCAATGCATGACTGTAAGGGAAGCAAAAGTGGTTGGAAACGGCATTAAAGAGGAAATGTTTTATGTGGGTAAAAACTGTAATTACTAAATTCTTTGACTTTACATACCCCGGAAGGAAATGGCGTGATGGATTTTTATGTGTATATAATGATAAACTGCCTCTCTGTTTGTGTGTTAGAGGCCAAAACATGGTACTCTTAGGTTAATACGGCCAAACAGCGGATTGCGTAAAGAAAAGATAACTACAAACAACTACTAAACAACTAAAAAAACAACTACAAAAAAGACTAATACTAATGACTACTACTAAGAACTACTTAATGGACTGCTACTAGTTGTTCATTCAATTTCATCATACATACACGTAAGCACAGCTATCATCTGATTGAACTATAACGATATATTTTTCAAACTCGAAAATACGGGTTCCCTCTAGCCTTCCGTTCCTTGTTCGTGGCTCAGTGTACCTCCCAATAAGATTTCTCGGTGATAACCCTAATAGTTAAAGGTGGAATTGAATTACCATTTCTGAACTTCTTGAAATTGCCTATCTTCGTTCTTCAACACCTATTATCGATCCAAATGATCCAAGTGTTTTGCATAAATTGAATGTGTATAACTGCTCTTACTTCGTTCTGTTACTCATATGGTAAGGTTTTAAATGGTAAGGGTTTATGCAAAAATATCCTATATAACACATGCGGACGGTTAACAAACTCTTATTTCTGAATATCTATTTTAAAGCAGAATCGCTAAATCTAGAATTACTAACTCAGCCGTGAGGTGTTAGAAGGGAGAGTTAGAAGGCAATAATAGGGAGAAAAATGTTCCATACCACAGTGTGAACTTTTACTCTTTCAACTTTGAATAGCGAGTCATTATGGGAATACCAAAGTCGAGTGATTTGTGAACAAGGATAGTGCAGCCGAAGAGCTCTTCAGGAGCATCCTCATTAAGAGGAGCTTCATATATGAATTACTGCAAAAATTTCTTTCAAATTACGCTCAATCATTGTGCAATGTCCTTGAATACCGACAGAAGCTTATTAGTGCCATTTTAAAGTGGAAAACATTATAACCATTAAGCATTGTGCAGGCTGCCTGTAAATCGCTTGTGTCTTTGATATGAGGTTAATACTAGTCCTAGTAGGCCTTGCCGTATCGTAGAATTTTCAAAATTTAAGTATTGTGAATCAATCCCTATCATGATAAGAATATAGTTAGCAGTGGGATGAGGACGCAGTCAAATTAAAGTAAAGGTAACATATCCCCAGGTCTGGTAAAGATAACTGCTGTAAGTGTCAATGAGCTAATTGTTCGCATATCACTGTTTCTAGAATCGATGCATAAGTCAATACTAGAAGGTAAAACACAAAAAAACCTGAGAAAAACTATCGGTCGTTGTTTCTTGCCACTAGAAATCAGATCATTGTTTTACAACCATTATTCCGATCATGAAAAAGGAAAATTTGGACAATGCTACCCAATCATATCCTTCTCAATAAATCGTAATTCCGAGTGTACACATAATTGTTGGATTTTGAAAAACTATTCCAAAAGCTTCAACACGACAAGCTATTATTCAAAGAGATGTCATATGAAATGAGAGGTCATAATTAATACAGACCCACGACATTCTGGCTGATTTGGATAAAAGAAGGTATCAACGGAAGGCAGATGTTTGTTTAGAATGGCAGTGGGCGTCTCACTAGAATGCATGATTGTCCCCTGTTCATTCATTCGCGTTCACGACAAGAATCATGAAAATGCCTGAAAATACGAATTTGCTATAATGATAAAATGAAATGCTCTATCACTGATCGTTCGCTGCGTTTGGTACAGAGTACCTACCCTACCTTTACTCTAACAACCGTTCATAGGCTCGCTTTCGTCAAAATGAATCACAAGTACGCCGTATCTATAAACCGTAGCCTCCGATGTATGCAGGCTTGAACACCCGAATAGCCATCATCATCAGTTTTTAAATATTTTAGCGCTTAGAATCTTTTAATAAATCTTAATCTTACACACCAATTGATAGCACCGCAATGCCTATGTACCGGACAGAGTACAATCACCCATGTAGGACTGGAACGCTAGGCAAAGTTTTTACTGACTTTGAGTAGGAAAAGGGAGCTGTCATAGAAGGTTATCATGAAGCAGTACTTCCGGAACCATCCGTATGGATTATTAATGAAAAACATGGAATGGAAACCAAAGAAAGCCCAGTAAATTGTTATATAATGCATAAACATAAACTGTTTCCAACCAAAACTTCTGCATCCTCTTATGCCCCGTTTACATTAGGGTTAGAATGATAGTTAATATGGCGGCTTCACTAACTTGCATTTTCACGGAATTTTTTAACCCTTGTTAACATGTTGGTGGCCTATGGTGGAGATTCAAGATGGTTATGTAGCTCACAGTCCGCTTTTCGCATCATCACAACAACGCAAGCCGCTTTTCATTTGTTTCCTGGGCTGTGGGCAAAATTCACGAAGCTTGTATGGGCGAGAAAAGAATTGAATATGCAAATGTTTCGCTGGTTAGACATCTCATTCATTAGTATTTAACTATACACTTATCATTTCATGTCTAAACATTACTTTATGCATCGAAAGATGAAAATTGAGAAAAAAATTTCCTTAATAGAATGACATCACCCCCTGGTGTATACCAGGAGGATTGGTACCCAACATCATGGCTGCGATACGAACAGCGGTGAGAGATACGGGCTGCTCCAGGCTGCGGGTGGTGGCCCATGTCGGCACCAATGATGCGTCCGAGCGTGGAGCCGATGAGATTTTGATTTCCTTCAGGGATTTAAACTCAGAGGTGGAACGCGTGCGAAGGGCATCGGGTGCCGATTTGCGGCTGACCATTTGTAGTGTTGTTCCGCGGACCGAAGGCGATCACCATGTTTGGAGCAGGATTGACTGCCTGAACAGGAGGCTGTGGGAATTCTGTGTAGGCATAGGAGCAGAATTCGTAGATCTTCGGGCTGTGCTCGAATCGCGCCGGGCTCCTCTCAACCGTTCTGGGGTGCATTACTCAGCCCGGGCGTCAGAACGGGTGGCTCGTAGGATTTTCGAGCAGTGTAGGAATTTTTAGGCTAGAGAGTAGGTCATTCAGTGGAATTCAAAAGTATACACCCGACAAGAGCCTCCGAGTAACGTTTAACCTTCATTGCCGAAAAAACTTAAGATAAGCACAAATGTATAAATGTTACTTTTATAGCGAAAATAATTCCAACACGCGCTCTCTAGATAACTGCGAAACTTCAAAGAAAAACTCGCTTCTTAGTGACTTCAGAGAACATCAAAAAGATAATCACAGAAAACAGCGAACCGAAAATCATCAAGCTAAATACGACATACATTTAGTAATAGTTAATTTCCCTAGCGTAAAGAACAAACGTGCCGAAGTTGAGCATGTATTTGAAAACCCAGATATAGTAATTGGAACAGAAAGCTGGCTTGCGGAGGATATTAACGATAGCGAAATTTTTCCGACAGGATATCAAATCTTTAGACTTGATAGATCAGCCAGGACTGGCGGCGGAGTATTTTTAGCAGTTAAATCGCATTTGAATAGTTCCGAACACAAATTAGACGACAATGAAATAGGGAGCGTATGGTGTACTATCAAGCAACAAAACAATAGAAATATACATATATGTTCATTTTACAGACCACCAGATTCAAAAATCGACGTGTTGTACAAATTAGAAACTCAGTTATCATCATTTACCTCGAGAGATAACAAAAGCGTGATTATTTTAGGTGGGGATTTCAACCTACCGGCTGTAAATTGGAAAACCAATAGCGTTGAAACAAGTTCAATGAAGCGTGATGTAAGCGAGGCCCTACTCAATACACTTTCACACCACTGTCAAGTTGCAAACGAACCTACGAGAAGTAATAAAACATTAGATCTTTTAGCTGTTAGTCACCCTATAATTATTTAATACGTCGATATCCCCGTAGGCATAAGTGATCATAATGTAATTTTTACGACTTTGAAAACAACAGTAGTGTCCACTGTAAAATCTAAACGGAAAGTGTACTAATTTGAAAAAAGCGATTACATAAAATTTGGAGAAATGCTAGAAGCCTCATTCACGAAATTCGTAGCCACAATGAAGGACGAGAGCACCGAAGTGTCGTGGTGATATTTTTTGGAAATATGTACTACGTAAATGCATCGATAAATATATTCCACACAAATTTAAACGAGAGAGTAAAGAACCTCGTTGGTATAACCACAAGGTAAGGCGAGAGCTCAAGAGTCAAAGGCAATTACACAACCTATATAAAAATTCTATTAAGTCTGGTAACAAAACAATGGATCTTGCGGTGAGAGAGAGTTACGTTGCCCAACGCTCAAAAACGTAGAAACTCATGCATAGTAGTTTATGAAATTTCAAGAAAAAAATCATGGGTGAATTACTATACGAAAACCCCAAATCATTCTGATCTTACGCGAGAGAGCTCCATGGCGAATCTTCGACAGTCGAGTCTTTATTGGATACTGACGCCAAAATCACAACAGCATCGATAAAGCCAACTTATTTAACCACTACTTCGAAAAAGTTTTCCCTAAGGATGACACAATACACAATTTAGACATTCCGGACGTTAGCGAGCCGATGGCGGGCATAACAATGCAGCGTGATAGAATAACTACACAACTGAGTTCGATTAAAAGTATTAAGTGGCCAGGTCCAGAAGGAATGTCTGCACGCATGCTCAAGGAGATAGCGCCACAGATTGCACCATTCTTAGAAATTATGTTTAGCAAATCATTATCCGAAGGCAAGGTGCTCCAAGACTAGAAATTAGCCCATGTCACACGGATATTTAAAAAAGGAAAGAGAAGTGACCCAGTTCCCGAATTATCAGTAAATTAAGATTATTTGCAGACAATACAGGTATCTATCGTGAAATTAGCGAAGACTCGGACTTTGATGTTCTGTCATCTGACCTTTCATTCGTGGTGCCAGGAGTGGGGTTTAGGACTAAATATTAGTAAATTCACCGCAGTTCACTTCCTGTCAAAGTCATCACACAAAAGCCATACCTACACCGTGAGTGGAGTAAACATAAAATCTTCAAATACAGTAAAATATCTTGGAATTGCCTTAACTTCATATGTATCGTGGGGAGCACACATACAAAACATATGCGTCACAGCATTAAAGAAACTAGGTTTTGTTAAGCGTATAATAGGAAGGTCCTCGGATGAAAAAGTAAAAGAGAGATGCTGCTTCGCTCTTGTTAGGCCACACCTCGAGTACGCCGCGAGCATTTGGGACCCTGGTCATAAAGATCTAACCAAAATAAATTAACAAAATACAAAGTAAAGCAGAACGCTTTGTTAAAAATTGCTACGAACGAACATATAGTGTTACACAAATGTTTGAGGGATTAAGGTGGGAGCCCCTAGAGACTCGGAGGCTGCACGCTAGGCTTAGGCTGCTTGAAATATTAAGAACTGGTGTGTGTGTGGTGGCGATACAGAAAATATTATCATGAAGCCTCACTACATTTCTAGGTCTGACAGATGCGATAAAATAAGAGAGATACTCTGCCGAACAGATGGGTACAAAAACTCGTTCTTTCCGTGCGCAATAAGCGACCACAATAAAAATTGAGCTCCTCCAAATACACTCCCACAGGACATGTCACCCTTTCACCTCCAAAACTTTTACATCTTTACACGGCTGCTGAACTACCACTCCCTGCCACACGCCAGTGCGGCGGCTCGCAGGGTAGTATGTAGATGAAGACATGTCACTATTCTATACTTTACCATTAAGATACCCCGATAATATTACGTTATTAGGTCATTTGCACTATTTTATGATAGATAAAAACAATTGAAAATGTTTTATTGGCGAGCAAGAATTATAAATAACTTCAATTTCATATGCAGTGCCAACCAGCGCCTACCCTAATTAACTCCAGCTTGGTTAAAAAGTTGACTACGGTTAGCGCCAACCTGCGTTTATACGGCGAACTTTTACTAGGGTTAGATGTAACCTGGTTAGAAAGCTAGTAATGTAAACAGGGTATTATAGGCATAGATCAGTCAACTAACAGAAGCTGATACAAGTTCCGGTATTTAATATCATGATGATGAGGGTCTCGCTAAAACAACAAATGCGTTTGAAAATGCATAATTATTATACTTAAGGCCAAGTGATTCTTTTACTGCCGTGTGCGACTAGAATTAAATGAAAACTTTTTCCCATCTTGTCATTAGAAGATCACAGTCAGCGATTTTCGTAGATATGCTAGATATACCACGCTTGGTGGTTCTCAATCACTTATTCACGATAATGGTTTTATAATATTAAAAAAAATATGTTATGGATACTAAAGCTATCGAACTTTTTTTTGGTATAATTTGGTGGAGATTTCTGGTGACAATCCAGTGCTTTTTATTCCAAATCAGTCGTCATATACTTTACAAAAGGCCATATGATACCAGAGTCGTACGTTTTACAAGTACTTTCTGTAGGAAATAAAAGTACCAAGCCAATTTTAAGCTAAGTTGGAGTAAAACTATAAAAAATAACATTAGGAATTTAATGCAAACTTTTGAGTGTTAGGTTAAATTGACTCTTAAGGAATGATCACAATAGAAAACCTTACAAAATAAAATTAGGACAATCCCCGAATCATCCTCAAATATGCAAAATATTTAATGAAAAATAGTCTTATTGATATTCTTAAGATTTCAGTAGTATAAAAAATTGTTTTTTTTTTTTGCCTGAGCAGCTTCTTCTTATATTGGTGCATTTATCGTTTAGACGCAAGCAAAAGGAAAATATTTCTTCGTTGTTGGCCCGGTGTAATTACATTTTCGAGTAATTTAAGCCGTGGGAATATCAGAGTAATTATAGGCCGGAATATAAATGAAAATAATAAAATTACAAGCCTGTACGACTTGTTTTCAGCCAATCAGGTTGGAAAAGACCTGTAGAAACTTATATCACCGGGTTAGAAGTGAAAGTGATGCAATAATCTTTCTTTTGCTACTTATCGAGCATACAATAATGATTTAGATCGCGAATTTGAGTATATGCAGACGAAAGCCACGCGCTTTAAAAAAATAAACCCAAATGGAAAGGTTGAATAGTTATTAGCACGACTGAATATGAACAAGCTAGAAATTACGAGGTTTTATGCAAGACCATGATTAGCATAATATTTCAGATCACGCGCGTTAGGAATAATCTCGGAGGCTTTTAATTTACTACGCTACGTCTGTAGCTATCGCTATCGCTACGTCTAATCGCTACGTCTGTAGTGTTGTCCATTTTAGGTAGTCTTAAGGATGGTTACAGATTAACACGGACTTAACCTTAAAACAAGAATAAAGATTTTAACTTCAAAGAAAAAGGACCGCAACTTCGATTACAGCTCAGGCATAAAACAGAAACAAATGTATAACAAAAAACGCAACATATAATAGTTCTTCCTTTGTCTATAAGAATATAGAAAACACTAGACGCGCAGGACATGCAAATTGCACACAGCAACGTTTAGAACTCAGAAAATCGATGAGAAATATCAAGGAGGAAGTTGGTGCTGTGATTAGCTTCTCATCACGCACAGTCAGAGGTCGCGATTTGAGCTGAGGGACACAGTAATCCACTGAAGAAGAACTAGGCGAACTGAAATAACAGAGCGAAGAAATGCACAAGAATTCATCCTTCCCTAAGTTTCATAACATCTACGACAATTGATGAGCGAGACAGCAATCCTCCATAACAGTTCTAATCGTAGGTTTCCACGGTTTTTGAGTCAGTTACCTGTATTTTTTTGGCTGTTCACCACGTGGATTGTTTCTGCTGACAACAGATTCTCTCGTGTTCCCTACGGGACTTAACAAATTACTGTGGAGG
Source organism: Ceriagrion tenellum (assembly GCA_963169105.1). Taxonomy (NCBI): domain Eukaryota; kingdom Metazoa; phylum Arthropoda; class Insecta; order Odonata; family Coenagrionidae; genus Ceriagrion; species Ceriagrion tenellum. The sequence goes on along the minus strand of OY720642.1, from coordinate 26,159,107 downwards.
GCCAAAGTGCTGTAAGCGGAATACGGAAACGAGGTGACAACCTGAATAGTGCAGGAATCTTTGCATCAAACCTTTTACCCATTAGTTCTACGATGAAATATAATCGTGTACTTAACTCTATGACTTATTCCGATTACTAGCACCATCCTTACCAACAGCAAAAGAGCTAGATAAAGCAAGATACTCCTAGTAGGCATAGCTATCACTGATTAGCATAAATACATACCTGAAACTAATGTGATTTATTATCCGTTATTTGTTGATTTTAAATCACTCCTTACTACACTGCCACACATCCATTATGTGGCTTGCAGGAAATTTTGTAGATTTACGTGGAGATCAAGAAGCCCAGGGGCACAGACTTCATGTTGCCGGATCCCTTGGGAAATTACACATAATTCGTACTGTTGGGCGCACTCAGAATACTACACGAACACTCTTAACTTGATAGACACTTCTACCGCACACACCGTTGCACTTACTCTATTAGGCAGAGTAAAGGGCGGAAAACTGCGTAAACCTTTTTATGAATGAAAGGACTTCCCCGTTCTATCGTAAGTGGATCAGGACTCCTCACGGATATTTTGCTGATAACGATATGCATTATGCTATCCTTCACCATGCACAAACTAAATCTGAGCACGTAAACTTGAAACTTCGGGAACCATAAAGCAACACTCTTTTACTACTCATCGTAAATACTTCATCATTAACACACGTCAATCTTCTCACTGCCATGCCATAGAGCGGCTGGACTCTCCGCGAGCGACGAACTTCGCGCGAATCTAGAATGAACTAATGCCTTTGAATATGCCCAGGTTGTCTTGCGTCACTCTCCTTGGCTGATCGAAGGAACATCTCATAGTACACTCAAGTCAAATGGCCTCGGTTCCAAATGATTTTGGAGTTAAACGGAGTGTCTACACGGCGAGGGGGAGAGAGGTAGTAACAGACCGGCCGAAATTAGAAAATAAAGAGCGAAAGGTACTCCATTCCCCGATCCCAATGTCGCATTTAAAAGTGTGCAGGATGAAACTAACATGGATGTGAAATTTCAAAATCCCGTTCACCCGACCAATTGCTTAATATGCACGCGGGATATGGTGTTGGGACTACCACCGACCATGAAAATAGATGGGAACAGGATATGGAAGAGAGAAAGGACGAAGGGATAATTTATGTTGACGGAGTGACTTAGCGTTTACCTTAGTATTTACTTACAGAGATAAGATTGATTTAATATTTCTACACATTGCTTCAGCCAAATCTCTTCTATTAGCTCTTACCTTAAGAGTATGGGGTGTGGTCAAAACAATATCCTCCGGTCACCCGAAAACTCGCGCATACTTCAATTATTAGCAAGTATCAAAAACTCCATGGTGCTATAAACCAGTTGTCCTCAACTCATTTTCAAATCAAAGGATTCGATGCAGGGCCCATCGGAATGTGAAACCACGGCATACTGGCCACCAGTCCAAGCCGATACACCTATTTCAAGAGTTCTTACTGTGAGTCGGGACTAGCCTATATCTGTTCTGTCGGTCCGTCATTCGAGGGAGGCCGCGGACAACTGACGTTCTTTGCGCCATAGATGATTGGAAGGGAAATAGATGATGGTTAGGTTATTGAAGGAATAAAGAAATGATTGCGCGAAATCTTTTGTGTGCATAAAATTGTTCATAAAGAGTCTAGAACGGTAATCGTGGGTAGTTGATTGCACATTTTAATACTTTTTATAGCATGTCGAAAAGATATTTTTGGGCCACATTTCATTTAAGTGCAACTATTTATAATTAGAACTCACCGTGCATGAAACCAGCGAAGTGATACAAAATTTATACTTGACATTTTTTATTTAGTTAAAAGTATGTTACGACAAGAGTTTTCGGCATGGCACTCGAAATTTAGGCGAAATTATATTGATACAGGTTTATTTCAAACAGTCTCGTCGTGACAACTTGTTATTGCTGTGAACAATTTTAAGACTGATGTTATGGCATTATTTCGCGATTAAAAGCAGATCTGTGCACATCTATCGAGTTACTACAAAATATATCAGCTCTAAGACTACGTGTTTAAATAGCATTAAATTGCCAAATATAATGTCGGTATGATTCAATTTTTGTCTCTATCATTTATTGATATCACTATTGAGAAACCGCATGGAAAATTTCACGCCTGAGCACAGAACAAAACTCGTTCCAGCCACCTTAACGAACTGCGTCTTGAGGTCCAAGGTTTTTTACCTCTGTAGGGAAGAGGATAAACCGTAAGAATGTCCGGTAGGATATTGACCGGTTATCGGTGGCGATTTCACTGTGGCACAGCTATCCGGTCCGGTCTGGCGGCTGGGCAGACGTCATATTCTACCCGTCTCATCTACATATAAATCGGTGGCGTTATCCTCGTAATCGTGATGCCGGTGGGCAATGGTGTCAGACCTCCCAACATATTTAATGCCTCATTGCTTCTTCCTGAGAGTTGAAATTGTGAAGGCGGCTGACAGCGGGTGGACGGTTGTAGGCCGCGGGATAAGACAAAATTACCCATTGTCGTCTCGGTTTTTCTAAGTTCATGGCAAAAAAATAACAGGAGAGACATGGGTAGATCTACACTCAGGAGTAAAATTGAGAGATCATCTTATAAAGGCGGTTATACTTGCGGACGACTTGGCGTTAATTCGTCAAATATCTAAAGAATTACAGTCTGTGCGGAAAATATGGGACGAAGGATAAGCTTAAGAAAACTAATGTAATCAGGTTCTCTGGGACAAAGAAGACGAGGTTCGCCATAAAAATAGGAGAGCGCAAACTTGAGCAACGAGAACTAAGTAGCCTAAAAGAGCAAAATCGGCATAGCAGTTTAGATATTTGAATGACAACAAAGAACGCATTCACTAATAGAAGAGATTTTATGATCAAAGATGAGATTGTGAAGAACATTAGCTGGGAGGGTTAGGGTGGATCTATTTCCATTTTTTTTCTCGAAGCGCAATGTAACACCCGGAAAAAGTGGCAAACAGTTCCAGTCATGCAACAAAATACCCACCCGCGTCATATGGCCCCAGGGAAAACTCATGAGCCTCATCCTCCATTTAACGCTCCAACTGCGTCCGCTCGACGCGTTTCACAATAAAGAGGTATTAAGTCCCGGAAACTTGACCGCTGTGTTGCCCGGAATTGTGATCAGCGACAGATAAACTAAGAAATTGTTTGCTACGAGAGTGAAATTGGTGCATTTTATGTCGTCATCGAACGCTGAATTTCACCTAAGATTTTTCCGAGTGATCTCGGAAAATTCTTCTCGACCAGTGCAAAGAGAGGTGTGAATCTGAAGCGGGCGATATCCCCCTGGAGTAAATCTGATAGGGAGAATACTATTCGTTTCAAGGTAGTTTTAGCGAGAGACCATTTTGCATGAAAGTCAGCGAATTTTTCCTCATTATGCTCTCATCTTCCCAAAGATACCAACGTATCATTCACTTTGCGCATTACATTTCGAAATATTTGTAGCAAATTACAAGCCGTTTTCCATGGCATATGGTATGGATATATGCTCTGAAGTAGGGTTATGAAAAAAATAAGGAACTTACGCCATGTGCATAAAAATGTAACAGTGTGTAGTTCGTGTCCTTACACGACTATAATATAATTATTACTCATCGTAATCCTTTTCATAAAACTGAAAAATATTTGCTTGTAAAGACGTTACCAACGAACACTTGAAAGCAAATGATTGAAGCCTAAGCGTAAAAAATGGATATTTTGTTAATTACCGAAAAAATAGCCATGTAAAACAAAGAATTTGGTCTTTAATACTACTAAATGTTCTTAATGTCACTAAAAACTGCATAGATTTAATCCTGGAAATAACCTGTTCAAGATAAGAAGGCCGAGCTGAAATATAATTATGTCGGAATTATCAATTCTAGTGATTAACGTATAACGAAGCTATTAGTTATGAGTTGGCATCAGCACTTTTCACGCTGTGCCGTGAAAATAAGCATCACTTTCCCTTTTCTCTACATTAGGACAAGAATAAATTATTAGCTGACCGTGGGCAAATATTGACAAAGAAAGATTATATGAGGACATACTTAGCCAGTTGTTGCCACGATTATGTTTGGAATTAATGCCTAACGTAGATTTAGGGCCGCTTCAACGATAACATCCAATTTATCTTCAATACACCAAAGAAATTAACTTTACATACAAATACTTAAAGATTGGAGAGATGCTTTAGAGCGGAGTGAATACGTATTTGTAATTGTTTAACTTTACCTTAAGTCAAGTGATGCGTCATTGGATTTTTACAGAGGTTATCAGAGTACGGAAACCTCGTGGTTGCGAGTGAATGGCGATGAGTAGTGAGGGAGAGAATGTTTGTTATCATTAAGACTATTAAATAAAAAGGAAGATTTTAAAGAAACGAGTTCTTCACAAGTCATTGCATGTTTTGAGTGTTTTATGACGAAGAACATTTATAAATCATAAAATATTTTACACCCTGATATATTCCGCCTGGTACCTAGTGAGAATTCCAAGCGTAAAAGATCTCCGTTGAATTTCCTAGGCTAAGAAAAAATGCAAATTCATTTGTTTTACGCGGTTGTACACTAGCTATAGCTGCAGCTTATACGAAAGGTAAAGATCACGAAAAACTCATTCAGTTAACCCAGAACAATATTATCGCCCTTACAAAGGTATAACTATACCCACTATAGTGAAAGGCCGCACTTGTCACCTGGGCACGTCTGCTCTTCTTTTCGGACACGGCTAAGCGGAAATATTACTGTCAAAATATTACTTATGCTTCTTGGTCACGCGATCAACGGGTGATGGCGAGGGTCTCTAAGATTTCATGTAATATACCAGAGATAAACGTCCTCGCGGACTCGAGACCCTGCTCTTCTCAACTCCCCATTACACTGAGTTAAGAGGGAACCCCAGCGGAGACTTCGTGGCATTAAACTGTCGCGAGGATCCTTCAAACAAAGGATAACGATGAACTTTGACAAAGGAGTTAACAAATGACTGTGTCCTCATGATAGCTTGTGAACGGCTTTGGGTGTCGTTGGAGGGAATATTTGTTTTCGTTGCGTCAAAACGATGAAAAAGATAAGTTTGCAGTCACATTTGTGTGTTTATTCTTCTTTAAGCTTGGGATTCCAAGAGAAAAGATCTTATAATTGCAAAGATGAAAAAATGGATGAGTATTGCAACGTAGTACGTTAGCTGGAAGAGATAGAGATGTATCTCTCTGTATATGTATGTAAGCAGGTGAGATGTATCTCTTTCTCTTCCAGCTAATCTAGCTATAGATACGAATAACTAAAACAATACTATTAGAGAAAATCATTCATAATGCATGAAAAATGATAGAGTAATTACAAAGGCATCTTTTGTAATGGTTTGCGATGAAAGGTGTTATTCGAAACAATATTTGGTCTTTGGAAAACACCAACAATAACTACACAGTTTTATTCCCATATCAGTTTTTCTGAACGAATGTCTATTTGAATTCATTCAGTGCTGATTTCGGGACAGCCAATTCAACAATAATAAGTAATACTCCAGTCAAGACGAATGGCGGAATCAAAATCCGCTATGAAAAGATGCCATTATTGCTGCAATCTTCAAGTTTCAACAAGGACATCACAGGGCTTTTCTCCGCAGGAAAACGGTCTACTATGTACACGCGGGTGGGGTAGCTATAGGAATACTATAGTATACTTTCTGGCCTGTGAGCACCAAAGCCAATCGCGACTCGCGACACCCGGTAAAGAGACTGCAGTCTCTTATATACGGCTCGGCCTATGCGCCAATTTGCGGTCGTTTGTGCTGCACTTTTTTTCTGCTAGGGGTATGCATGCATACTTCTTCGCGCCTTCCGTACACAGGTTTTCCTTGGGACTCCTTACCAACTTATGCCGAGGTAAAAATGAGTCATGGCAAAGCACGTGACTCATGTCACGGCTAATTTCAAAGTATTACGTCCCGCTTCTTTTGAAGTAATTTTTGCTCGGCCCAGGATTAACGTGCAGCAGAAAACTTGGACTTCTTTTGAAGCTCTTAAAAGTTTCAAAAGTATAATTCATCGTAGTTATTGGAAAACACGTAACCCGGTGTCAGTCCACCGCATATACCTCCTAGCGTGGGTCGCGGGCAACGGTATGCTGGCTCTCAAGGTAGTCCTTTCAGAAGGGATCCTAGCTTGAGTAGAATAGTGAAAGCGGGCCTAGGGTTTTACTATGCTTTGGTTTCTCTTGTGGCATACTGGCGAAAATGTGCCAAAACTGACCGGTAGCGCCGTAACCATTTGCAGGGAAAGCTGCACATGGAGGGGGTACTGCAAAGCTTGGTAACCTTGCATACTCTATTACAACTTACTCATAAGAGTCACAAAGTAGCCTTGGACGGCCGAAATCACGATGGGCGGCGGAAGCTGAATATGGTCTTAGATACGGTCTTAGCAATACGAACTGGACTATCGGTACTTGGAATGTGAGAGGAGTATATGGAAAGGAGCATGAGTTGTTGAATGAAATGAAAGTGAGACGAATGGATGTTTTGTGTGTATGTGAAACTAAGCTCAAGGGACGGGATGTTGCTACTATAGATGGCAGTGATCTGGCACTGTGGTCAGGAGTTGACGATAATGTACACGGCAGTCAAGGTGTAAGACTCATTCTTAATGAGAGAGCTAAGTTACTGGTGAGGAAGTACGAGTTAGTATCCCATAAATTGCTCTGGGTTCGCATGAAAGTAGGTAGTAGGAGAGTTGTGATTGTGGCGTGCTATGCACCAGTGGATGGAGAGAGTGACGGTGTGAAAGTTGAGCATTGGGAAAAACTGAGAGAGGTTTTGAATGAATATGACCCTCGTGATAAAATAATTGTACAAGGTGACATGAATGGCTGGGTTGGTGAGAGGCTGGATCCATCTGAGAGAGTGGTTGGGCCATTTGGTGACCCTTGAGAGAATGATAATGGAGAAAATTTGGTGAGTGTGCTTGGAAAAAAGATTGTTTGAGTCGAATACATGGTTTAAACATAAAAAAATACATATGTATACTTGGCAAAGGGGCGATGGGGTGTGCAGTGTGGGTTTATACCTGGGAGAGGATGCAGTTCCCAATTTTTCGTGCTTCAGCAAGGGATAGAAAAATGTATGGCCTTCCAAAAGAAAGTGTATGGTGCGTTTGTAGATTTAGAGAAGGCATATGTCAGGGTAAATAGAAAGAAGTTGTGAAATGTTTTGAAGGACTATGGAATGAATGGGCAGTTATTGAATGTTATGATGGCGATGCATGATGATAGTAAGGCAAGTGTGGAAGTTTACGGGGTTCTGAGTGATTGGTTTGTAATAAAACAGTGCATAAAGCAAGGATGCATAATGTCACCATGGCTGTTTAATGTATTTATGGATAAATGTGTTAGAGATACATGTAGTGAAAACAACATTGTTCTGATTAGAAATGCAAAGTGCTACTTCTACCATATGTGTGGGTGATGCTGTTTTGATCTGAATAACTGTATTATCCAAATGGTGAAATAATTGAACAAGTGGATGATTTTGTGTACTTAGGTAAGATATTTGCAAAAGATGGATGGATAGATGAGGAGATAAAGACTGGTCTGAATGCTGGAAGGAAAGTGGTAGGTAGCATGTGAAACATATCAAGAATTGAGTGCCTGTCTAAGGAAGTGGAAATCACTGCACAAAAGTGTACTTCTCCCCACTTTGTTGTATGGTAGTGAAACATGGGTATGTCAGGATAGACATAAGAGTAGACTGAACTCCGTGGGTAGGAGTTATCTGAGGAATGACTGTGGCAAAAGTAGGATGGATAGGGTCATGAATGAGTGGGTAATGCATGAATGTGGGTTAGATGCTCCAGTAATGGACATATGTGAAAAGAGTGCGCTTCGTTGGTTTGGCCATGTTGAGAGAATGGATGAGAGTCAAATAGCGAAACAGATATATAAGAGTGAAATGAATGGTGCGAGAGGTAGAGGTAGGCAGATAAAGTTGTGGTTGAATGTGGTTGAGGAAATTCTTAGGAGGAAGAATATTTGGAGTCTTTAAAACAGGAGGGCATGTATGAAGCAGTTTATGGGGGTAAATGAAGCAAAAGAGGTTTGCAAGGATAGGTCAGTATGGAGGAAATTATTGAAGCAGAGTCAGGTGTACAAATATGTATTTATGAGTGAAACTTTGTGACTGTGCCTACCCCAGAAGGGAACGTATGCATGTGTCTATGTATTTATTGGGAAATACAACTATTGTCAAAGTACAGTGAGCTTCCGATTTTAAAATCAGTAATATTGGTATGTATATGGTTGTCATCATCATTGGTCGTTCTAAGATTAATCGACTGCAGGCATCCACCCTTCCCTATCTAATGCTAGTTTCCTTACTTCCTGGTAGCTCTTCCTAAGTACTTTCCCTTTATTTGGTCTATGAACTTATTCCTGGGTCTTCCTCTGGGGACTTTTCCCTCTATTTTACCTTTAATTACGTTCTTCACAAATCGATTGTGCCTCAGTTGCCATCTACCACATCAATCCTGTCAACTATGTCAAATTCAACTCCTGTTGAATCCCTCTCCGCAGCCATGAACTCACCCACCCACACACACACCATCTACATCCACTCACCCCCCCTCTAACCTCAACCCTAACTCTCTCTCTTGTGTCCACAATACCCTCCAGTCCACAAAAAGTGTACCTCTCACTTGACTCCCTGTGTGACTCAGAAAATGGCATGGCTGCTGATGAACAATCAAATAAGACCGTTTGCTCCACCAAACGTCCGGCGCACAGTGAAGAGGAGTCAACTGAGGTTTCTATGCAAAGGAAAAGAATTTCCCGAGACGAGAAAGGAGGGAAAGTTTCATCACAATGCCTTGATGATTTAGACAAGGAGCGCATTAACATCATCATGTCGTCAGCTGACTGGGAAAAAAACGTTGAAAGCAGATGAAGTAATCCAGTTTTTAGAGGAAACGCATAACAGAAATGTTTCAAAACAAATAATGCTTGCTAAAACTTTGACAAGGGACCTTGACGACTTATGTGACATCCTGGAAACCATAAAACCTCATCTCTCAGAATTACTTACTATGCCAATAGGTCGTATAATCAGGCACCTGTCAAATATTGACTAAGCGACAACTTCTTCAAATTATTTCAATGATGATCCTATGTATTTTGCCTTGAAAAAAAATATTAGTAATACCAGTGGCTACAATATCCATTCGTTCTGTATGTAGCTAGTTTAAATGGGCACAAATGATGGCCATCTTAAATGAGAAAAAGCCTGATATATGTCTAATGCAAGAGATAAATATCCAAAAGATACCGTGCCTTGTCCTGCCAGGTTATAAAATTTTTCTCAACCACCCACAAACTCCACACACTGGGACAGCAATTGCTATTCGTGTTACTTTAAGTGGTCAGGTGCAATTTCAGTTGGTTATATTGGATGATATGCTCAAGAAGTGTTATTAACTTAGAATGAAAACTCACAACAAACCTTAAGAGTCATCTGCTTCTATGGGCCACGCGATGCCAAAGTGGCTCTGCAAGTCACATATGCTGTTTATCAACATCTTCAGAGTCTCAATCTCCAACAATCAACTCCCAATACTTCAGTGATCATTGCAGGCGATTTTAACACTACCCTCAATCCAAAATCTGACAGATCTGGAGGAGTGGAAAGACACCCTCACTTTGCGGCAGCATTATGCAAATTTATAGACATCAACAGAAAGTCAGATGTATGAACACAATTAAAACCCAACAACTCAGGCTACACACTTTTTGCACCTCATCTTTGTCAAGGCTTGACAGAATTTGTTTATCCCATCGATCAGCGATGTCAACAATATTCAATTGCTCAACACATTTTCAGATCACAAAGCAGTTATAATGAGACTCAAAATTACTGCAAGATTTATTACTCATCCTTATTGGTGTTTCCCTAACAGCCTGCTTGATGAAGAAGATTTTATTGTTAACATGAAACATACACTATATGCATTGGCAGCAGACGCTATAGCGTCTGCTGCCAATCTATATATATCTACTGTGAACCCCAGTTCTGCATGGAAAATGTTGAAAAGGAGCATAAAGGACTACACCCTTCTATTCCAAAAATTATACCATTCACCGACTGTCATACTGATGCAGTTCACCTTCTTGATGATGGTAATTGATATAAATTAATTGGTGAAAAAATCATTGCCACTACGGGCTGGGAATCACTCGTGCAAAATGATGCCCCTGTTTCTGAACATATAGCAAAATGGGCAAACAATTGTAAGCCTAAACCATTAAATGAGCTTCAAATCAATGGTCAGATCATCTCAAAATCATCAGAGCTTAGATGATTCGTTCACAAAAATTTTGCATATCAACACGAGAGCAACTATAATCCTTTGGCCTCCGTGAGTGATATAGGTAAGACTTTTTTAAATATGTTACTTGCTCAAGATGATTACACCGTGGCACTCAATAGTTTGAACAGATGAAAGGCTCCTGGGCACGATGGTCACACAATTGAGTTTGACAATAAATTCTGAAATCAGTTAACTCCAGTTTTTGTTTGTATGGCCGAAACTCTTTTCAAAAGGACACTTTCTGAGGACCACAGCTACTTTCGTCATTTCACTAATGAAGGAAGTGGGCGATTTACTTGAAATAGCCAACTGGCAACCTTAATCGATAACAAATGTTGATTACAAAATCATAGAAAATGCCTTGGCTTCAAGGCTCTCATCAGTCATCGGTTCTTTAATATCACCAGAGTAGAGCTACCGTGTACCAGGGAGATCGATATTTGTCACTATTTCTTTGATTAGAGATGTTATTTGGACCTGCCACACCCTTGGCCATCCTACCCTAAGATCAGTCCAAGGACTTTGGCAATGTAAATCACCAATATCTTTTTGCAATGATGGAAAAAATGGACTTAGGATCACAATTTATAAGTAACATTCAAGCTATCTATAGTAATGCCTTGTGCATGGTTGGAGTCCAAAATACGCTTGCAGCCCCCTTCTCTTTTAGAAGAGGCATACGTCAAGGTTGCCCCCTTTCTGTAATGCTGAATTCCTTCTCTATTGAGCCATTCATTACACAAGCAATAAATACGCTCTCAGGACTATCTCTAACAGGTATTCTGGAATTAAAAGTCATCTTAGCCGCATATGCTGATGATCTAAATATTTATATTTCCAATGATGAAGACTTCGACACTACACTCAGCATCTTCCATCGATATGCAAGAGCATCTGGTTCAAGAGTTCAAAATGGTAAAGAGCCAAGATCTCTGGATCAGAAGCTGGAGAAATAGATTAGAGGAACCATTGTCCTTCAAATGGAATGCTAAGGGCTCAAAATTCTTAGGCGTATGGCTTTCCAACGATCTTCAATGAGAAAATGCTCTCATATGTGAACAGTTACATCTGAAACTCAATTCAGCACTGCAAAATTGGAAGCTCATAGCTGCACCTTTATCATTAAGAGGAAGGGCGCTAACCTTAAACCAGTTTATTGCCCCTCAACTGTGGCACATCTTAATTGTCACAGGCTTACTCAACAGTACATCAGAGAGCTTCAATCAAAAATGGTCAATTTCATCTGGAATAACAGAAGACATAGGGTCAAAAACACAATTTTAATGGCACCATTGTCTGAGGGAGAAATTGGACTGGTAGATATACAAGACAAAATCCTTGCCTTTAGATGCTGTTCCTGCAGAGGCTTCTACAAGGTTCACCATCTGAGCCTTGGAAAGTGCTTGCTGCCAGTAGACTGATGAAATTCCAAGGTATAGGTAACACTTTTGGCTTACTCATCTACCCTACGTGGAACCAAACGTGCACCATCAGTGGTAACTTTTACAATAGTCTCATCAAGTCTTGGATATTATTTAATGCTGCAGTTGTAAGCTTACCGAATGATGGGAATTGCCAACCTTTCCCAACCGGATGGCCCCCACCCACTCCTATCTCGCAGTTTGCTTTCCTCAGCAAAAGGATGTCCACCAGCTGATTACTTCCATTGGACAAGAGGGCTATCTACAAATAATTAAGATACCTAAGCTTGGAAAGTCAATGGCCAATTCAGGCTGCACATAGTGAGGACAAGGTTCATCGGTTCTTGTTAAGTGCACACCCAAGTTTCGGTGCAGAGACAGATATCTCCTGGCACTTACTGCTCGGAAGATGGGCTGATGCATGATTTTTACGTGCCATAAATAAACGCCAAAATAGTGAATGTCCATGGTGCAATGGAATGGAGGCAGATGCATGGCACCTGGCATTTTTATGGCATATTTAAAAAGCTAAGGAGCTTTGGACCAAATTACAATGCCCGCTGAAACTACTCCTTGTAACAAACACCATATATCTCCACCAGATCTATGGAGTAATACCCATGAGATGCATCAAAGATCCTGGCATGAAGTTGGCAAATAAACTGATCACTTTTGCCAAAAGTGCCAAAGTTACCCTCAACTTTTGAGGAAAAATTCGTCGCATAAACCACTCCCCCCACCCTCTGGTTAACGTTACCCCACTCTCTCACTCCTTACTTGCCCCCCTCCCCCGCACCCACGCTCGGCCTTCAGGTTAAGGATGGAATCAGGCTTACAATTTCACTCTTAATATTTACAGTTGCAAATATTTATCATTATTTTATTAGGAAGCCAGAGAAAAAAATGAAACTGTGTGACAATGAAACTGCAGGTTTTCCAGACAAAAAAATTAAAAAAAATTTTTTAAATCATTTCTGAGACCGTGCCTTCATCAAGACTCTTTAAGCAAGGCTATGCAAAGAGAGGAAATATAATGAAATAAAGGTGTATTTACCCTCCTCCTTCAACTTCTGGGGATACAAAGACGTGATATGTTCACAGCATGGCAGCTGAAGTCACAAACACAAATTCAGGTCAACGATTAAGCACTGCAACACACCCCTTTTCCTAAGCCTATCTTGTCATCTGTTTCATGTCATTACTTATCTACTTACTCACTCTTTCTTTTATTTACATATTTATATCTTATTCTATTTATTTATTTATCATTTTTTGTTCATTTTAAAACATAGCATCTCAATTTTTCATTTACAACTCCTGTCATGTCTCATATATCCCGCATTCATGTACCCTTTTCAACCCCTTTACTCTTCACCTCTATAATTCTGATGATGAGCTTGATATGATGGATGACATAGCTAATCCCTATTACTTATCTTTTCGATCGAGATGGAAAGCTAAAGGTGCCCGTCCTAAGCCTCAATGTCTGCTCACCTCTCATCCAAATGCTAGAAATTCATAAGTATCGCTGGAGCAAATAAGGCCTACTCCTCATGTCTATTACCTGTCTACGGTTGACAAGGGCTCAGGTAGAGAAGAATGCAAGCAGGGGTCTCAATCCCCTGGGAGGATTCTATCCCCGAGCAGCCAACTCATCACTACTTCAGGATCACCTGCACATCTACTCAAAATTTTTGTGATTGGGACCATGATGGAACTGATGAAAATTATCTTTTTACATGAATACCGAACAATAAATAATAATAATAATAACACACACATACCCATTTAGTTCCTGTAAATCTTAATTTGAATTCTCCATAGACCTCAAGCAGCTCTGCCCAATCACCTTAAAGGAAGCAACATATTTATTGAAATTAGGGGTGGCACCTCCAGGAGTGCTCAAGCACCCTAAAAAAATTTTTGTGTCTGCCCTCAAACAAGGAGAAGAAAAATAAGAGATTATAACAGATGAAAAGTTGACTGTTGCCTCAGCAATGAGACTGCTTATGCATTTCTGCAGTACATGTCATCCCTTGTTGTATGCAGTTCTCTTAGGTATGTAGAAGAGGCAGTGCAGTCCATAATATTTCTATCTACATATATGAATTTTCTATAACCTTGCTGTATCATGTATTCAAATCAGTCCTTAAAGGTTTGCAAAGTTGTTGAACTTGCCATATAAAAAGAGCTTATCTATGTCTACATCTACATCTATATAATACCCAGCGAGCTGCCACATGGGCATGTGGCAGGGGGTGGTAGGTCGCCAGCTGTGTAAAGATGTAAAATTTTGGTAGCTGAAGTGGTGATGTGTATTATTGGAGTGTATTTAGTGGAGCTCAATTTTTAATGTGTTCGCTTATTGTTTGCAGAAAGAATGAGTTTTTGTACCTATCTGTTCGGCAGAGTATCTCTCTTATTTTATCGCATTAGTCAGACCTAGAGATGTAGTGAGGAGTCATGATAATATTTTCTATATTACTCTCAAACACACCTGTTCTGAATTTCTCAAACAAGCTAAGCCTAGTGTATAGCCTCCAAGTCTCTAGGGGCTTTCTTTTCACCTTAATCCCTCTAAAAGTTGTGAGACACTATATGTACACTCATTACAGTTTTTAATGAAGTATGCTACTTTCCTTTACATTTTATAAATTTTTTTGGTTACATCTATTTGACCAGGGTCCCAAATGCTTGCAGCATATTCGAGGTGTGGCCTAACCAGAGGAAAGTAGTATCTCTCTTTGACTTTTTCATCCGAGGACCTTCCTATTATACCTTTAACAAAACCTAGTTTCTTTAATGCTATGCCACATATGTTTTGTATGTGTGTTCCCCATGATATATCTGAAGTTAATTCCAAGATATTTTACTGTATCTGAAGATTTTATGTTTACTCCACCCACAGTATAGGTATGGCATTTTTGCAATGATTTTTGGAGGAAGTGAACTGTGGAGCATTTGCTGATATTTAATTCTAACCCTCTCTCCTGGCACCACAAATGAACATTGTTAAGGTCAAATAGATTGGCTGATAGAGCGGGCAATAATCAATTAACGGTGGCAGCCATCTGGATCATCTGTAAACCACTCTAAGGGCTAGGCATTCACGGAATAAACAATTCTCATGAGAGAAATAAAGCCAGGCTCATTGAAAGTAAAGGATTTGAGAGCAAAACACTGTAAACACCTGCCCACCAGGACTATCCTGATCTAGGATACCATGCTGAAGTTAGCTGGTAATATCATGTTAAAAAGGTGCATGAATAGTTGCAACCCTCATTAGCACATGCACTACAGAGTAATGAATGTTTCCAACTAACAGAGCTCTGCTACTATGTCTCTGTGGGAAAATTGTCTGCTTCTGTGATGGAATGTATTACTCCTAAGTCTCAAGGACCATAAATCACCTGCCTAAAATCTGGGAAGAAACAAATACTTAATTCATCTTCCTCAGCATGACCTTTAAGAATTGGACCAAAAACATTTATCTTATGGGCATTATTACAGGTACACATAATTAGCATGGATTTGCATAACAAGATTTTTGCCAATACTCAATTTGTCAATTGTGACTTTATGTTCTGTTTAAATGTGATTCCCGAGGCTCAGAAGAGCTCCAAATACCTTTCCATTGATGAAGTTCTCTCGGGCTCCACACCCGGTAAACAGTGTTTAACTGCCAAAATTTCTGTGGCTAAGTCTGCCACCGTCTTCAGGGTACAAACTGACATTTTTAAAATACCAGTAAATTAAATTTTTTGGTGTTTACTAAACGTTGCTGTTTATGCCAATTGTTGTTTTATTTCTCTTTTCCATAAGTAAGTTGAGGATAGGCTTCCAGGCAGAACTCAAGGCAAAACCGGTGTTGCGATTGACATTGTAGCTCTCCAATTTAATCTCCATAGCCTCATTGGTGAGTCTATTACAATATCTAGATGTTCTGTGGAGTAATTGGATCTTCTCGAAGGGGAAGGGATGGCCATTTGTGAGGCTATGTTCCACTACCGCCGTTTTTTCCGGATGGAAGAGCCTAATACAGCTCCGGTGTTCCTTTACACTCTTCTCAATTGTGTGGCCAGTTTCTCCAATATACTCTTTACCACACTCACATGGGATGCGGTAAACTCCAGATGTTTTTAAATCAAGTGGGTCTTTTACCCTCACGAGCTGGCTTCGTATTTTGCTCGGTGGTAAGTGGGTTGTGCGAATGTTGTGCCTGTTCAGTATCCTACTTATTTTACCCGATACCGATGAAATATATAGGATGCAGGCATTTGCAATAGGTTTCTTACAATAACCAACAGTCTGTTCAGGAATCAGGAATGAACTGTGGACAGGTCTTTGTGTGGACACTCCGTGGCAATCACAGTTTGTTTTCAGAGCCCATTGAATTGGTCTCTCACTGTAGCCATTTCGGCAGAAAGTCCTTTTTAGGTGTTCAAGCTCTATTGGTAAGTTACCATCATCCGAAACCACCTTGGCCCGATGAATAAGTGTTGATAACACTGCCACTCGCTGCGAGGGATGACGGTAGCTGAGGCCGTTAAGGTAAAGGTTGGTGTGCGTCGGTTTGCGATACACTCGATGGCCCAGCGTTCCATCTCCCCTGTGGTAGATGAGAACATCGAGAAAAGGCAGGCAGTCATTTTCCTCCTTTCCATGTTGAATTTTATGTTTTCATGCTGGTTGTTCATATGCTTCAGGAACTCTTGGAGAGCGGGAAGACCATGTGGCCAAATAACAAATGTGTCATCCACATATCTGTAGAAGTATTTTGGCCGGAGGGGAGCAGATGATAATGCTTTTTCTTCAAAGTTTTCCATGAAAAAATTGGCAATTGATGGTGAGATCCCATCAGATCAATTCTGATTATATTGGCTACCATCCAACAAGCAATCAACTCAACAAAAACTTAAGGAAGTAAGCCGACCGGGACATTTGATTCCTCTTTCATATTGTTGTGAATCTCAGTTCTAAAGATCACATCCAGATGTCATCCACTTTGATTCTAATGGCAAAACTCAAATAACAAGCCCACACTACTCTTAGTATGATTTTGAAGGATTTGGAGATATTATATTCTACTATAGAGAAGCCCTGTGGCTTGAGAAACAATGAATATAACATAAAAGTTTTGAGACAAAAAATTTGTTCTAAAAAGCAGGACTAAGTAGGTATACACTTTGCAGTATGACTGTATGGTAAATAAGAGACTGACCACTCTTTGGTTTAGTGGCCTCTTGAAAATAGTGTGTCTGTATAAGTTGACACTAGAAGAGGTAAAGATGATTGGTAAGGTAAAGTACCAAGTAAACATCCCTTATTTCCAAAGTTTGACCCACAAATTTCATTGCTTATTCATGGTTATCAAATTTCACAGCTTATGACTGATTGCAAGAACATTTAGCAATGAAGCATAAGTTAAGAGATACATTAACTTATGGGCCTCACACAAATATTCGTGTTGCAACAATACATTTGGCAGATTCATCACTTAATAGTTAATTACCTTGGATATTTGTTCTACTTCTTTACCATTGGATGAACACTGCATCAGCTATTTAATTTTAGATTCCACATCCAGTTTCAGTGATCCTGAATACTCTTTGGTAATGAATTTTCGGCCAAGAAAACTGCTCGCTTATGATAATTTAGATAACAGAAAACAAGAGAATGGAGGACAAATGGGCAATGAAAAAGAGATCGGATGAGCTGAAGAGGTCAACAGCAGGAGTAGCAGAACAGCAACTGGTGACCATAGAGCCGACATGAAGAAACCATGGATCACATGAATACAACATGAAAATAAGTAAGATGAAGTCTAAAATCTAAGAAAGGGGAAGAAAGAAGCTGCATGTAGAAGATACTCTAAGAGGGGAGATATTGGAGCAAGTGCTATTTATTTATCTATCTTGGAAATGCTATCACTTGGGATGGAAGATATATGACAGATATAGTGATGTATATCCCAAGCCAAGGAAGCAGTCTTGAAGAAAAGGCAACTACTCTGCTCAAGGTTAATTGGATTTCAAACCAGGAAACAGTATGAGGTAAAATTTGTGTGAAGCATGGCATACCCTATGGACCATAAGCATGGACCATTGGAAAAGATGAACAGATCAGACTAGAAGCCTTCAAAACCTGGGGCTATGAGAGGATGTTGAAGGTTAAATGGACGGACAAAATAAGAAATGACGAATAATAGAGGTTAGTAGAAGAAAGGACTCTAGGGATCATGATATAGAATGGAAAAACTAGATGGGCTGGGCACACCCTGAGGTATGATGGATTTGTGAAGAATTTAACTGTAGGAAAATTGGAGGAAAATTTTTCAATGCATCACCTAGTTTCTCTTCTCCAGATCTTAGCTCTTCAAATGTACTCGCATCCTACTTCCCAAGCTTTCTGCACAATGCATCACTACACTCCAAGTTAGACTCTTCACCAATTTCGTCAAATCTTTAAGGTTTTTGTATCATAAGATCTGGTCAGTGAGATGCCTTATTTCCTAATGTCACTGTACTTCTAACATCCCCCCAACTCTAAACTCTTTTACTCTACAATGATGCCCAGTTAATTAAACTGCTCCAATTAATGCTGCCCCACCTTAATGATTAAGTAGCTGATATTCCTTTCTGATATCAGAGTCATGCACTGCAATGTCAGCAATGACTGCAATCCTTTGGTTAACTAACTAAAGCCCGTTCATTGACATATTTTAATTAATATGACTCAATCATCTCCCAGTCCTCTTCCATTCCTGCATCTACTCTACTCTTCATTTACTCTACATTCTACATTACTTGTACACTCTTTTGTAAGCAAATTATACAGCGAATCATTATATAGGGGAGGGAAAAATTTTGGTCTACCTATTAAAACTGTTTGAGGCCCTGGGGCATAAGTGCTTCTTGGAATACTCTTGGAGTCCTTCTAATATTAATGAAGAATTGTTTCACAATATTACAAGATTGTTTACTTCTGTGAAAGACTAGTGAACTGAATAAAAATTCTTTACTATAAACGATTTGTATCTTTTAAAGCCACTTACTACAGAGACTTCTGGGTAGTGGGTGATAATAACAATGAAAGTGGATTTTCTAGTCATTTTGAAGGGTTACTACTCCTACAGTTTCCAGTTAGAGCAAGTTCATAATAATAGACATATTTTCTGTTTAAAGCCACTCATATCCCCTGCCCTTTACATATGATTGACTCCCTTTGATTATAAATACGTAAAATTGAAAGATTAAAATTATTTCATATCAATGACATTTGACTATTTGATTAAATATTTTCTGGAAAATAATAGTTGATTCTATCTCTCTTCAAACTAAATTTTCTCTTGACTGTTATTTCCAGTTGAGGTACTGTCCAATTTCAGCCAGTTAATGCTAAATCTGATTGCTTCTGGATAAAAGTGTCTTTTAGATTTACTGCGGTATAATTACTGTTTCAGAAACAGTTTTACCTGGCTATTCTGCCAGGCCAGGCCAGGCTGCCAGGCTGCTATTTTGTCAGGCTTTCTGAGACAACAATTATAAATAAATAAATAAACAAACTTCGGCGGTTATTATGTAACAGAATTTCTTATATTTGGATTTTGCAAAAGTCTTTTCCACATATAAGGGATTTTGTAGCCATCCTCTCTGTTTAAGTTGTTTGGGTTTTTTTTCTATTTCAATGGCTTCCCTGATGACATGCGGATAGGAGCTGCATTTTTTACATAGAACTTTCGCCCTTTTGATGTCTATACTGTGACCTTCTTCTAAAAGTGAGTGCTCAGCCATGGCAGAGTGATACCAATCTTTCTTTTGGATAGTCTGTTCGTGTTCCTTTAGTCTGCATCCTATGGCCCTTTTTGTATGGCCAACATATAATTTTCGGCAAATACAGCCAGAAGCCGGCAGAATAGTTGGGAGAAACTGTTGCTGAAATAGCAATAATAATGCAGTAAATCCAAAAGACACTTATATTCCAATTAAAATGAACTGCGAGAATCTACGAAAAAAGCTGAGTGCTTCTGGTCTGTAATTTCTAATTGAGATATTTTCAGGTTCAGTCCAATTAAATCAAAATATGACTAAAAGAGGTTAGGTAGTTCTGATTTAATATCATTCCAGGGTAGTGGCTCCTATTTCTTCTTGTTGAAGGCAGAATATACGAAATAGTGTTCTGTAAAACACCAGTTAAATATGCCACTTCTTAAGTCTAGTTCATACCATTTAATTTTCATTATTACCCAAGGAAGAACTGTCTTGTTGAGACAGGTTAGTTCCTAATCTGATGGCTTCTGTCTTCACAAAGTACAAGAGCAGAACATGCTAGAAGACTGAACACACATTGGCACCAGTCTTTTAATTTAGATGACAGAGAGGGAATAGCTCCTGACATTCATAATAGAGAAGTATTTTTTTCAAAGCTATTCAGCACCATTAAAGTAGCATTATATTTCAATACCAAATAATGTTTAAGATTTTCTAACTTATTCACATGGTCAGTGTAAACCATTGAGGGACCCTACTCTTCAAAGTTTCTCGATCTATCTGATTTCATTCTCAAAAATTTTTGCGATGGGCCATTGCATAATATTCGTTTCTTCGCGGATAGAGGTCTTATAGCGACTGAAGCATTTCTGAAAAATGACCCAGAAATAGGGAGGTGCGCTGGGGGTTGGCTTCAAATGAAACAGTCTACAGAGAAATCGAGCCTGTATTGTGCACCATGAGAAAGAAACAAAGCTCATTCTTTGGACACCTAATTAGAACACCAGAAAACAGAATAAGCACAAAAATTATAGAAAAACTATGGAACAGTAAGACTAGCATAAGATGGATTGCAGAAATTAAGGAAGATATGAGTGAATATACATAACAGTAGAAGATTTGAAAGAAAAACTGACACGATCATGAAACTCAAGGACAAACAGACCAGACTACAAACCAAGATGAACAAACAGAGAATAGCAAGGGTGATCCCAGATGAAGAGAGAAAATTACGAAAGAAATACTGGGCAAACAGAAAGCATAATTCCAGAAGATGACTGATGTGGTCCAATAAAGGCCATAAAATAAAATAGTGATTGTAATGTGCGATCATACAGCAACTTAAGGAGCAAAACACGAGCTTCGATAATAGAGATGCATGGCAATAGAATACCGACACTGTACGATAACCAAAGTAATATCAGCCTGGTCCTGACCTGGAATCGGAAAAATTTTAGGACTGTCCCCACTTGGCAGAATGCATTACAGTTTGCTATTCCTAGAAAAAACGTTTCAAGTCCAATTATTCTCTCATTTATAACATTTTTCTCATGAATGTAGTTTATACCCCAATGTAAATTATATAAGCTAATTTTTTTCCTTCTGGTTTTGAAATTTCTTTGAGAGTTCTTTTACTTAAAGAATATGGGCAAAGTGATAGGTCAGTTTATTTACCTATTCTTTCCCTAATTGCTCTCTTGGGGAATAACTTAAAGCCTATCAATTGTGAAACAGAGAGTGTCTGGGTTTTACCTATTACATAATTTGGCATATCAGGCCACACAAGTGCACTGGGCTCATTCCTTAAATTGTTCTAAATCATTATCGAGAGTAAAATACCAAAATGTTGCCTTATGACATATTAACCCATTGTAAAGCTCAAAATGCCATGATGAAACAGTTTTAAGCTTCTTACAATTCAATGTGCATTTCACTGTTTTTTAATTTTATAATGTGGTAATATCTTTAAGAATAATACATCATCAAATATTTGCCACAAAGGAAACAGGATATGGCGATCCAATTGGCCAAAAAAAGAAGGTACTTATCACATAGGTAGGATATTGCCTGATCAGGGATCTGATAGGAATAAGACTAGAAGCAAATCAACTACAAGAAATAATTGTTCGTCAAGAATGCGTTACCAATGCAGTAAATCAATTAATCATGGGTCAAATGCGCCTAACGAGAATACTGATTAGGCACTTGTACGAATGTACAAGGTATAACAGATGTATAGAATTGGTAATTGTGCTTGCGACTTAGAATTGAGTTTGTGCATGCAGAGAAGCAACTGTTGCAAAATATCAGCTGTCATTCTTTCCATTTGACAAAAGATTTGTGAAAAGATTAATTTTGCCACTTAGGATTTGGATAATGACATAGCATTGAACTCACATAATGATTTCAGTGAAGGCAAAAGTAAAGGCAAGCATTAAGTCATGACAGAGTTGGTGATATACTGCCATGGCGTTTTCCAAGGCGATAGCTTGACCCCGTCGATTGATATCGCAGTCATACCTGGAAATCGCAATGATCTTCACAGGCCACTTAATGTAATGGACCAGGTTTTCCAAGAATACAACATGAAAATAAATAAGACGAGGACTAAAATCCTGGTATGTGGAAGGGAGAAGCCGAATGTAGAAGTCACCCTGAGAGGAAAGAAACTAGAGGAAGTGGAGTCCTTCACCTATCTCGGAAGCACCATCAAGTGGGATGGAAGAAGTACAACAGATATCAAGAGGAGAATAGCCCAAACTAAGAAGGAATTCATGGGAAAGACACAACTGCTCTGCTCATAGAAGATAGGACTACAAACCAGGAAACAGTATTTGAAAACATTCGTGTGGAGTGTAGCACTCTATGGATCAGAAGCATGGACCATTGGAAAAACCTGACCGGAAAAGAATAGAAGCCTTCAAAACCTGGTGCTGGAGGAGGTTGCTGGAGATTAAATGGATGTACAAAATAAGAAATGATGAAGTGTATAGAAGAGTAGAAGAGAAGAGGACCATATGGAACTCCATGAAGAAAAGAAGAACCAGATGGATTGGGCACACCCTGAGACACAATGGGTTTGTGAGGAACATAACTGAGGGTAAATAGAGGGAAAAGTCCCCAGAGGAAGACTCAGGAACAAGTTCATGGACCAAATAAAGAGAATATAGGGAGAGATACCAGGAGGTAAAGGAACTAGCATTAGATAGGGAAAGGTAGAGGACTGTATTCAACCAACCTTAGGATTGAACGACCAATGAATGAGTTTGACCCACTGGCTGCTCTGCATTTCCCTCCTACCCGTCTTTCTAAGGCTTTGACGAGGTAAAGGATAGATAGTAGAGTTCCAGGTGACAGGAAGCATATGGTAATATATCCATCAATTTTCACGGATGACCTGGAGCTCTTTGCTTCCAACGCACAAAACCTTTGCACTGCTCTGGACACCATACTGGAGTACAGCTATCCTTCAACCTAGCGAGAGGGAGATTTTCGGAGAACAAGTAAGACTCGTTGACAGAAGCGTCATTCGTTATCTCGAGGACGATGACACCCATGGATCTCGGAGTCCCCCAGTGTTGAATTTAGTAGGTTGCATCAGTGAAGGAAAAAGTCACCACCAAATTCAGACTCTCAGAAAAAACTGGAGTTCTTAGATAAGAATATGTTTGGCGTTCATACACTGCTATATACCTTTGGAAGCACACAATGGAACGTCAACGCGTTGCAGAACGTCGATAGGGGAACGAGGAAGATGATGACCATATTTAGCAGTCTTCTCCCGCAATCTTCTGTCACCACATTGAATCTGCTTTTCATTGTAGGTAGTAGAGGTCAAATGAGCCTGGAGTATCTCCACGACAGAATTTCCCCGGGTACAGCATACTGAAAGCTTAAAATCCGAGCCCCCCTGCTCAGTCTTGTAAGAGAGCATTAGAGAGCAGTAGTATGAGAGCATGAGAGGGCAGCATATGAAACTGGTCTAGACTTAGTCCTATCATCCACCACATCCAACTTGTCGTTGAAGGCAGACATCCTCAAGCCCGATATTTAAAAAGCCGTGCAGAAAGCCTTACTTAAGGCGCACACTGATTATCCTATGCATGGATGTTCCTATCAAAACATGGAGATGCATGGGTCATTGAAGGAGCTGAGGTTCGACTTCCTACGCTCCGCGGGTCTTAAGAATGAGATCGAGGGTTTCGACCGCGTGTACAAGGATGGCGTCGCAAACACTCTCCTGTACCGCCGACTGATATTTAAGGGAGAGGTTGTAGATATGAGATGTTGGTCGTGCTGAGCCGTCGGAGACTTGGAGCAGCCTTCTTTCCGGTGACAATTAGTACGCCAAGTCAGCGTATATTAAACTTAATGGTTGTAAGCGTAACTTTATGGAATGTTACCGCCGACCTGACGAATAACAACAATCTCTTAGTAAATTCCACGCTTAAATAATTAGAAATTTTGAGTGCTGCCATCAACAAAAGTGTGATACTCCTTAATGAATGTGTTTTACCCTCCTACTCTCCCCTATTATCCATACTTTTCCCCCACCACCTCCCACTGACCGCGACGCACGTCTCTGACGTCAACCAACCACTTCTCCCCACATATCTCACCCACTCCCCAGGTCTCTATATATTGACTCGCATGCTATGCATATGTACCTTTGAAAATGATTGCAAGACAATCGAAACCTAGGTCGGTAATAAAAGTTTTGTGTGGAATTTACTAAGAGATTTTTCCATAAAGAGGATAACATTGGAACAAACCATTGTATGTCGCATTCGTGGACTTGGACAAGGTTGAGTGGAACAAGATGTTCAGACTCCTTGAAAAACTCGGAATGGATTACGTCGACAGAAGAATTATATAGAAACTACACAGGAAGCCAGTCGTCACAATGCGATGGAGAGATGGAAGTCAGATAGATGCTAAAAGTAGTAACAGCAACAAAGAAGTAACAGCAACAAAGATACAACTTGTTCCACATTACTTGGAGGAGCCCATACTAGAAGCGCAAGAAGCTGGACTGAGCAGAATAAAGATAAACGGAGAAGAATAATAATGCTAAACATGCTCCACTTCGCAGATGATTTCGCAGTCATAGAAGGAAATCGCGATGATCTTCAAAGGTCACTAAACGTAATAAACCAAGTTCTTCAAGAATACAGTATGAAAATAAGTAAGACGAAGACCAAAATTCTAGTATGTGGAAAAGAGGAGCTGAATGTGATAGTCACCCTGAGAGGAGGGAAATTAGAGAAAGTGGATTCCTTCACCTATCTCGGAAGCACCTTCACGTGGGACGGAAGAAGTACAACGGACATCAAGCGGAGGATAGCCCAAGCTAAGAATGAATTCATGGGAAAGAGACAACTGCTGTGCTCAAGAAGATAGGACTATAAACCAAAAACATGTGAAAATATTCGTGTGGAACGCAGCACTCCACAGATCGGAAGCATGGACCATTGGAAAAGCTGACCAGAAAAGAATAGAAGCCTTCGAAACCTGGTGCTGAATGAGGATGCTGAAGATAAAAGGTACGGGCAAAATAAGAAATGATGAAGTGTACAGAAGAGTAGAAGAGGAAAGGACCATATGGAGCACCATACAGAAAAGAAGAACCAGATGTATTGGACGCACCCTGAGACCCAATGGGTTTGTGAGGAACATCATTGAAGGAAAAATAGAGGGAAAAGTCGATGGACACGACAAGTCCATCAACCGTCCATTACACCCAGGAATAAGTTCATGGAAAGTACTTAGGAAAAGATACCAGGAGGTAAGAGAACTAGCATTAGATAGGGAAAGGAGGAGAGCTGCAGTCAACCGGTCCTAGGATTGAACGACCAATGATGAATGACTGATTTTTCATGTAGTCTATGACTCTTACGCTTACGGTTTGCGGAAATAAGGAGGTGGTGCCTCAAAAAATTTGGGTAACACTGCTTTGGATGGTAGTATTAAGTGATTAAGTGAAAGCCGCTCGAAAAATTTGCGCCAGTAAATCAGTGCCCACAAAGAGGATAAATAATACTCGTGGTGATCATGAAATATGTCCATCTAAGATGTATTTTAAATATGTATAAGCGCGATGGTGTTTGGGCTGAGATTTATTTTTCATTGGCGCATTCCAGTGCTCGCTTGATGCTTCGTCTCCCTCACTGGATTGCACGCAGGAACGAGAATGGAGTCGGCAATGGGAGTGAGTGGCTGTTTAGTGGGCGATGGGGGGAGAAGCACAAACACTCCCGACAAGCGAGGCGGCAGATTCCGAGTAAGAGTGCTTTAGCTCAACTTTTTACAGCTCGCTCCCCGTTTGAGTGCTCCGGGTGCACGAGGTTTGAGAGCAAGGAGAACGGTACGAAGCCGCCAAGCAAGTCGTTTGACGTGAGGAGCCACTTAGAGAATGACATAAACAACGGTTTCCCAAGGTGCCTTCAAAGCTCTTGTCCCCCGTTCGCTCCCTAGCTCATTAGACATGAAATACTCTGGACTCAAAGAGAGGTGAAAGATTATCACAACTTGGCACGGACACCGAGCTCGAACGCTTCGAACATTTTTCTTAGGCTAAATATGTTTGTGGAAGGTTACAAAATAAGTGCATTTCCCAAGAGAAGGGTCAATTTTAACATGGAGCACTGGTAACACTTACGATGCCTTAAACCACGGTATTATAGCTGAATGCAGTGTGCCAAAACGAGTCAGAGTACTCTTTTTTATGTTCAGTTTAGTGGACCTCAGCTGAGTTAAGCAAGTTTTATAAGCAACAAAATTGGTTTTGGTGAGGCGAGCAAGTTATTTGCTGCCTGGAATTTTTGTCATTTCTCATAATTTTGGTAACTATTACATGTAGCCTCACTCAAACCAAAACCTTGCGTGAAATTCGACGTTTCACTGAATAAAAAAAATAATCAATGTTATTAGAATTTTTATCATTACTTGTGCATCAAAATTTTGCCTTGCGGGGTTATTTTCAACATTCGTCAAGAGATCAAATTTACTACGTAATAAGTTATCCTAGCTATTGTACCCGTATTCATCCATTATCTTTGACTTTCGTCGGAGTAAAACAAATAATAAAAAATAATATGCTCATTGATAAAATCATTCTCTAACAAGCACTTAAACTTGTTACAAATCACCCCACTAGTGGAGTCAATTGAAACACGTGGTAATGAATTAGTAATTAAAAACCAAAGAGTCCCCGAAGAAAGAGGTATTCAGGTTACATACCTATGAAGAAAACTATTTCATAATCTTAGTACCATAGTCCAATGAGTAGGCATTCTGTAAATGAAAAAAAATTAGATTCATAATTCCTCTCAATTGACCCTAGTTTCCCCTACCAATTGGAAATATTAATTAAAGTAAAAAAACACGATTTGATAAGCAACAATTGATTAAGTTAAATTATTAACTTTAATTTAAAAAAATTTCACATTTACTTCAGTTTATATGGCTATTATAAAAAAGTTACTGGCGAAAAGTATCATCATCATCTGGTGTTCTGCCTGCTGGCAGGTCCCGTACACCACTGCTGTCTCCATCCGCTTCTGTCCCGAGCTTCCTTCTTTGCTTCATCATAGCTGATGTTCTTCACCTGATCCACCAATTTAATTCTTCTCCTTCCTCTCTTTTTCTTTCCTTCAATTGAACCCTCAAGTGCCACAGTTATTATACTTTTCCCTCTCATCATATGGCCAAACCAGTTTCCTTTCCTTTTCCTTATTTCCTTTAGGAGCGATCTTCCTTCTTTTGATTTGCTCAAACCTCTTCATTTCTCATCTTATCTACCAATCTTACTTTTTCCATCCTTCTCCACACCCACATTTCATAAGCTTCTATTCTATTCCTTTCCCTCTTACATAATGTCCACGCTTCACATCCATACATGACAACGCTCCATGAATAACATTTAGCTATTCTCTTTCTCAGCTCCAGATCCAGGCTTTTATTACATAGCAAGTTTTTCTTCTAGCTGAAGGCCTCTTTTGCTATTGCTATCCTTGCTTTTATTTCTGCAATACTTCTCCAGTCGTCTGTCACCATCGTTCCCAGGTACCGGTAGCTTTTAACTTTTCCTATTACACCTTCATTTATTTTTACACTCGTATAATTTTCACAGTTTACTGGCATCACATTTGTCTTTCCTAGGTTAATCTTCATCCCATATTCCTTCATCCCTTCTTCCAAAACCTTTATCAACCTTTGAAGTGATTGCATATCATCTGCTAATATCACCATGTCATCTGAGAATCTTATACTTCTTATCTTCCTACCTCCAATGCTGACTCCTTCCTCTCTCCCATCAAAAGATTTATGGATCATGTCTTCAACATATATATTGAACAAGGTTGGCGGCAGACAGCATCCCTGCCTTACTCCTCTACCAAGATCCACCCATTCTGTCATATCCTCATTTATTTTTAATGCAGCTTTTTGCCTCATATATAATTCTCTGATGAGTTTTCTCTCCTTCCATACTAACCCCTTCTCTTTTAGAATTTCGAACATTTTATTCCATTCAACCCGATCAAAAGCCATTTCCAGATCAATAAAACAAAGCGCCATTCCTTTTCCTCTCTCTATATACCTTTCTCCAGTTATTCTTAACAGGCCAATGGCGTCCCTTGTTCCTTCCCCTTCCCGGAAACCAAATTGTTCCTCCCCTACATTTTCTTCCATTATTCTTATTAATCTCCTGTTCAAAACTCTCAACATTATTTTGGCTGCATGTGTAATTAGGCTTATCGTTCTATGTTCAGTACATTTCCGTGTACCAGGCTTCTTAGGAATTGGTACCATCACTGATCTTACAAAGTCTTGAGGCCATTCACCAGTGTGATATATTTTGTTACATATATTAACAATTTCCTGCACACCCTCTTCATTCAAGCACTTGAAAAATTCATTAGGGATCTCATCCATTCCTGTTGCCTTCCATTTTCTCATTTCTTCAATTGCTTTTTCTACTTCCCTCTTCAACACTGAATAACCTCTATCTTCCGGGGGCACCATTTCTTCTGCCTCCAAGTCCAAATCCACTGGCTTCTCCTTTGAGCAATACAGGTCTTCCAAATATTCTGTCCACCTTTCTGTTATTTCTTTCCTCTCATGCATAATTCTGCCGTCTATACTCTCAATTTCTCTCATTTTACTCTTCATTTTCCTATTATCAGTTGTTACTGCCCTTACCTTCCTATACATCAGGTCATACTTTCCTTTCTTTTCGAGATTTTCTATGTCATCACATGCTTCCGCAAGCCACTTCTCTCTTGCCTTTTGAGTTTCCAATCTATCTAAACTATCAATTTTTCCAATTTTAATCGACGATTGAGAATAGGGATAAATTTTTTCTATATTGCCTATCATATTTTAATTCATGGCCCCTACAGAGTGATTATCTAATTATATAATAATCAATAAGTCTAAAATATAGTCTAGCTTCAGGAATCAGATTTTACTTTCTCAATTTATATGGTTCATTTCCTGATTGTAAATTATTAAGGCTTATTTTTTGTTAAGTGGCTGTCAATAGCTGGAAATAAAACAATTTTGCGTTGATATTAGAGAGTTTTCGATTAAAAACTCTGAAATTGGCCGTAAGCATGTTCTCTTCAAAGTTCTCAAATGGTAATAATACTAATTACTAATTTTACCATTAAAAGTTTCATTTTATTAATATTACAACTGAAAATATGGAGTATTATGCCTATTAAAGAATCAAGTAGTATCAAAAACTCAAAAAATGACAAATGCGTAAAACATCATCAATGAAAAGCTTTTCTTTTCAGGAAATAGCCCATCGAAAAATATTTTATTTTCACCTTCAAAATGTGATGTATTATAAAATTCTGAAGCTTAATTAAAAGTACTGCCATTATACTATGCCTTCACAATGGCTATGGATAAAATTATGTCTTTCGAATAGGGTTAGTTTTGGTGGATTATAGCAAAGAAATAAGAAGTGCAAATCTCAGAGTGAATGCAGGTTGTTTATTTAAAAAGTTTTTGGATAATGTTTCCCTCAGAATCTCGGTCTAACGTGGACTCAGAAATGGGCGGCCTTCGTGGAGAAATCGTCAACACACATGGAAGGGTCTTAAAAACTTTGGGGCGCTAAAAGTCAGGCAACGTGACAAAAAGTAACAAAAAATTTCGCGTTCCAGGCAAATTTAGTCTCTCATGAAGTTTTAAATATAAGCGTAAAAGTCGTACATAGTCTGCCGGAAATTAGATTTGGAGAATTTTTTTGGCTCATCGTTACCCGTGAAACCGTGAGATTTCAGAATGGTATGATTTTCAACCCTGTTCATTTTTTTATTATTGATTGGTTGATGTATACACCACAGACACTCATCCCAATGCAATTGCAAAGAGTTTCACAAGGTTGCACCATAGTCACATAAAGCCGTATTGGAGCTATTTTCTTTTCGAAGATGCCCTCCAGAGAACTATGAGTTAAATCGTCGTTTTCCAAATCAGTGACTATCCCAGGACCATTTTCATGATTAAAAATTGAGAATTTTTTTAAAAGATACGTTACATATAGATTAAGTGATAAACGCACATTTTCTTGTGGGATGATCGTTTTCGCGTTATCTCTTCGCCTTCCTTGAACTACTTTTCATCAGAATAAAAAGTACGTTTTTCACTCTTGTCCTCATCATCGTACATTTTAATGACGAATCCTTGTAATTATTTACAGTTCTCTTCTAAAAATACCTTGAAGAGTTGTAGTAAGACCAATTGATTGCATTTTATTTTAATACTCACTACGCCTACACTCGTCATTTACTGCGTGGCGTAATATGTAATTCTTGTCGAAATCCCTAATGGATTCTTCTTTCATCGAAGGTACTGTTTAAGAGATTTCTTAGTTATCTACAAACTCTAATTCTATCGGCACTGACTAAAGACTTCTTAAGTTATATGACTGCAGTTTGTTTGTTTGTTGAGACGTAATGGTAAATGCTGCAAGGGGAAATAATGAGCTATTTTAAGTGCGACTTTAGCGTAGAAATATAGCTTAAAAAAAGGTTAAGCTAAAATGATCTTATACATGAGCTCATTTCAGCCTATTTTTGCAAACAACTTATTATTTAACTTATTTATTGCCTCATATAGTGAGAACTGTTAGCTAAATCGTTTCATAACTCATTTCATAACTCATTTCCAACAATAAGCGTATATGGAAAGTTTTAATCGAATTTGTGAATTTGCATAGAGGTACCATTGCTTGGCAGCAAAATTGTTCCAGAGCTATTTTCGGTCTTAATTATATTTATATATGTTTCCAGTCAACTTGCCATATTATTATCATACCTTTGAATTAATCAGAGTAAGTAGCGATAGAATTTGAAAAAGTGTGAATCAGACCCATCGCATGAAAGATTAACCGCTATGACTTATAACTCAAACATCTGCATCCATATTCCTCTATCCTTACTTCAGAGCATGAACTAAATCAAGTCTGATCATTTTACAGTGTCACCAACTGCCTCATCACCTAACTCGTAATAAACAGTTCATGGCTAAAGCCCTCTTCGATAAAAGCAGCTGTGCTTGCTTAACGAATAACCACGCATTCAAGTATTGTCAAAAGATATTTGCCGTTTATAGTCCCCTCTCTTTTCCTCTCTGTTGCATTAAACCCCTTCCCACCACCGAGCTATTTATGAACTTCAGGTCGTTGACACCTAATACGTCATCCTTTCGTTGAAAATTTATCGACCTTTGGTCGACCTATTACACGGTAAAGTTGAAGGTTCACAAGAAGCTCTTGATCATTCCAAAATTATTTTGCAGCTGAAAACTATACATTTTATTTCATTATCATAGAGATAAAAGAAAGGTAATGTGCACTTTCTTCAAATTCACAGCTTACCTAAATAAATAGGGCTAAAGAAAGACTAAATGCGGGTCATTAAATTGTTCACGAGAGGAATCGAAAATATCAGTATAATACAAATTAATTTATGGCCTAAAATATTTCTCTCAAAAGAAGATTGAGTATCTTTAAATTTAGTGTGCTTTTAATTTTCTCCGCCATGATTGATTTCCAAAAGATTTATATGCGTTCATGGTTGCTAAAAACGATTGGGAAATAAGGTACCTATCGTATGAATCCTGTCTCAAGCTACTGTTTTGAAGAAATGGTAACTGAAGTTCACTATCAAGTCTGAACTGATTAGAATTACCAGAAATGCTAAAGCTATAGTGCTCGTGGTATACATGCATAATTTAATTATATGTGCTTCAACTATCGGTAACTTGAACGTCCGATGGTATTCTCAAGACTTTTTAATCAGATATACCGGATCAGATTTCAATATATGTTCATACAATATACATGTTTTGGCATACATCAGTCGGCCCCGGTGGCGGCGGGGTAAAATCTTTGCATGCTGAACCGAGGGTCGCGGGTTCGAGTCCCGCTTGGGTAAAATATTATCTGCCCAGGACATGGGTGTTTGTGTCTCGTCCGTTGTTACTGTTATCCACCCGACGTAAATTGGCATATTGTGCTGTATTCGGGATAGTGTAGATAAATAAAAAAATAAAATAATGCGGATTGGTGAATTTTCATCAAGAATTATTTTGAGTTTTTCAGCAGAGATGATTCCAAGGATAGGATCCCACAACAAATTACCGAGATAGGCAATATGACCTCCTTAAAAAATTGTATACTCCATTTATTCCATATTAATAATGAGCTATAATTTTCTAAGCAAAGTAAGGCGAGGTGTTTTCGCTTTCCAATTTTCCCTGTCAGTTCCACTCTTTCCTGCGGCGTGATTGGATGGTCGGGAAAACAAGAACTGCTTGAATTTTATACTATCAATAATCAGAAGGACATGGTCGCAGAATAAATGGAATACGAGTTATCTGCCGACACCATTATTCAATGAAAAATTCCTTCCTGATTTTCAATATACCAGGCTTCTTGCCGACGAATTTATTAACAACTTACCCAAAGTATTTGCTAAAATCATATTGCAGGGGAAATAAGTCCTAGAAACCGTGAATCATTATTTACAAACTTTACCTAAACAGTACACCAATGCATTTAAATGATGAACCATTGCTCTTATGTTTGGCTAAAATATACTTCTATAGCAAGAGAATGGAATTCCTCGAGTATATTCAGCTATTTACGGCTTCTATGTATCTGCCCATATTGTGGCACTATTATATTTGTTTTCAAAGACTTTTTTGTATGGGAGAGAGATAAAAATACTGTAGATATGGGTAAATACATCCCTTTGCTTTATCTTTTCCGTCTACTCCATTTTTATTATGTTTTCCACACCGAATGTACATGGTCAGAACAATCATCCTGCCGACGGTAATGGTTAAATGAACGCTTCTGTGGCTTTGTCGCCATGCTATTCTTATCGACTAGACAATAGTCGGCGGCTTTGCTGGAAGATGAAAAAGCCAGGTCTATTGTGTAGTACACTTACTAAGCTTGTAGACACCAACATGAGCTCGTGTAAAATTTTACAAAAAGTCATTTACAAAAAGTACGTAACTCAAGATTATTGGAAAGAACATAATGAGTGAGAAAAGTCCAAGGAAACTGCTCAGAAAATGCTCATAATAAACAGAACATTGAAACCACTATAGCCAGTAAGCAAAGTTTGGCGGTTTAATGAGGGTATAGTGGCTCGTGGGACTAGCATTAGTGATGAATCTATTAGTACGCCGATCATAAGTTCGGCTCATAAATTTTTATCATAGACAGTTTTCGATTTATTTGAGGACATTCGAGCTGATCTCAACTCAACACAGATAATCTCAACCACCATTTTGTGTGATCGATTGAGTGATCTTTCAAAGGCTCTTTAATCTCATAGTAAGCGATCCAATGAATACTTTGCTAAAAAGGAGTCATTTGAAAGGGACAGTACTTCTCTGAATAAGCAAAAGACGCTTCTAGCCAAGCAGTCCCACGACCTCGAGCAACGTACTCTTTCAAATTTCTTTGAAAGATTCTCAGTCATCCTTTCCAAAAAAATGAAAACCTTCCGAAAGAAGACCTTATAGTTTATAAAATTGGACCGTCGCGTCGTTGGGAGTCATAGTCAAAGTGGATTGCATTGTTTGCTGTTGACGCTTCAGACCCAAATTGGAATGTGTTCGTTACACACATGAAGTTCCACGGCCAGCACATAAAGGACAAAATACTGTCCAAAAGAAAAGTAAAGAGGGACTTCTCGACACGATACCTTAAACTTGATGTAACATTCACCCCACTATTAATCAACGAATCTGTTCGTCATGGATGGAGAAAATCCTATTCTGCGACGGTAACAAACAAGGAAATTTACATGATGTATCTGTGGATCTGCAGAGGTGTAATTATATTGTGGATAGCTGCGGAAGAACCTGTATTTTTACTGAAATGCTTGGACAATTTTTATTTTTGTAAAGTAAAAAATATCAGATTTATTAAACTGCGAAATGTTAGATGAAGAGGTATAATTGTTTGCCCATTAGAATATCATATCCGTAGTCTCAAATCCAACTTTTATTTTTTTGAACCATAGGCACATGCATCCTTTCGTATTAATCAGGTATTATCACACTAAGAGGAATTTGGGTATGAGTATGAACATAGTGTTAACAAAATAACTAGGTATAAATATATTTCACGATTCAGTGACAGCAGCAGAACCAGGGGTGTTAAAAAAGTCTCTGATCGCCATAGTGGGACTAGCTCCCGTTGACGATCAGAGATTTTGAGGGAATCCTGAATCCGCATATACAGCCTTCAGTCAAATTGTAAAGTGCTGTTTGTTAACATGAAGTGAATGGCATTGAAAATTGGCATTGTACTTTATATTCTGCAATTTCACTTCAGTCAGTATTTTCAAAAATTTCATACATACAATAAAGCATATTTATTAAGTTTAATGTCATACAATTTCCAATTTTCACACGACGATGTAATCGAGTTTCTTCATTAAAGATAAAGTAAATATCGTTGCGTACGACGGATTCGAAAGTAATTCAAACTGTACTACCAATTTTGTGCCTGTGAAACTAAAACTTGATTTACTGAATGATTACTGATTAGTATATATCGAGATCAAAACCTCTTAATTATACATGTTTTATCCATATTAAATTCATGTATTTAGAGTCAAATGATCGACCAATTTCACAGCAGTTAATACTTTCAAAAATTTTTGTAAACCTGGTCCAGTCATGATTAGAAAAAAATCTCGATTTAATGTGCTTACTTAGTCAAAATCAATTGAAATTTTTTTGTGGGAGGGAGAAACAAAGATGCACAGAAAACTTATTTTATTCATGTTCTCGAGTCAATAGATTGAAATAAAAGCTCTACTAGCATCTATATTACGTATAACAAGGCTATTAATTCAATTGAAAATAGAATTATAATGGATTAGGCTCAGAGGACGGGTGCTTGCGGAATAACTCTGAAATGGTTTACGATTAATGCCTGAGAATGTCGTTTGTTAAAATCGATTATATTTGTGAAATTACAATTTGATGACCACAAGGCTTAGCCAGGGGACCTGTCCTTTCTGTAATTTACGTAAATGACCTATGCAATTATAAACTCAACGGTCATCTGACAGCATTTTCAAATGGCATCGCTTTAAGCTATGGAGATCTAAACTGTGATAATGTATGCAAACAGGTTTAATCAATTTGCGAAAGGGATTTAAAGAAATAGATTGGAAATGACAGTATCGAAACCAAATAGGTGTTTTAAAACGTATGCCACAGCTACGAGTTTGATTGGGTTTTATCTTATCACGGAAAAAGGTGACTGGTGATTTCATTCAGATTTAAACACCAGGGGGAAATCCTATTTCAATTTATGAAATGGCAAGTATATATTGAGAGTGTAACAAATACTTTGCGACGAACCCTAATAAGTATTTAATTCGTAAGGAGTAAATGTGTTTTATATATATATTGTGTTGAATAGACATAATCCTTTGGTCTATTACAAACTAAGCTATGGCATTTCACGTTGGGGTGGAGATTATCTATACTCATTAACCCTTTGAGCGCCACGAACGTTCGTTTAACTCCTCGTACCTCCTGGCTAACCAGAGTATCATCGTACATGTGCGTCTTTCAAATTTGCGCTGGAGCAGTAAGGCGTACGTTCACGCCTACCATTTAGATGCATTGTAACATGGTGGCTGGCGAGCCCTATTGACTCGATCGTCGCTGAACCCAATTATCACTATAAAAGGTCTCTGAAGAGTCCTGCCACCTATTCCACTATTCTACTAACTACGCCCAGCCTTGAGTACTTGCATACCACATGTATTTGGTTTCACTGACAGAAGTTATTGCATTCATAGCTGGCTTTTGTCCTGTTCTAAGTTAATATTTTTGTTCGCATACCACAATATTTAGGAACTTACTCATTAAAATTGTTGTATTTATTTCTTTTGCTAATGTAATGTATGCTCTTCTTATATATGAGTTCAAATTTTCCTGGCGAATCGTATTAAGGAAGTTCTCTCGTTCTCGGGAAGTGTTAAACATGGTGTGGAGCCCGAGAGAACTTTATTAATATGCTCTTCTTGTTTTCATTGACTGTTTATCAAAAAAACTTGAGTTAAAGGTGGTAAAATTGTAATAGGAAGTCATAAATTTTTCTAAAAAACCTCTCTCCTGGGGTCAGGACAAACGGAAAAAACTCACGACTCAAAGGGTTAAAACTTGCCGTGTTTCCTCATTAAAGGGGATCGGGCTGGTGTGGTGGCTAGAGTACTGGCTAACCATACGGGTGGCCAGGGTTCAAATCCCTGCATGTTTTTCAGAGGAAACGCGATCACTACATGAGTGTCTTGTGGGGGGCACTTCAAGTACAGTACTTCGTCTGTCGGATGAGACGTTAAGCCGTGGTCCCCTTGGCGCCTTTCGTTAAGAGCAGGCTAATGCCGACGCCGGGTTTCTATCCACCCTTCCTCCCTTACCTATCCCCTATGTTGCAAATGACCTTAGCTGTCGGTCGCCTCCCCAAAAATCCAATCCAATCCTTTTTCATTTAAGAATTCAAAGAGTAATTTATAAAAAGAGCCGTATCGGAAGTTTCTTCCCCGTTAGTCTTCATCATGGGTTTTTTTTTAAATTGAGGCATTAATTCAATTATAAGTTTGTACGACGCTTTAATATAAGGAGTGGAGATTTTTTCTCTTCAGCCTACATAAAATTTGTATAATTTTTCCCAGACATGATATTATTGAACGATGATGTTTTCTGTATATTTAATCTTAGGCGTAAAATTTATTACGCATTAATAAGTTAATTAAAAACCGTGTATACAATATTATAAAATGTACAGTCTTGGGTTCTTTATTTAGTAACTCTGGAGATTTTCTTATTATAAATGAGCAAAATATAACTAAATAATTTTGTTACTTAATGCGCTTGCTGATTCATTTAAGTAAATTTGTCCATTCTTTTTACTTGTTGTGAATATATATGAGTTAAGCAGTATTAGTGATGAACATTTTTAGTTAGCCTGAACACTAATCCTCCTCCAAGGCTACCTAAAGTTTCTCTCAAATCGTTGAATATGTTTGTACGGATAATTTCTGTTGGAGTAATTAATATATTTATCATTATTATACCATTTTTCTGTGATCAGTCGAGCAACAATCGATCAAAGGCAAAGTGATTAATGGCTAAAATTTTTTGTCAAAGACCTAGGGATAACAGGAGATGAGGAATGACAATATTAAGTAAATCAGGCAATTGACTAAGATAAGTAATAAACTTATTGGTTAAAGGCGTAAGTTTGTGGAATGTTACCCCAGACATGATGACAAAGAAAAATCTCTTATTAAATTCCACACTTAAACCTTTTATTACCAACCTAGGTTTCTATTGCCTTGCAATAATTTTCAAAGGTCTTTTTTCAAATTTATGCCTTAATTGATTAAAATGGCACCGATATAAAGTAAAGAAGGAACTGACTTCGGTTCAGAGCACTTCAAAAGGTCAAGACTTAATAGTTTTATTTACTAAGGGCTTTATACGGAACCAAGGGCAGCACAGCTATAATCTCTCCAGTGACCGTAGGTGAACGGTGATGCCCACAGAAGAACAATTTTTCGTCAGAGAAAGCCATATGCGCACTCAGCAAAAACTAAGGTCACATGAATGGATGCAAAAATGGGATATTTTTTAAAATTTGGAGTGCATTTTACAAAATCACTCCAATTAGAGCTATTTCAATGCGTGAAATATTATCAGAGGGGGGTCCATGAAAGACGGTAAATACGGGTCGGTCGCGGTGGTATCACCGGATCCACTTCATATGGTTTTGAGTGCGATGTCGTAAACACGGCATAGAACTAAGAATAACTCATGGCGCTGATGTTCATTCGCTCGTTTTCCGCAGAACTTGAAGAACTTCTCTTTGCGGAGCAGAGAAAGCGAATGTCTGAATGAAGAATATTTTAAGCAATGAATGGGCGAAGGTATGTACAGCGCGCTGGCATTTATGAAAAGACTTTTGAAAGAAAAGTAGAGAAAAGGACGTCTCCATTTCCCTCATGGATTTCTAAAAGGCATTCGCTGGAGTGGAGAGGGTTAAGATAATGAAAGAATTGTGGAGTTGTGTGAGTGTGAACGGCACGTGTAGAGGTCTCATTCAAAATGAATCAGACCGCGAGGGTAATGGCTGTAAATGGAAGTCTAGAGCTGAAAGTGAATGGCTTCGGACTAAGTGAGCGCTGTCCTTCAGCGTCCACCACGCTTAAATACTCTACAGAAAATAGGAAAATAAACATGTGAGTTTGAACGGTGGCTGAAAGAGGGAGCGCGAGCTGGAGAAAGGACGTTCAGGTTACTCAAATACAATATAACGGTATCATACCCTATAAATTTCAATGATCCTCGACCAGCTTTATTAACTTGAAGTCACGTGTATACACATAATAAGGAAGAAAGTGATGAGATGTCCATGGTATATTAACCATTCTCCTAATAAATAATTTTCACTTGAAAAATCTTACATCTCCTTAAATATTTGTTGGATAACGCAATGTAGCCCAAAAATTGGATGAACCTTAGGGGCTCTGGCAGTGACAGTCATGGAGATGTCAAAATCACAACAAATGAATTGTTCCTTCTATCAGAGGTTTTTTATCACTATTGTTTTCTCTACCTATATACTCATACCATATTATTCAGACTTCTCCAAACACCTACTGTGTAATACTCTTAATAGAGCATTAATAGAGCTAAATACTAAATATTTGTTGGGGCTTTAAGAGAAACTTCGGCTGCCAAAAGGGCTCCGTGGCTGAAAAAGTTTGGGAAACGCTGGACTCGGGAAATAAGCAAGCTTTTTTTATGTAAAATTTCCAGGACAAAATTTCTGTAAGATCGAGTTCATAAGAATAAACTTTTTGCAAATATAAAATACTCAAAGAAAATATAGTTCTAATTTCATGTCCAAAATAAGGAATATTTAAGTTTTTAATTTAAAAAGGGATATTTTCAGCCTCAAATTTATGGTCATTAATACCAATAATTCAACCAGAAGTCTTCAGGTAAAAAATTAATTTTTACATGGCAGTGTAGGGGAACATCTGGGATCACGATGGGGTTCTTCCTGCCTGACTTATTGGAATTAGTTGTTTCCTCATTCAAAATGTTTGCAACTTGCACTGTAAAAACGTTTTTTCGTCAGTTGCAATGGACTTCGTATTTTATATAAGCATTCTACTGATAAAGGTATCCTCCTAGTTTTGCCTTTTTTCTGGGGACTAACTACCTCTACCTAAGGGACTAACTAGCTTTTTCGCCTAGACATTCGATGTTCGTTATTCATTTCGTCCTATTCTCTTTCTTCCCCTTCCCCGTTTGCCAAACATTTCTCCCTCTATCACACTCTTAAGCAACCCAGCGCCCTTATTACATCCTCCTACCACCTACTTTGCCTATCCCGGATTTCACGTAGAAGTTTCCTCTCCTCGCCCACCTTTCAAGCACTTCCTCGTTAGTCTTCCTTTCCGTCCACCTCACCTTCTCCACCCTTTACCACCCACATCTCCAAAGCCCGTAGCCTATTCTCGTCCTCCTTTCTGAGGGTCCACGTCTCTGCCCCATACAACGCTGCGCTCCATATCAAGCTCTTCTCCAGCCTCTTCTTCACATCCTTACCCAAGGTTCCTGTCACCAGCTCCCTTCTATTCTTCAACCCCTCCTTCGCTAACGCTATACTCTTTCTTATATTTTTGCTACTACGCCCATTTTCTCCAAGCGTACCTACTGCCTAAGTAAATAAAATGTTCTACTTGCTGGAGCTTGTGCCCTCTAAATTGAATAAACAGCGTCGCTTTCTTTGTCCAGTAGAATCTAATTACTTTTGTTATCTTATGGTTTATCTTCATTCCGAATATTCCGCACTGCATTTCTATATCATCTACCATAGTTTGCAGTCCCTTCGAAGTTTCACTAACCAGCGCCTGAATCCGCGAATTTGACTGACTTTATCAGCTGCCCTTCTACTTTGGTTCCCACATTCAGCTCTTCCTATTCCTGTGCTACCGTTTTCTTCAGCTAAAATGTAAAAAAGCAAAAGCGACAACAGGCACCTTTGCGACAACAGGAACCTCGCGACCTACGGTTCCCCACTCTGATACACCGTCAGCCACTCTCAGCTGTGCCCTTAGCGCCATATATGCTTCTGATTAGTCTTCTGTCCTACCTCTTCTTTGCTAAATCATTTGTACCGATTGCCCTCTCTTATCTCCAGATAGTAATTTTTCTTTACCGTATAATCCTCTTTTTCCCCTTCTTTTTTCAGCTCTTCCAATTCCTCGCATTGCCTTCACCAGTTTTTCTTCGCCCGATTGGTTATTCGTCGTAGTTGGTTATTTTACTCATTGTATTTCCCCTTACCAATGTCGGTATTCAAATTTTTCCAATTCCTTCTCTCCTCCATTTTCCCAATCATTTCTTCCGTAACCGACTGCTTCCTTACCCCCTCGTTTCCGCTGATCCTATTATTTTCTCCCCCGCTCTTACTATGCTTGTCTTTATATTCTCCCATTTTTACTAGACTGTTACCATTTCCTTTGCTTCGCCTATGTTTCGTGCCACTTGCTATAGGTATTCTCTCTTTTTTTCCCCTTACATCACTTTCAAGCTCCATATCTTTATCCTCCTACATTAATTAAGCTTTTTGAATCTAACGTTATAATTCATCATTACTAAAGTATGATCCGCGTCTACATCAGCCCCTGGATAGCTCTCTCTTTTTTTCCTCTTATCTTACGAGGTCATTGTATCCAGTGCTGAGTTCGTTGTGAAAGGATTTCGTGAGATGATGACCTCGGGGGCCTTGCCTTTCCCGCTGCCGAACCCGCCATCCGCCTCAGTGGGCGTCCTGTAGTGGTCAGGATTCACTTCTCTGTCAAAGACTTTAATTTTTCTGGGTAGCTGATAGCTGAGAGGAACTCCCATCCCCACATCCTAACAGTGTTTTTCACGTGACATCAACACAGAACTACTATTCGCCGAGCTCCTACCCTTTGAACAATATGGCACGGGTGGCACTACCGGGAGCAATATTAATATATATCCCGCCAGTCTAACTCTTGAGATTATTGGAACGCACAAGTCCTTCCTTTACGTCAAGATTATAGTCTGCGGGAAGAGAGAAATGAAGAGGGTATTATGGTTAAAATAAAAAACATGGCCCATTCATTTAGGCTTGGTGCTCGTAGCTGAACATGATAAGAGCATAGTAAGATTAATATTCCAAATTAATTTTTTTCTAATTAAATTGATTCTAATTAAAAAATTAGGTTCAGAAAACAGCTGATCCTTACCGGAATTAGAGTTTTTGGAAAATAGTTAAACTAATTTATCAATCCGTACTTCATTGAAATCTCTTCTTCTCATCCCAAATGATTTTAAATACATGCTCTCCTCCATGCTTCCTCGTATCTCATTAATTTTATTTCATAAAATAGTAATTTTTTAGAAGTCATGCCATGCTACTAGCTGTATTATAAATTATTCTCTTTCGCTAAAAAGAGCGCTCTCATACGAGGCCACCTGATTCCAAAATTTAAACGATATTTCGCGTCCCTCAAGATCATTTACATTTTATAGAATATTGCCTCATTCCCACGTCTCTTGACCAGGTTTTGAACGAGGTCAACTACAATTTCTATATCCCAAACAGGCAGTCAAAATGTCGTATAATTTAAAAACCATTATTTTCCTGCCCTATAATGACGTTAATAAGTTCTGTCCTATTCACACATCATCTTTAAAGTGAAATTTTTACGTCCTAGAATTTGATAACTTGGTATCAGGCTAAAAAATGTTAGTGTCTCGGTTTTTTGTCGGCAAATTATGTGAGTGAAAACAATATATTCCCAATTTTCATCGTCAGTA
Organism: Ceriagrion tenellum; assembly: GCA_963169105.1. NCBI lineage: Eukaryota > Metazoa > Arthropoda > Insecta > Odonata > Coenagrionidae > Ceriagrion > Ceriagrion tenellum. The sequence continues at coordinate 26,117,091 of OY720642.1, read as the reverse complement.
TTCCATTCACCGTCTTCATCCAATAGGGCGCGTAGGCTATTGATATGTGTTGATTGTTCCCCTACGGCGTGGAGGATAGTCATTAAGAGAGGATGATCTCTCTTCAGAGTGCGATAATGGACTTTCGAAAAGGGAGGCAGAGGGCACATGAAGGGTAAGTGGGGACATGAGAGTCCGAATTTGGTGTTCAATTTTGAGACGAACTTAGATTCTCTGGACTGAGCAATAGGTAGAGCATGAGAATATAAAGATTAATTTTTATGACTAAAAAAATATACCTGGTGATAAATATTTCTCAAGTTTAAAAAAATCTTATTTTCTGACTTAAACTTTATGAAATATACTACCTCGAGAGTGTGAGGATGCATTGATTTTGCAAAGTGTTCACAATGAGATATGGGCATCCAAAAGGAAAATAAATCACTCACGATCAGTTGTCATCAATCTGAAGGTTGGTTTGCAGCGGCTCTCTATTCCAATCTTCTCTCTGCCAACCGCCTCATTCATACATATAATTTACTTCAACGTCCCCCATCATTTGCCTGATAATAAATTAATGTATAGAAAATGAAATGTTTGCAATGAGGATGTGCTCCAGGTTTCAACATGGACACGTTAGTTATCCCAACTACTAAATTACAGGAATTATTTCACACATAAATGCCATCTTCGGGTCTCTATGTCACCTCGCAGTCATAATAAACGAGATTTATAATGATATGATGAAATTATTTTCGGTGGTGTTGATAACGTGTGTTTATCTAAGCATATGGAATTAATCAGCGGTGTAGAACATAAATAATGTTTAAATTGGAAAATGATAACTAGCCACTAATCAATGAAAATTAATTACTTCAACTGACAATCTACAACAGTTTTATGCACAAACGTGTGGGAATAAGACGTGAGATAAAAGAAAAGGAAGAAAGGAAAATACGACCTAAATAAATGAAATTTCCGTGAAAAGAAAAATTATATACAAAGAGATTGCAATTAAAAAATGAAAACCGATTGGAGGAATACTTTATTTAAAATAAAGGAAAAAATGTGTTGATTGAAAATAGAAACAGTCGAATATTCACAGGAGGAGATTAGGTCAAAGCAAGTTAATATTTATGAGTGTGTAAGGATACGAAATAAAAGCAACCAAACGGGACCGCAAAAAGTTACAACCTAATCAGTGAAGTTAAAGAGAATAGGAAGTAAAAAAAATCACAAAGAGTAGTTTTTATATTTCAGCTGTTCATAGAATTCATAAAGTTTTTGTACACTTGACAGATTATAAAAAAATATTTATGTAAAGCTTTGAGTAAAAACGAGAACTTTTAGATATTTTTACCGTACTGGAAGAATTTACAGTTTCCAAATATAAAGTTCTACACATTGCGCGGTTCAAGTCAATGAGAATACATTAATAGATAAGGACAAAGCATTTTTTAAAAACAAGGAACAGTTGAAGAAAGGTTGGGTTCACACGTTTCCTCTCGGTGAGTTTCCAGCCATTTAAGCTTCGTTATGAGAGAATATTCACATCTGTCTCCAAGCATAAAGAATCAGGTTGACCTCTGAGTGAATCATACGAGCGAGCGTTATACTTGTTCTGTTTTAACTACATGAAAGCGGAGAAAAACACTCTTGTATCCCTGTGGAGGGAAAAATGATAAAGTGAAGGAAGGGAAAGAAAAACAAATAAAAAGGAGAAACGGTGAAATAAATGCTTGTGCATTGTTAAAGGACATTTTTGTTAACTCCACACCGCGAAAGATTTTCGCTAATTTTATGAACTATTTTCACATGTCCCATCTAAGAGATAATTTGAAAAAGTAACCAATGCACCTGCAAGAATGTCAGATGTAGTTTTGATGTTTCATGTATAGCTTATGGGAGAATGTTACGGGTACACAGCCAAGGGTAATTGAGCTTTAGAATTTGGATACTTTAAGCCCCAATGGGAAGGTGCTTGACATAAAACATTGGTTCTAGAGAGCTGGAGGAGAGAAGCAAACGCAGTAGTTTACCTGGTTGAAGTTAATAATTTTGAAAATTTAACTAAGTCTAAAACGTCAATACAAAAAGTATGAATTCAATCGAAACTTTCAGGCGTAACCTTGTGGAAGGAAAACAATTGAATGAATAATGACAATACCAACTATATTTAAATCTACAGAGTTCTTTATTGGTACAGCTAGTATCGACGCTACTAGGTACTTGAAGATGACACAGTACCTATAGAAGTACCTAATGATGATGCAGTAGCGTTGAAACTAGTTATACCAATAAAGAACTCTGTGTAATAAGCATAGTTTGCTATTACCATTATTCTTTCAATAAAAGGTATATTATCTTTGAACTTGCGCGTTATATATTCCATTGTATTGTGGGTCGAAACAGTACCTAAAATTGTTTAGCATTCCATTTTCGGTTATTTGAGCCAGTACTTAAGTTATTGCTTAGGAATTGTACCTCTAGAGTAATTTTCAGAGGCTATTACAATCCTTTATTGAAGATTCTAAACGAAACTTAAAGGTACATACGAAGGTAGAGAAAATGCGGTTGCATTTTTTCATCTCTGGTCAAATTACAGTTTAAAAAGAATAACTAATTCCAGGGATTCTTTGCGTTAGCCTGAGCATGGACACGGGAGGAATGGCCAAAAGAATTAGCGTATCATCCGAAAGAATGCGCGGAGTTTCATTCACGCCTTTCTTTAGCCTGCAACACGTTATTCACCCACGGCAAAAATCCTGTTTTTTGTTTTTCTTTTTGCAATTCACGGCGTATACAAATACGTAGTTAACAATTATAAGTAGCGAAAAAAGGGTAAAAATTTATGAGTTGTGAGGTCATAAAAATGGTCCGGGCAAAAAAAAGTGAAGAAAAAAATATGAGGAACGCTCCGCGCGGGAGAGAATTCCGAAGCCGCGCTAAAGGATCCTTCTCTCCTCCTTTCCCGTATTATGTGCGTGTCCCCTCTCGCCTTTCGCCAACCCTCCCCTCTCCCGTTGACACACCCCCTTCCACTTCTGAGCCCACGTTACCCCCCTCCAATCCGTCCCCCATACCCTTTCCTGGTACATCCATCCCTGCATCCCCTCCCCCTCTCTCTCCAGCACTCTTCATCCCTTCCCCTACTTCCCCTCCCACGCTCCGCCTTCCCCTCCCCTCTTCCCCTACCACTCGTGAAACCCCTGACTCTCTCGTACTCGGGAGGAGAGTCGTTGTCGGACTGTGGAGAGGAGCGCTCAGCGACCGAATATCCCTCCTCCTGAACCCTATCTCTCTCTCTCTCTCTCTATATATATCCCTCTAAACCTCCCTGCATCCCTCTCTCTGCCCCACTCTACCTCTCGCTCCTTCTCTCACGCCATCTCCATCTTCCTCACTCCCGGCCCAGAGTTCCGTGCGTCTGGATTCATTCGTGAGCCATCCGCGGAAGCTGAATCATCAATAGACCGCGCGCTCTTCTTTTGTCGTGTCGCGTCTTCGGCGGTGTCGAGCGCGGGGAAACGGAAAACTTTTGCGAAGCACGGAGACGTTGACAAAAGCTTCGCGGGTTGGTTCCGGGAAGGAATGCGACAGCAGCTGAGGTGTGGGAGTAACCGTGACGAGCCTCCCATCTCGAGTGCGTGAAAATGACAAACATGCTTGCACACACAAGAGTGGTGGTCCGTGACTTTGATTAAAAAGAGTGGATTGCAGCCCAGATCCAGCGCCGTTGCCACTGTTGTTGTTGTTATCGTGGGGGCTCGGTGTTTCTCTCTTCCGAGCCTTCTCCGACATCGAGCGCGTGAAAGTATTGTCGTATTCTTCGGGGACGGAGACACTCCCCGATGTTTCTCCGCATGGAGGTTTGGAGATAGTGAAGCCGTCGCCGTGCATTTGCCAACACGTTTCCTTTGGAACTTGATCTTTGACCGGATTAGAAAAACTTTCCGGGGGCTGAGGTGTTGAATTCGAGTTTTTTTTTCACTGCGATCCATAATCAGTTTGCGTCCCAAGTAAACGAAACCTTAGCCCCCGATAGATTTAAAGTGTTTTCTGAAGGAATGAGAGAGAAAAAATTCACAAGAATCCATCGCATTTATTTCTGCTCAAATTTTCCACAAAGGAAAAGAAATACGCCAAATTATTCGCTTGTCCCCTTAAGAAATGTCTGTTGACTGAGGTGAAAACGGCGTGCTCTCTCTCAAAGTGAAACTGGGATCATGAGAGAAGCTCACATGGGTTCATGAGTGACAAAAAGGGGATGACTGTGAGATGGGAATCCTTTTGAGTGAAAACTTCAAAGGGACTCACTCATTCCTCTCTCATCTCTGAAACGAGAACTTGAAACTAAGTCTCTGCAAAGTGATTTTTCATCCTCACCTTTCGCCACTTGGGAAACTTTACAATTGCGAATCAAGGCGAAAAGGAAAAAAACTGCAATCAGTGTAAGAGGCGTGGAACGCTTGTTCCACGGCCACGGTTCCAAAGGAATCCATTCGGCTAATATTTCTTAAAAATAGTTTTGATTTCTTGGTTTGACAGCAAGACTTTCTGTTTTTGGTTGTACGACCAAAATGAACTAATAGCTCCTCGCGGCTTTTTGGTTCACGCTGAATATGCATTCACAAATTTCCAACAGATACCCCATAGAAAATAATAAATGCGTTAATATGGGTCAAAAGAAGTAGTTTAATTCCGAGGAAATTCTTTCATTAATATTTAATCAATTTCTTATACTGAATGTTCTAAATGAAGTGACTTAGCCGAAACAAGTTTGTTGTTGTGAACAGTGAGTGATCTTTCCTCGATCAACTTGAACTTTTGAAGAAATTTTTTGGCATTTGAACTGAAAGTTGGAGCTCTCTCTTAAGACTTAATCTTCTTCCGAAGTCTTCGACCAGCTCCATCAAAGGCGGGGAACTACTTCTAACCTTCTTTATCCGGGAGAGGTAAGACGTGCCTTGCTGCTAGAAACTCAAATTATTAAGTCAGTGGTGTTTCATTTTTTTAAATGAACAGTTAATGGCCAATTTCGTCAGTTGATATCAGATATAGCGCATTTCTCCAATTTGATTTATATGAATCTGAATATCATATTCAATATCTTTCCCAACTGCTGTAAGTATCTCAAAACACTCTTAATGGATGGACATTTTTGTTAATTTGAAATACTTTTGAATGTATTAAAATTATAAAGTACAGCACATTCATGCATATGGCCGCCTTATTACCGGATCCAACATCATTTATCTATATAACGCATAGATTAACTGTAAAATTATTATTAATACTGTCACCAGTTTATTCCCGATCGAAACCGAACTGATTTTTCGATATTTTCTACATTTAACGTAGTTTAGTTGTATTACACCTCCTTAGATTCGGCTCCCTTAGTAGTAACTCGGGTATCACCATACATCTTTAGGGCGTAGAGAATAGTTACAACATTATGAATAATTAATTGCCAGCGGATTCTCGTACTAAGCTTATTCATATATGAAAACGAAAATGAAAATATAGGCGGGATGGTGCAAATTTACGCCTTGAATCTCGAACAAAATTAGCATGAGAAGCGCGCGTTTATCTCGGGGAAAAATAAACAATGGATTTGATTTGAACAACACTTCTTTTCAAGGAAAAGTATACATAATTCTTCCGTGGAATCCGTCATCTTCCCACACATCACCGAAATCGCTCTCCCATTCCTTCGATCCTCTTGAAAATTCAAATTTTCTTAAAGTGTTTTCCCCTTGACTTAATTAATGGCGCTTTTATGCCCTTGTTTGTGCCGGCTGCTGAGAAGGTGTTAAAAAATAACGGGGGGGAGGGGTGGCTGAGAGGCGAAAGGTATGACGGGGAGAAGCAAGAGGTTTGGGTCGGAGTCGGCGGCGGCGGTGGAAAAAAGGATGACGCCGGAGCGGTAGTCTTGGGAGGTCGGGAGGGGAGCGGCGTGCGGAGTGGGTCGTATGGAGCGGGAAGGGCGGAGTGCGGAGGGTTAGGGTCGAGGCAAGGCATCGACACAATATTTAATTGAGGAGCCGCAGGGAGTGGAAGAGCGAAGGAGGACAGGGAGCGTGGGATGGGAAACTCGTGTTAGGACGCTGAGAGGTTTGAGGGGGCGGGAGGAGAATAGTGTTTGCAAATGATCACGAGAGGGCTCTTTTCCGCCGCGGCAAGGTCCCTTACTCCCCCTATCCCTCACACCCCGCCCCCGCGAATAACCTCCATTTTCCTCATCACTCCTGCCCCCACTCCTGTTGTCGAAAAACAAGGGACGGCGCCTTTAATTAAGGGAAGGTCGAAATCTCTTATGGCCTTTTTCTCCTTCCCCCCATCCCGCCCCCGCCCCAGTACAATTGACTGTATTCGCTCTCCTTTTCCTGCCCTCCTCTTCTTCTGCTGTGCGTCCTTTTTTTAATGCACTCCTTTCTCTTGTCCACACACCCACGGTCTCTCACGCCTCTCCGCACATCCGTGTTCATCATTTTAATTTTACGACGCCAGCCCGCTGGCAATTCCCCCCCCCCCATCATCCCCCGAATCTTCTTTCCTGGCAAGAGCAACATATTCGTGTTATCTAAGGAGGAGTATCCCTTGAATATGTGCAGATAAAAAAACCTTCCTGCGATTTTTTCCTCATTCCTCGTGGTAGAGGTTGCCATAAAAGTCCATTTTGGGGGCTTGCTTGTCTAGACGTCATAATAAAACACGGTTGCCGTTCAGAAAATCAAACCACATCCATTTTCTTGTGGAGGAAAACACTACGGTTTTTGCGCCGAATTTACAAGCAACCCATCTGAGCATAAACTACCATTATTAAGGATCCATTACATGCTGAAACTATCCTTGGATGAAAAAGGCGGTAAAAAATATAATGGCCCTCCTCTGCTCTTTAAAATTGAATATCGAGCTCTAACAGGAGAACTTATGCTCTGGTAATAAGACCATAGGTTGTAACTATAGGAACTTAACTTTTTCAAACGATGAAAAACAAAACTCGAGAGTCATCGGATTTTTCCCGCACCTTTCTATCATAAAGGACAACAGTTTCGCCGGAATTCCAGTCTACATCTATGATGAACAAATACGGAGAGAACCTAAAATCCACCTTGGATCTTATAATCAGCACGGAAGCCTACGTATAGATACAAAGCAAGTTATGTACATTTATACGTTTAAGTTTCCTTTAAATTCCAGCCCGAGTAAATGAAAGGCAACGAAGGTTGTCATAGTTTTGGTGGGTGTTAAAACTCTTGACTAGATATTCAAGCATGTTTGCTTTACGCTCAATTCCTTTCTCTCGAGTTGAACTAAATTTTCATCGTGTTCAGCCCTCAAGGGGGAATGCCAGGAACGAACATTTGTACGAACATAACATAATGAGATGAACACCAGGGCACATCCCTTGGGAGTGGTTCTCCCAAAGCAAGCTGTAAGCCACGCGGCACGTTGATGCGGACTTATTTTCGAATAGCATTGACTATTTACCTAGGAAAAGAGGGGCTTTATGGGAACTTATCACAGCCGGTCTTCCGAGGAATTTTTAATGCGGAATGGGGAATGTTTTGAGTTTTAATGAAGGTGGAGGGAAAGAGGGTCGTTCAAAGTGTCACCCTGAGGGACGGAAGGTCGGCACACCCTGCTCCTAAGCACGCAATGTAGGGCCCGCCACTGCCTCGTGGACCCTCGGGCAGCTAATCACAATGCTGCCATCGCCCAAACGGCGTAAATTATTACTCAACTTGTTCGCCTAAACTTGCTTACGCACAACACCCTATTTGGCGAGAGCAAACTTTAGCATTCACCGGAGGAAATGTATTTCTGTCGTTTCTCCAATTTTATGAAGCCTGAGCGCAAGGGAGGCGATCAAATATTCTAACGTGCTCAGAGTCAACCGAATCTCATTACATTTATAACTTTTATAATGAAGAGATTTCTTTAAGGTTTAACGTATTCGGCCATTTTTTTCCGAGCTTACACAATTCCAATGTTCCTTAAACTAATGAAAAATTTCTATTTATATTCAATTAGAAGGAAAGTATAAAATCTAAAGGGTTGTAAGAGTTAGAGCTCTTGGAGGTAACATAATAATCTAAATGCAAGAAATGTCTCATACAATGAACTTTGTGCGAAATGGAACATACGCTGGCTTCATCAACGAACACGTTCCGAACTGCTCATGACGCCGCCCTTCCACCATCACCATTAACGGCTTACGATTCGATAGCACGCCGAGCAGCGCAAATTAATTTCTCGATTCGCGCGGGTATTAAATCAACCGCGACACATAGGGACCCAGTACTGCTCAAAACTCCCTCATCAAAGCCGGCACGAAGTTAACGCCAATCCCGGGCTTTAAACAAGTTTCGCGGTGCGCACGTAGTTGGTTTGGAGGCAAAGTTGACCGGAGGAGGAGGCGAAGTTTGTCGAACGTCCGATAAAGGAAGGAAAGGGTGCAGGGCAAACAAGGGACCGTCCGGCCCCGAGGGACTCGGCCTCTCGAGCTAACGAGCGGCAGACGGCGCCGAGCGACGCACGACCGACCGGGAGCCGCGCCCGGCCGCTCCTCTCTCTCCGCACCCGGCGTCTTCCACTCAGCCGCTCCTCCGATGGGTTTAGAGTGGATGCCGACGTGCCAATACGTTAGGCTACATTTTAAAGATAAATGGGATAAACCGTAGCCAGACGAACTCGTAGTAGATTCTTTCGCGAAGGTTTTCGCATTTATGTGAATTATTGATGAGTGTGCCGAAAGTAATATTTACAAACATGTCCAATTCCATTGAAGGAAGGAAATCGCGTGATCGAAAAATCCATGATAGTGGCTTTTGTTTAAACCATACGATTGTTAAAAAGCAACACATTGCATCTACGCTATTCTTCATCTTTGACAGAATTTAGTGCATGTTAAAATTACACAATTCAGATTTAGGGCCCTTGGTCCTAAAAGAGTTCAGTTCATAATAGATGTACTCGGGTTATTATCATCATAAAAAGAGGGAGATGGAGTAAATACACAACAGACAGGTTAGCTAATCTGCTACAGGAAAAACAAAAAGAAAAGTTGTCAAGAGAAACTTACATAGGTGCCTAGTGATGTAGGCACTATACAGGTTTGGCATATTTTGAGAAAGAGAAAGTCTCATGCGCAAAAATTTTCCATTTTTTTTTTCAGATAACTCAAAGCAACTCCATAAATTATACATCTCTACATTTTATAATTACCAGTTGCTGGTTGCTTCTCGTCGAAAAGATACGTATCGGCATTGACAGAAGGTATACTCAGGTTACAACTGCGTCCGTTGAATTTAAATTTAAATGCTTACGTGAGGTAACCATTACAATACCTAACATTTTGTTTACTCTCAACGGCCATGCCCATCTATTTATCATAATATACTTTGCAGAATACATACATCGTCAGAATGAATTACGTTAAATCCATATTCCAGTTATAAACTAATGAATGGATTTCATAGATATCAGTTTCGATTCGACTGTTGAAGTTGTCGTTTTCAGGTCAAAGTTGCGTCCGATAGCTTTCGGGCGGCAATACTTGGAGAAAAAGTAATCGGCCAACAGGCAGAATGCCACAATTAAAACTAGATCAAATTAGATTAACCCATAAAGATTCTCTTCAACGAAGAAATATTTTCTGATTTCATCCGTAGCGGAACTCACTGAGCCCAAAGCGACCCATAAAAAGACTTGAAACATTTCTTATTTCCCGTGTAAGTAGATATTTTCCGAGAGCCATAAGAAGGCATCCGAAATTATGATGATATCTGCTAGATTCTTCAAGTAGGCAATCTTTACCACTTGCAGGAGAAAGTTCAATTCAGATATCCGCCGATATTTATATTTCATATAAATTCCGCCGAAAATTCAGCTAAGAATAAATCCAACAAATCCGCCTGAAGATGGCGCAAAGAACCTTGTCGAAACTGTAGTCTTCAGAGGCCGACAATGCTGGTCACTCTTAAATTGAGATGCATATTATGTTCTGTCGATAAGCGAATGCTGAAATTGTCATAATTATTAATACGAGAAAATTTTGTTACTATTCAGGTTTCCGGGTATTTTACTGGTCCATTATTAAACCTCAGTTTAGCTATCTTAGTAAGGGAGTAAATATATTTTCCTCAAGTTATCAATCATCTTTTACTGAACCTCCTCATTTTTAAACAGACTTCCACCCGATTTCTCAAATTATTATCTTCATCAATCAATATAAACTGTTAAATATGACATCACTCCTCAAATGAAAATGGAGCGCATTTTTGAAATTGAGGCAGTCTTTAACCTTCATTGGACGCCACAAAATATAAAAAGTTATATTTATTTTTTATAAATTTAACTTGATCTACATGCTATTACATTTTGCTGAATCGATATTCTAATTTCATTTCTGGAATCTTCGAGAACCTGGAATCTCCCCCAGTGGGTATTCTCCTCTGGTTGAAAATTCCTGCTATATGAGAATCAAGGGGATTGAGGAGGTATGGTGCCTTGACAATGGCTACTCGTCATGAGGGCCCTCGCTCGAATACCCGGAAATGAATGTATTTTTTTTAATTGTTACCACGGTCCTTAATGAGTCGAGATCATTTTATGAGAAGTAATTTATCTATTGGATGGGATTAACTATGTACCACCTAGCGCCTTCTGCTAAAAGCTGGCCAATTCCGAGTCTGGTTTAATCTCCTCCAATGATATATTTCTGTAATCCTCATCTTGCTTTACAAACCCATCCGGATTTTCTCCAAGACTCAGATGATCGTAGTTGTCAGTCATATCCCGGAATAACTAACTTAGGAGAATAATATTGCTAATGATAACATTTAATGCTATATGACGTACAGAAAAAATAGAGAATGTATTAAAGCGCCCAAATAACTCATAATGGGTCATATTATAAATAGCTATTGATTGAGCATCATAATATCTGTAAGTAAACGAGAAAAATATTCATTCCTTATAATTTTTGTGAATCGTATTCCTCGTTTCCTGTTTCTAAGGGACAAAAAATTTCAATCAGATGTATTTTAGTATTCCGTCAACATTATTGGAGGAAATAACAATGATTTTAAAATATTCATGAAGACAACTTTTCGGTTTCAAATGGGATCTTAGCAGTCAATCGCCTCCCGAAATAACTAACTTATGAGAATAACATTGCCAAAGGCAATATTTAATACTATATGATGCACAAAAAATTAGGGAATGTATTAAAGCGCCAAAATAACTCACAATTGGTCATAAAATCAATGCTCAACGATTGGGCATCATAATATTTGTGAGTGAACTAGAACAATATTCGTTTCTTATGATTTCCATGAACCTTTTTCCTTGTTCCCTGTTTTTAAGGGACAAAGCCTTTCACTAAGATGTATTTTAGTATTCCGTCATTGTTATTGGGGGTAATACCATGAACACAACTCTTTGGTTTCAAATTGGATTTGTAACCAGGGTTCCATGGCAATGAATCAATTATTCTCGTTGTCCGAACTGAATTGAGGTGTTGTGGTGTAAAAGGGCTCGGGAGGAAAAATTATCTGTTAGGATGGTAAGATCTTGGAGGATATAATTACGGGTAATTTCATAATAATAATAATGCCTCTTTATTGAGCGAAATTAGGACTGTCTAGTCCTCTCTTACATATAACTCATGGTACATCACACAAACAACCATGTCGTGGATGGAGAAAAATCCACCCAGGTGGAACTCGATCCGCGACCCTGAGTTAGCAGGCAAGGAGTTAACCCTGCCACCACAGGGGTCGATATATATATATATATATATATATATATATATATAATAGGTCAATTCTGACCATTCAAACTTAAGACAATGAATATACTACTATTTTATCCCAGTCCTAAATTGTTACCACAGAACCATGTGGAAAAATTAACTGAAGTGCACTATCGAGCAGGTTGGTTTTAGAATGCTCTCTTCCCTCATACAGCACAATTAAGCTCCATTCCATCGAAAGTGGCATAAATTAAGCATTTTCCCTCACAATTAATGTTTTCTGTCCCTTTCCTTTCCATGGCCGATACCTTCATAGCCCAAAACCAAACCAGCCAATAGATCTTGTGGCGGGTGGTAGAAGAATTCGAATATGCAAATGTTCAACCTCCTGAAAGTGCAAGAGGAACAATTTCTTGAAAAGCAAGGTAATAGAATAGAGAACTGAGAGAAAGAAGGGAAGACAAGTAAGATGCATGTACTCAGCGGTAAGCAGTCTCGCGCAGTTTTTTCTATGGCCATTAAAATTTGTTTGGATTGACGAAACCTAATTTCTTTTGAGTTACATGTACACCGATTCTGATAAACGTTCCCTTACACATCCACATTATGTGACACCTTTCCAAGCTAGCCGCAGGACAGGCATTGGTATGGGTTTAGGATCACAGGCAGAGAAAATCACGAAGGAAAAGACCGCAATGGAGGATATGCCCTGGCGTTTTACCTTCTTCCCATTTTGTTTGCGTGGAGGTCGAGTCGAGTGTGGTGCTTAATCCTCGTTACCTCCTGTAAGATTGGCGGTAGAATTTCTTAACTTTAAAAAATTTAAATTATTGAGTGCACTGCAAGTGAGAAATATGCCGGATGGTAAAGATACAACTGAATCACAAATGAATAAATAACTGGGTTTTCTTCCACTGATGTAAATGAAATGTTCTGGCTACATTCATCTAGGTCTCCCCATGGCTTTATGGAAAGCGTACGTGCATTCTCATTATATCTGGATGCTCACCACGTTGTGAATCGCTTTTAGAAATGAAAATATTTCTTTGCATCCTTTTCTAATAATTTTCTTGGCACAACATGTTTCGACACACCGGTGTCATCATCAGGTGACATCAGGAACGTATACAACTGAATCATGATGAGTTGGAATATAACTAATTAATTTTAAGTAAGCTAATTTTTACATGAATGGAAATATGTACATGCTTCCAATGGCAAGAATATAAAAAAGAGGCACTCCGGGAGTGCCGACAGAAGTGAAAACTTGAAATAACGTGAGCATTTTTGAATGTAGGGAATAATTTCTAATGAAGTGTTTTATTAATCAGTAGAAAGTAGTTTCATGTATATAATAAATTAAATATTCATTTATTGCGCTATTGTACACAATTATTTTATTTATTTTCTCTGTACCTTTTCAACTTAACGGCCTCATTTCTTTTCTTTTCTCTGTATCGCTTACTCTTTTCTCTGTCTTTTTGTTTTCTTTCTTCTTTTTTCTTTTCATCATCAGATGTGTTGTCAATCTTTCTCTTTCTGTTTCTTTCTTCCTTAGAATAGTCCTTATCGTTTTCCATATTAAATAAAAATCTAAAATTGAAAGTATACATTATTTAAAAGCTATACGTATAAAATAAGCAGTATATCTCAATTAACCTGACTATGTACAAATAAAGATATTAAAAACAATTTTTCTGCGGGTATAATTTGAAAATTTCACTTTAATATATAAAATTATAATAAAATCATTTTTGAATTTACCGCGTAAATTTTAAAAAATTAACAATTGTATTTTTTGAATATTTCAAATGGACCGCATAATACAAATTTTTCTATATATCGTAATACAAAATTAACAATTTTAAAAAATTCCAATAAAAACATACATTTTGGATTTACCGTGCATAATTTGTTCTGTTTCTGGATTTGAAAGCACAGAAGGCGCGCATGCGCTACATAACAGTTTACGAGACAGCTGTCTATATGTATATGTATACACTAGCGATAAAAAATTTTTCTCCACGTGTTTCCTTTTTTATATTTCTAAAATATATAATTGTAAACACTTCACATTTATAAATTAATTTTATGGCACAACATTCGAATAAGCTACTCAAATTGAACGTATTAAAAGAAATTGAGTTATATTGTACTAACCTTCACTATTCTTGTATCGAGTACTCTCTCCTGCACGAGTATGGACTATTATATTATCCGGCACAATATTTGTAGCAACCCAAATTGAATGAACTAAACCGTATATTAGATATATATAATGTAATATGAATAAAATTATAATATAGTTTATTTGACGGTGACGGTGACGCGAGTCCTATGGTTTTTACCCATCCACAAGTACTGTGTATATAGCACGTATACTGTGTATATACAGAATATACAATTATACATATATTTAGCAGCAGTGACGGTGACGGTGACGCGAGTCCAATGTCTTTTACCCATCCACAAAAGTGTATATACAGAATATACAATTACACATATATTTAGTAGCGGTGATGGTGACGGTGACGGTGATGCGAGTCCAATGGTTTGTACCCATCCACAAGTACTTTGTATATAGCGAGTATACTGTGTATATACAGAATATACATAATTATACATATATGTAGTAGCGGTGACGGTGACGGTGACGCGAGTCCAATGTCTTTTACCCATCTACAAAAGTGCTCAACGCGACATAAGAAGTTTTCACTTCAAAAAATCATCAATATTAATAATCTAAGTTCCGCCAATCAATTAAAAGATGAAAAAATATTTAATAAAGAAGTATCACTTTTCATTTGCTACTAATGTTAAACCTTTAGATACGGTGAAGGTAGGAAATAATATCCACCTCGCCATTTCAAAACTCGTGCCATCTGATTTTTTCCTAATATCCTGTTTGACCAGTTGTTTTAGCTGGTCTCCCATCTCCGTCCTTCGGGTAGTAGTCTTATTAAATTTTCTACCCGGTCGTAGCGAATTACCAAAATGTACGGCGTTAATAAGCATTGTACTCTTAGTATTAAAACTTTCTTTCCCTTATGCTCGTGGCGTAGTCGAGTTGAAGGCTAACTAGGGCGAAGTAACATTCCTCATCCAGTTTTTCGTCCGAGCACCTTCCCACTAGATGCTAGGAACTCCTCAGTTTATTTAATGTAACTCCACATTTTGTATGTTTTATGAATCTAAATGTAATGTTCTGGCTACATTCAGATAGGTTTCCTCGTGACTTTATGCAAAGCATATGTGCATTCTTATCATACCTGGGTGCTCACCACGAGGTGAGTTGCTTTTAGAAAGGAAAAAAAAATTCTTTTCGTCCTTTACTAATTATTCCTTATTCAAAATTCCCTAAGGTCTATAAAGGTTAACGATCATACTTGCGAGGATTCTGCCCAGGCTAGAGGAAATTTAAGGTACACAAAAAAACTATGTTTGTTCAAAGAGACAACAAGAAACGTATTCCATTTCCGCATATAATTCTTAGTTAACTATAAACATCTCAAATCTTCTTGCGAATTATTTTTCAACATCAGTCGCATACACTTTCCATATAAACAAAGACAATAATTTGGCATTATTGCCAAGGGAATGAGTGGATGGGGATAGGAAACAGCAAATGAAAGAAGGAGCCCATATAATACGAGGATCCATCAGAACTTCACTCTCAGCCACGTTCATATATATATTTTTTAAAGGTGATGCATATTCATGGGAAGGACGACAAGGGTAGGCGAGAATGTAGCCACCGAATTCTAACCCCATTTTAACTGCGCATTCCCATTTGTTACTCGCCTTTCGCTGCATATGGAGGTTGATGTTTCTTCAAAAGTCTGTGAGCCTTGGTGCTCTTATAAAACTCTTTTCGTGCTGATGAGAGTTCCATTACCCATCCCCATTGTTCATTCGCGAGACTGGTTACATCAAGTCGTGGTATAAATCGATGAATCTATATGTTGAGTGAACACGTATGCAGCGCGCATGTCTGACTGAGAGCGGTAAATTCATCGACAACTCCAGTTTACGCGGCCCATGGATCAAACAATATAGCACTGTGGCGTCGGGAGAAGTACTTTTACGCCCTTTCAGATAAAATAATATGCATTAAAATTTCATAGCATGGAGCATAGAAAACCTTTATGTAATACAATAAAATAAATGACCCACTTTGTTGTATGGTTCTCCCCACTTTGTTGTGAAACATGGATATGTCAGGATAAGCATAAGAGTAGACTAAACGCTGTGGGTATGAGTTAACTGAGGAGTGTTTGCGGCAAAAGTAGGATAGATAGGGTTAGGAATGAGTGGGTAATAAATGAATGCGAGTTAGATGCTCCAGTAATGGACATATAAGAAAGGAGTGTGCTTCGTTGGTTTGGGCATGTTTAGAGAGTGGAAGAGAGTCGAATAACGAAATAGATATATAAGAGTGAAATGAATGGTGCGAGAGGTAGAGGTAGGCCGAGAAAGTTTTGGTTGAATTTAGTTGAGAAAATTCTTAAGAAGAGGAATATTAGGAGTCTTAAAACAGGAGGGCGTGTATAAGGCAGTGTATGGGGGTATATGAAGCAAAAGAGGTTTGCAAGGATAGGTCAGTAAGGAGGAAATTATTGAAGCTGAGTTAGGTGTACAAAGATGTATTTATGAGTGAAACTTTGTGACTGTGCCTATCCCGGAAGGGAACGGCGCGATTGGTATGTATGTATGTATAAAATAAATGAAGCGTGTAGGAAAATATTTTGACCCATTTATGAATTTTGAATAATCAGGATTACGCGAGAAATGACGCCTTATCACCTATTGAAATAAACAGAGATGGAGCTTGATAAACTAACACTTACCAATAACAAAGCTCAGGAACCGGCTGGGGGATCAGAGATCGAAGGAATAAAAAAACGAGATGAAAATTTGTTTGACACACCTTGAAAACGACGGAAAAACAAAACATCTGAGTTGTTCAACTGCATGTAGAAAATAAGTATTGTACTTTTTCATAGTTATTTATTGTAATCGTACAACGCGTTTCGCAGCTTGCTACATCTTTAGATAAAATTGCTCGTCTTTTATTCATTGATTGCTACGATAGTAACCTTACGCTAAGAATTTGGATTTGTATATTTGGGTAGGCGACCGACAGCTAAGGTCATTTGCGCCATAGAGGATAGGTAAGGGAGAAAGAGTGGATAGAAACCCGGCCTTGTCATTAGTCTGCTCTTAAAGATAGGAGCCAAGAGGACCACGGTTTAACGTCTTATCCGACAGACGGAGTAGTGTACTTGAAGTGCCCTCAACAAGACATTGAATTGGGGATCGGAATTCCTCTGAAAAACATCCTCCTCTGCAGGAATTTGAACCCTGGCTGTCCGTATGGTTATCCAGTATTCTAGTCACCTCACCAACCCGATCCCCTTACGATAAGAAGTGGGGGGATTGGAAAAAAGCTAATTTTTGGGAGGGAGCATAGATTAGGGGCTTGAGAGAAGGGAAATATTTTCGGAAAAGAGTGGGGAGGGGTCCGGAAAAGTAGCTCATTGCAAAGGTCCAGTACGACCTATGTAAGCTATATTACAACCATTTCATTTAATTTTGTAAATTCCAACCAGAATAATCTATCCATTTTGTCCTTTCCGTATACTAAAAATTTTAAAAGGGTTAGGGGAATAAGAATGCTTTCTTAGGGGATATGGGAAGGCAGTTTGAAAGTCTATTTGAAATTTGGCCTAGAAAAGGAATTGAGCACCACTTGGTATTGAAAAAAGATAAACAATTGTACCTGAAGATGCAGAAAGCTGCCAAACGAGTAGTACGATTACAATAAATAACTGTGGAAGAGTAAAATACTTATTTTCAATATGAATTCGAATATATTTACTTCCAAGTGGTGACGCCTGAAAGTGTAAAGTTCATCCGATATATTATAGGTGCCCTTACTTATGGGTGGCTTGTGCTTAAATGTTACGTCAGATGTGATACGTATTCTTATAACGGTTACTGATCATTGCATTAGCCGATTTGGAGAAGAAGCAACGATTTCATTAGCCAAATGAGAACTTTTTTGTTCAAATATATTTTGATGTAATTTCCCAGTTTGGGCTTCAATAGAAAATAAGGAAACATTTTACTCTGAACATTTATTTTCAATCGAGAGAGTTTTCACATGGTTGATGATGAACCAAAGTTTCCTGGAAGGAGTTTTTTTCCCTTTGCTCAAAGCTCTCCATTTGATTCAATCAGTAAACACAACACTCGAAGGAGCATGAGTGAGCCGCGTTTTTATTTTACGCCAACCAATGATTCTTTCACCGAGTCGAGAGGAGCACTAGGGGTTGCGGTCGCCTCTCGAGCAGAAGTGAGAGCGGCGCAAACGGCGGTAGGAATCGGAAAAGGAACGAGGAGCAGGCACGATACATGCGAGAGAGAGAGAGAGAGGGCTGAGCCACCGAGGGAAACAGCCGGTTGAAATCGAGCAAAATTCATATCCAACTGTTTAACATCAACATGCGGTTTTTTCCACAAGTTGATTTGCGCCGTTAGAGTGGAGAAATGGTGTGGTTAATTCAGTTCGCTCATGGGGGCACTCATCATCAATTCACAATACTTTGAATCGCTTAAACTTTCATGGGAATGGGTATTGGAGGAAATTTTATGCCAAAAAAGACAGCCAGCAGAAAGCAAAATGATCCATACGTAGACAGTATGTGTTCCAAAATCCCGAGGATATATTGTCAACACAGGAAACATCTGAGTGATGCAGGAAATGTGGTTTACGTTCATCACTTTCTTACTGGCAAAGCAAGGTTACTCGCTACTTTTATGTTTTTTTAGATCAGATTTTTAATCATACACAACATTGCCGTATAATTGTCATTAAAATGAGTTTTTATGGATCATTTTATTTTCATCTACTCGTAGGAAAAAAATAAGTAATGCGTTTGTAATTCATTCCATTCGGAATTCTATTGTTGCTAAAATTTTAGGATTTTTAAACATCAGCTCATATCAAAGTTTATCACAAGTAGTTTTTCTCTTTTGGTATTGAAACGTTTTTTGAGTTTAGGTCAGTTTTCTTTGGTGGGTAATCACATCGTTTAAATTAGATTTAGATGGCTTTAACATTAGCATTTGCCATTTTTATTATTTGTACGAACAAAATGTTTGCATTGAAGTTAGTAAAAGCCAAGTTCATGAAGTAACTAGTAGAAGTAAGGATCCTACGGTGAGATATTCTTATGCTTTTAGGGTGAGAGCTCACCTTAATGACGAAGCATACATTCTGCATTTGAGCATTTCATTTTTACCTGTCATTGTTTTCATGGCTTCTAGCACCGTTAATACTTCATCATAAAAGAAGTTCCTTAGAAGTGGAAGATATAAAGAGGCATCTGCTGCTGAATGTATTCCACTGCTTTTCGAAAGGTAATTTCCTACAGCGCAAGAAAAATTGAGGTTATACTTCAGTTTGAGCATCCTGTGTTGAAAGCAAGCATTTTAAACGAAATGAGAGTCAAAAGGATATCTAAAATAATAATTAAAAATTAATATTTTGAAGTATAAACCAGGAAATAGAGAAAAAAGCGAGTGCTTCGTTGATTTATGAGCTTATGTTTTTCACCTTACATCGGAGTCTACAATTAATAAGTGAGTGTAAATTCGATTTTTTTGAAGACGAAAGAGTAATAATTCATTCTTTTATCTGACCCAATTTCTGTACAAAAATATTACTCTAGCTTTGGGTATTTTTTCATGAGTTAAAAAACCTTAGTTTTTTTTGAAACCCAATGAATAGTCGAACGAACGACGCCAAACTGGCAACGCTTAAATTCTCACAAGGCTATTATTTTACGCCCAACGACGACTTCAGAGCGGGGTCAATTGGTCGTAGTCTAGCGTTGGATAGTGGGAGGAGAGGACGCCTAGGGATATTATAAAAAAACGAGCGGTGACTACGTGGCCAGGATATCGCAAAACACGCCGGCAGTTCCCTCTCCGGAGACCCCAGGCGTATTTGGCGCAAACTCACCTTGCCCACGAATCCGAGAGTACATACTTGAGCCTCGCTCGTTCCATTGTTCGGCGCGAGGACCGAGTGCTGTGGTGCGCGGGGGGGGGGGTGACTTGGAGTGGCGGGGGGGGGGGAGAGATAGGGGATGGTCCGAGTTGTGAAGGTGGCGGAACAAGCTGGCGAAACATTTTAATGGACCACGTCATGCCCATTCCGCGATGACGTCAAGCCCAGGGATGAAAGTGTCGGAGATGTTACGGTGATGCGAACAGCCTCACTTAACGCTTTAAAGGTGGGACCGTGAGCGATTTTGTATGGTTTTCGACGATGGCGAGGGTGCACGGGCGCACAAACAACAAGCCATCTCCCGGTCGGTGAATGGTCGATGGGATTACGAATCGGTCGTAGTAGTTCGCGACTTCCTGTGCCTTTCATCGACGAGGCAGATTCCGGGAAAGGCAAATTAAAACGGATCACAGATGAAAATTATTCCACTGAAAAACTCCACTGGAGGGATACTTGCGCTATATTCATTCCAGAAACGAACACAACTTTCAGACGACCAAATCGTAGGCTTGATCGATCTAAAAAAATAAGGCTACGTAATGTAGAATATGAGACCTTATTCATTGATGCAAAAAGAATAGAAAGCTGGAGATTTCATGCATATGGAAAGTTGTTTTTTGTTTTTGCCCAGGAGTTAATGGCACCAAAAATTTATCTCCAAAAACCTCTCTTTTGAGAGTGGAGGTTTCAGTAACTTGCTTTTGTAGTTAAGGAAATATATGAACTAAATAAAGAAGAACTGTTCGTCTAAATGAAAATAGATCGACGAATTTTGAATATTCATGAAATTTGCAATTCACATTCAAAGGGAACATTTCAATTTGTCCCCAAAACTTGTCAAAACAAAGACAGTTGGAATAATAACCGGATGAGATGGTTGTAATGAATGAACGAAATTTGGACTCCACGAATGAGATTAAAGGGAAGTATTCGAAATTAATGATCACTCTCTCACATGAACCAACTTCACGATCTCTTACTTAAAATCTCTCATTAATAACTAAGACATTAAAAGTTTGTGGCAGAAAAGTAGGGGGTGGTTTTTCCATTACGAAGTTTAAAATTTTTAGCTCGAGGATTAGGAGCCCGAGGGGGAAAGCAAGTGGGAGAATTGGCGTGGCCTAAGTGTTCTGCCGCTCAGGTACGGTGGAAAGCGGAGATATGTCTTTGTTTCCCGCAGCCATTCGTCACGCAGTTTCATTAGCATATGTACGGTCTCGTGTGATTGCTGGTTTCGGACAGTGTAAGGGAATGAGAGTACGGCGCCTGGGAGCGGGGAGGATAGAGGTAGGGTTTAGCCCAGGACATCAAGAGGCTTAAATTCACGTTGGGGGAATGGCCGTGGCAGAAGGGGGGGGGGTGGCTGTGAAGATGTGGAGAAGAGGGTTTTAGGCCGAGTACGAGGAAAGAGGGGGAAGGTATTTCGAGGCGGGGAATGCACGAGAGTGTGGGACATATGAAGGAGTGGGAAAGGGTTAAAAGGCCAAAAGCACCATCGGCGGGAAACAGGAGCGACTCGGTGGATGACTTTTCCAGCCAAACGGAGAACAGAAACGCAGGTTATACGTACGGCAAACAGGAGAATTTTCCACTGTGGAGGAAAATAAACGGTACAAAATTGAGCTTTGCGGGTAAAAGGGGATTTTTTGATAATGTATTTACGTTTTCCAGCTATGAAGATTAATATATTACTTTATCCCCAACAGGACCTCTTTTATTATTAACCGGATGTGACAAAATTAATATTTTCTATCTTGAAACCTATTTAAAAAAAAACAGAAATCATCAATCCTCGATAAAACTCCTTACAAATTACTGGTTGGAGTTTTTATCTGGCACTCAACGCCTCTAAAAAACACTGTAAAAACTTTTCCAAAAGACAGACAAACAACCCACAAAAACCACACTACCCTTTTTTAGGCAGTAGATAAGTATGTAAAGAATTTTAAACATTGTTTTATAAGCTAAACACGGCCAACTCAGACACCGAGCATTCACTGACGTGTATGGCTGACTGAAATAGATATTTCTATAAAATTAATTGTGCACAGCCATTCAGTTATTTTAGAAGAAAACCGGCAGCGGTCTCACGGAAAATTAAAATAAAAGTAATCAATACTTGGACCTCAATTTATGAAAAAGGAATTCCTAATATGTCACCCGGCATTTCCTTTACTTATTTAATATAATAATATATTTTCGGTTATTCCGTTTTATTGCTAGTTTTCCGCATTTTAGACTATGTCGTACAAACAACTAGCTCGCGCAAAAAGAGGCCAAGACTTAGAGAAGGGACGTGTACCGCATTAAGAAGAGACTATATCAAGCCTGGGAAAGAATAATAAACATGTTACATTCTGGCATTTGTAGTATATCCTAATTTATCCTCAACATACTAAATTATCACGTGTGAAAAGGAACATGCTGAATAAATTTGAAAAAAATGAGTATGACAGAGCTTGACAGGATATGACGGTATAAAAGCGAATCAATGGTATATGCTTCAGGACAATGACCACAATAGATTTTACTACAGTGAATACTGTGATAACTACCGTGATACTTGTTAATTTTTGGTAAAATACGCGTCATTAGCAAAAGTGCTGCAATCTATGTTAAATGAATAGTTTTTGGAACACTACGAACACATGACAACTAATATAGGTATTTTATGTAGTGGATGCAAAATGTGCACTTAAAGGGAAAATTGAGACCTTAAAAAAAGTAAATTCTTAAGCTTCTCAACCGATGAAAATTTAAGTTAATTTAACACAATTTTCACAAGTCTTGGAGTTATTTTCTATTGTAACTACTGTTAGGAGTTAAATAATGGAAATGAGTCAAAAGTAGTGAAACAAAAGTGGAAAGCTATTGTATACTTGTACAAACCGTGCGATATTTTTCATACGCCCTATTTTCCAAGGTTACTTACCTTCTAACTCGTATTTACTCATTCCTCAATTTAGGTACTTGAAACTATGCAAGAGCCATTGAATCCATTTTGAGAAAATGAGCCATTATTGAGAGCCATTGAATCAGCTTAAAAGGGAAATTGCAATGAAGTCCTGCCGAGGAAGCACTCAAAAGAAATAGAGGTTTTAGCGAGTCGAGAGTAAAAATTGAAAAAAATTCTTGAGGGAGAAAAATCACCGGGAATATTTGTTGTTTCTGAGGATCGCGGAGGAAGAATTGTCGCGGCAAACGAACGGGTGAACGGCCGCAAAAGTCGCGTCCAGAGCATGGAAGGAAAAAAAAGACAGGTGCTGGAAGGAAAGAGGCAAAATTTGACATCCGCAGGGAAACAAAACGCAAGAAAAAAAACTTGAGTCAAAAAGTTAGGGGAACTAATAATGAAAAAAGTTGCGCGCGCCAGAGCAAACAGAACTCTTGTGCGAAGAAACAGAGCGAGCAAGAGAGGTGGAAATATGGATTCAAAGGTAGCGCGACAGAGAAATATGAAGGGTAAAATGGGACCACGTTCAATTTTTATGAGATAGGCAGGCGTGAGTGAGAAGGAGAGAAAGTTAACATAATTGAGGAGGGGTGAGAGAGAGGGGAAATATAAGGAACGGGATGTATTCGCGGGGGAAGGGGAGGTTGGGGAAGTTGCAGAGGGTGTCGGGCGAGGCGGTGAGGCTACGTGGGGGATGATCTGTTGTATAGGAAATGTGGAATGGGACACAGACGCGTTACACGTCTCCAGCGTTTGTCTCCCTACCCCCCACCAGCACACTCCACTCATCCTCCACGCGCGAGAACAAAGCAGAGAGGAAAAAAACACACACGAGTCCCCCCCCCATGACTTAAAACACAAGGGCGGAAAGAGGTGGAGCAGGAGGACATGGAAGCGGCGGCGATTTGGATAGATTGCACAGCTGAGTGGTGAACAGGGGGACGGGAGCTGGAGTCGGGCTCTTGAGCCACTTCCGCCGCGGCGCTCGGGTTGAAAAATAAAATACTGATTTCCTTCCCTCCTCCCATCCATTCCTCTCACTTTGCCCCCTCCCCCCTGTGTGACGCGATGGCGTTTTGAAACGACTGTTGGCGATTATTCCATCTCGTCCGCCGCATGGCACGGAGTATCTGCTGCGACAACGAGCGCGTGGACGCTAAAATATTTCCAGAGGACTGCGATGGCTTCCAGATAACGCTTGGAGGGCGCTTGCGAGAACACTGGGAACAGATAAGGACGGTTCGGGAAAAATCAACAGTTAAATATCCCTTGACGACCATTTGCGTATTTTAAATACTGACGGATAGAAGATAAAAATATAATCTCGCTATGTTTGGATGCGCGACTTCACATTACTTATGCCGAAACTGAACTCTGGAATGTCAATATTTCCGCACAAATATACAAAGCAAAACAGTGCTGATAGAAAAGAAACTAGGAGAGACCCGGCAATGGTAGGTTCCAGTTTACGCTCAGTTTTTCATCACTCATGCGTGTTTCTCATCTCTTTATATTCGAGAAAAATAATTTCTTTCGCTCTCTGGAAGAGCTACAACGAAAATATAGCAATATATCTCACTTTTGTGGTGTCATTTTATTCTAGGATGGAAATTTGTTTACGACAGAATTTGAGGAATAAGTAATTAAAGATATGAGAGAGAAATGTAAAATATAAATCTACAATATTCTTGATAGTAAGGTGGAAGAATCGCTGCCAAATGTGGAACGGTAACAAATTAGTGGACACTTCAAAGTGTAATAATATAAAAGTGGAACATTGGTGCATGAAAGAATAGCTTTTCTAGGTAATTTAAATATTTTTGGCATCTGATCGTAATAAATTCCTAACAGCGATATGGGGTACACATAAAGAGAGAACGATTATTCTCAATATATTTTGCAAACTGAGCATTATTATTTATATACATTTTTATCTCATCTCAACTCATATTATGCAGTTACGTTTTTAAAATACTAGGTTCATTTGCAGTACGAAGTCTACAAAGTTTTAAAAGGAACAATTTATGTTTTATTGATGAGGTGTTGAAATGCTCGCTGTTGCTAGGAGAAAAGGGAACCACCCATCAGCACCTGGAAATACCACCAAACCGCAGAGAAAAGACTGAATACCTTCAGCCCCAAAGGAGGTGGGAGAGAGTAGCAAAGAAACTCCCCTTCTCTCTCGTCTGGAATACATTTTAAGAATGAACGAAGCCGGTGGTTATTCCCCTCCCCTCCATCGCAGGAACACGTGACCGGAATGCTTGGCGGGTTCCTTTGATTCCTCATGAGATGGCCAGCAGAAGACTTACTTCGGGGAGAGAGTATGCTTATGCCATTCTTAGAAGATAGGACAGATACGCCGTCGAATCACGCCCGACGCGAACCTCACCACTCTCCTCTCCCTCGGATTGCGGGTCGGAATGTAGATGAGGATCTCCATGCGGGAATGAAAACACTACGAACCATCCCGTCCTGTCGTGTTTGCGCACACCGGGAAACGGATATTTCCTCGGCGTGTACGGGTTTGAGGCTTTCTCTCTCCATACCCACTCCGTCCTTTCCCTTTTATCAGATCTCCAATGCCGTCCACGCACCTGCATGCAACCGAAATACGGGTCGGGCAGTAAGTTTCACGGGGCTGAGCTTGAAAGGGCCATTTCCCTGAGACTCCCTCCGGCAGCCGATTCTCCCATTTCGTCGTCACTGAAAGCACTTCGGCCGGCCCGTCCTTCCCCGCGTTGTAGACCTCTTACCGAAGCACTGCACCATTATTTAAACCTTTTTCACCTCCTCAGGATCACTCTGTTGAACCGCAGTTGTCAGTCGCTGGCCTTTAGTGTCGAAGGATTTTTATCACAATATCGCTGAAGGAGTTACTTTCTTTGGTCACCCGTGGTTGATACGGAAGAAGAATAAGCGCGAAAACTCATGAATACATTTTGGTGTGGCATGCTACAAGTTTATTTTCCGAAATGAATATCCGTCAGGACGATTTATGGACGCTCATCATTACCGTTATTATTTTATTCCAAAGGAATCCATAATGGAAAATAATTGGCCACTAATTTTTTGCATAAATAATAGGAATGCCTTATAGGGACGAACTCTGACTTATGTACATTTGCATGAAATATGAGTGAAGGCTTACTTACTGTTTTCTTCAGTAGGGTTTGCAGTGGCCGGCTAACGGTATCGAGGAACTATTGGACTGAAGTTTCTAAAATTGTCTTTACTGTAAAACCTAGCATGAAATGCCGAGAGAAATGAAAATGCTGAAATCAATGTTCAAAAAATAGAGATATTAATAATGTATTTACAGCTATCTTAGAAATGGGCTGGTTTTGAAGCGATGGAATGTATAAACGGAGAACCTTACGAGCACAGTCTTCACTAAAATGATCAATAATAGAAGCGTGTACTCTGGCAGTTATTTTCATTGAGCATTCATACTTAATAAAATTTTTATATTGCTAATATTCATTTCAAATCACGGTTTTGAGCTCACGGAATTAAAAAAAGTAGGAGTAAAACTTTTTCAAATCGGCATAGCCATAATAGATTTAAAATAAGGATTTCAGCGAGTTTTTGAGCTGAAGTGACTTGTATCACTATCTCATAAAATAACTCGTCTGAAATAGAAACCTAACGGATAAGGAAAATAAAGTACCTCAACATCAAACTTCGTTCTTAAGCAACAAGCAGATGACTGGAACTTTAATCATCCCAACGGTGATAAATGATCTATTCCAAGACTATATAGACTAGCTTGAAGTTGTTAAGTCCAGAAACCTTGACAGTCGATCGAATTGAGTAAAACCAAATACAAAAAAAAGTCTATAACAAATAGCTATAAGCTTTCCATTTTGAGATATTTCTAATGAAAATGGTGGCTCAAGTTATAATAATAATGCTAAAGCTATTAATATTATCGTGATCTTCCGCCACAAAACCTTTTTCAACGAGCATAAATAAAAACCATCAGCAAGTGCCTTGAGGAAGGTCAGACTCAATTACCTAGCGAGGCACACACCCTTACAATCCTCCTTTTCCAGGGCAAACTTTAATTGAATCAACCCTTTTTCGCCCGATACCACTCCACCGCACTCTTCGTCAGAATTCCCGCAGGTGAACAAGCGGTAAATGGCGAGATTCGCGGGCTGCGGAGATCACTAGGGCATCGCTGGAAAAGGAAGAGGAGCAGGGAGAGAGAGGGGGAGAGAGAGAGGGAGAGAGAGAGAGAAAGACTGCTGGCGGTGTATCGATGAAGCGAGAGAGGTCTGAGTGTGAGATGAGGATAAAAGGGAGAAAGAGGAGGAGAGGTTGGAGAGGGCGAAGGAGGAGGTCACGGAGTGGGCAGCGGAGGACGAGGAGAAAGGAGGGAATTGGTTTCCGTAGGCTCGCGTTGCGTGGTGATGCATGGCCTCTCCCCTTCTCCGGCCTCCCTTCCCCAATCTCTTAGGACATCGGATGTCAACCGACGCGGCCCCTCTTGCCGCTCGTGCGGTGTTGGTGGAATTTTGATCGGAAGATAGGAGACTCGGACACGCAATTTCCACCGTCTGTGGATCGGGGTTTTTCTTTTATTCCTTTTTTTATCCCTCCTCCACTCCCAGCATTTCGAACTACACCCGCATTACAAATACATGCACCGCCCTGCGAGGGAAGGCTCGAAGAATCTTGTTTTGCTGTTCGTGGGAGTAAGATGCGGCAAAGGATTGTTCTGAGACATGTTTTCCCTCCTTCTGCATACGATTAGATTGTAATGACCCCAGGTTGTTTACCACCGGTCAATTGCTTCTCCAGCTAGTAAAGATTTATAGTTAAGGTTCAGTGCATGAGGTTGATTTATCCAGTTCAGATGTGGTCTATCGATTTCTTTTTTGAGAAGAACGCCTGCGTTCTATGCTGACAGAGTGCTATTGACACCATAAAGTAAGCCTTTATATTCAGATGTTTAAAATGATGAAATCATAGATCGAGTATTTAAAGAGATTAAGTCCTGCGAGAGAGTTAGAAGAGAATTTTAGAAACTGATCAAGGAACAAATTTCTTTGACATTTAGTGAGTCCGTATGGAGAATAAGCACCAACAGTAACAGAAAATTTCACACAAAAAAGACAGGACTTACATGCAACAGTTGGCAAGCAAAAAGTGTACGCAAAACCTAACGCAACATACTTATGTTAGCGCATGTTGAGTTACAATATTTTAAATGATTTTGTTTTAGTCATTCTATCTTTAAAATGTGTTTTAGTTCTTACGAAAATAGACGCATTCATATTCTAACGGAGTCCAGCAGTCCAAGTTGTAACTAAATATTTGGCTACATGATGTTATACCTTAGTTTTGATTACAATGAATACACACGTAGGTTAAGTCTTTTAAGTTAAGTAAATTGAATTACTACTACCCAGTAGTCTGTCATTTCTCCATCATGTATGCTGACATTGTTCAAAATAAGTTTCATCGCAACGAAAAGTTTTGCAAAGGCAGAATGAACGAATGGTGAAATATAAACAGGTCAAGTTGTCATCATTGGAGCCATGTATAAAGTACCATAAAAGAGTCGACCTGGGCGAAAGTTATGCAATTGGATTTATTAATAATAATAAGCAAAGTATGAAACAATATTCCATCCCATCATATTTTTGCGTCATAAAGTTATCTTTTTGCTGTACAATTGCTCTATTATCTTCTATTTATTTCAATGGGTGTCATATTCATGCATTAATTGACGCATTATAGCTATGTGATTACATCATCTCACCTTTTCTCGATGTTTTTGCATTGGTGATCAAATCATTAATATCTACCATCTTACGCAGAATTTTTTTATATTTTACGATTACCTTAATTTTTGTTAGAAAAAATGCATTAGAGATGAGAGAAACCGATTGGGATGGTTTAGAAAGAGTTACGCAACAATCATGTCATGTTAAAGTTTACCAAAATTATTATATACCAGTTGGATAATGTTTAGATGCAGTTACATTCATCTTTTATTCATTTACTCAAGGCATTAACGGATATTTTGACTGAAGTGAACAAATAAAAGAGTAAAGATAAGATCAGTTTTAAATTTGATGACATAATTTTAATGGCACAAGCGTTCACATGAAACTTTCTTTCCTTTATTTGTTGGTATTTAAATCTCAAATACAATATTTTATAGCAATCAGAGTGAAGTTTTAAATTTGAAGAATGATTTATGACATGTTCTAAAAGAATACGACCAAGAAATACAAAATATGTGGATAGGCGTTTAGAAAATTGCTTCTCATGATTAGAAATTATCGTGGTAAACCAGAAATCGATCTATCTTGTTATTAAAGATTCCCCAAAGTATCCTGAACAGGAGGCAATATCATTACTTATAAAGTTATAGTGTTGTATGTTACTCAGGATACTTATTAAAATGAATATCGGCGAAAATGAAAGTTGACCTTAGATGTTCACTTGCTATTTGTTTGTTGAGCAAACACAGAAAAAACTGTCGTAAATGTGTAATATAATAAATAAAAAGGAAAGGAACACAAAAACTTAATTCCTCACAATATTTACAGAGTTATAACATTTGTTATTTGAAGGATAAATGAAAACTTTCAATGAAGGAATAAATACGTGGCAATAGCAATCGCTGCAAAATTTCCAGTGAATACTAAATCCAATGGCAATATGATGAGAAGATAACAGAATATATTAGGCCGATTCGGGGCAATGAAGGTTTAATCAATAGGAGATAAATATGTCCAAGTTTTATTGTCTAGCCATAATTTATTTGTTTTGGGTTCAAAAGAAGTTAAATGCAGGATCAGGAATGCAAAAATATTAATATATGATCAGTCCTATAATTCACATTTCAAGGATTTGAAATGAATATATTGAATTTTTTAAATGTACATATTTCATATAAATCTAGCTATTGGATTTTAAAAACTTAAACCCTCGTAAACAAGCTTATGTGCCAAATAATTAAGCAATTATTTCACTCATTCTAAATACTTTACATTTCGTATCCTGAATGATTTGAATAACATCGTACTAAGAGATTTTAAGCTATCCGGAACTAGCCATGGAGTTCCACTTTTGCATATCGTACTACCATTGAAGAAATAAGGAATACCAAAAATTAGAATCAATTAAAACTATTCATTTGTTGCTCAAATAGATGTACACTTTTCCGAATTCAGTAGTATTACTTACATAATTTTTTGTCCCTTCTATTTAAAACGTGCAATAAGATTGATTTACGATTGTTTTGCATGAGATACTATTTCTAATTATTACTTCATTCACTGGAAAGAAGAGAAACATATATTGCGCTTATATAGACTATCATCGATTTTCATATTTTATCACCATTTATGTATCGACTAAATCTCATAAAACATTTAATAGAAGACTCGTAAATTACTTACTATTATAATATTAAATGTTAAGAGCATTTGATTTTCCATTTAATCTTTAGAACAAGAGTAAAAGATGCCTATTTTCTCAGCAGCTCATTTAAAATGGTCATATCATCATTTTACCAACTAATTTGTGGTAAAAATAAAGAAAGTAAAGATACCATCTGTCAATTTTTCAGCCAATATATTATTAATTTATAGTTTTCGGAGAAAATTCTTTGAATATGCCTTTATAATTTCTTTTTTCACCGTCCTTCAAACATAAAATAGAAAAGCGTTGTGTCAGTGATACAAAATGTTTTATAATGTGAAAACTGTACTATTTAAATAGGAGAGCAAATATGAAACAAATACTAGGTACCAATGATGCAATGCCATGCTCGTTCTAAAGAGATTTTTAGGCTAACATGTAATGTATGACCTTTGAGGGCACTCGAGGACATTGAGAAAATGCTAAAGCTGTATGTAAATGAGGTATGTTTTGAGGAAAATTTAGAATTTTGTCGTATTTTTTATTCACCCAATGTTACAGACAAAATATACTATTTAGGCATTGTAACGGTATGTGTAAATTGAGATGAATCTAGCAAAGGATTTTAAATCATACCTTCAATAATTTTATTTATTTATGGAACGAATATTGTCCCAGAATACCTAATTTTCTACACTTATTTTACATCAATCATTTTCCCATGTTTCAGATGATTTTTCTACAGAAATTGAGCTCACGTTTTACCTTCTTGTGTCTGTGTACGGAATATTTTAATATCTCTGTAACGGACATCCATCCTTCGAAGCGGATACCTTATATCCCTTGGTGGTTTGTATTTACTCTTGCGTCACACCTATAATATATTAAGGCTATTTTTCCGTAAGCTATGATTAATTCTTTCTGGATACCTTGTTTTGAATTGGTAAGTGGTTGCTAAAAGGGTGAAGTTACTGTAGGAACCATTTATCCTATGATTGTAGAAGAAATAATAGAGAAAACTGGGAACAAAAATACGTAGCTGGATATAATTCTTCCAAAATGCTTCGCGTTGTAAAATGAAAATTAAATGTAAGTGTAGATACATAATATACATCATATGTAGGCTTGAGTACATACAATGAGAAGTAGCGCAGCGGAAACGGATGCTTTAGAAAATTGCTTCATAATTTGAGCTTTAAAATAGAACTTTGCAAGAAAGATAAGTATATATCTGAGAATCATTGAGTACAGTCGAGAGTGGGAGATTCTTGTATGTAAGAAATGAATGGCTAAAATCCTTATCTTTTACCTGTTCGGCCACGGTGATATACGGTGAACGATATTGTTTCGTAAATATTTAGATATTTATTACAAACAGCAAACAAAACAAATTAGTATGATTATTATACAGACTATAATTTATTTTGAGTGAATCTACCTTAACTTAATGAAATATTAAGGAGAAGCTGCATATGTAGAGTTTTCAAGGAAAAATGCAGAAGAATGTGGCCATGGAGGTTTAATTTGACTTGCGCTTCTTAAAGGCAAAACCTCAAGCCGAAAAATATATTATTATATTCGGTGTCACCCAGAATGTAGGATTATCTTTAATTCACAAAAACTTTCCACACGTTTTATTGATGGCATTTCCAATTTCTGATAATTAAAGTCGTTATTTAATGACCTGATCGTAATCGACATAGCAGTAAAATGAGTTGGGCTAAATCTTAGCTGAAACTGCTATATATTTGTTGAATGCATAATTTTATGTATCCCCTTGGGAAATTTGCTTCCATTTAATCCGTATTTTTAATCAGTATCAGGTAGTTTCTGGAAAGAAAGTAACGGATTTTTTGAATGGAAGATAAACCTATTAATTTTCATTGTTGAACCTGTAATCTAACTTAAGTATTCTTAGACGTATCTGGTATTGCAGGCCTATACAACATTATTATACGATGTATACGAAGTATATATTCCTTAGTTTATATATTATATATTCCTTAGTATATACTATGTATACGAATATATATAGTATACGAAGGACATTTTGAGCCTTCTAATACTGGTTAACTTTCACAACAGGAATAAATGTGTATAGGAGCAACAGTCAGACTTGTTAAAATTCATACTCATCAAGCTATGAAAACTGTGCCCCGATGATTTTGATAGGTATCAATATGATTATATATGAATCCATGTATCGAATAATTTTCTCATTACTTTATATTTTCCTTGCAAAAAGAGGTATTTAAAAATGTGTAAGACTATTTATAGTCACGGTTGGTTAAATGTTTGTGCAAAAATGCAGGACCATTTTCCAGAGAAAATTAATATAAAAATTGTTCTACATGGTTTCAAAGACGAATGAAAATTCTCTTTCCTTTTCCAATATGATTTCAAAGACGTATGAAATTAGCCTTTCTGGTATTTTATGCACATTTGTATTTATTATATAAGCGATTAGACTACTACCAGATAACCGTATTTTTATTGCGTTAATCATTAATTTATGATAATAATAAACAAATAAGATAGGACCATAATCGTTTCCACTGAATACTCTAAACAATGGTCATCTCAATGGGCTGATTTTAAAGTATCACCAAAATTGATCGAACTCCAGAGACGGGAAATCATTACACTGAAATTGATACAACAGCAGCGATAGTAGAATTTGGCACGAATTTCCGCTATTGGTAAACTGCATTCCTCGATAATAGCTTCTCAAGTCATCCATTTGCTGAGCTGCTATTATAAGCTGGCTTTATTCCCGACGCTTCTTAAAGTGAATGGCATATCGGTTAAAGACAAAACCGCTCAAATAAAGATAGAGCCACTTTATATTGGAAAATCCTTCATTCCTCTATCGACAAACAATAACGCGGCATGCAAATAATATTTGCGTGCCTCTGGGGACATCCAGGCAAAGACTGCGACCCTATAATTCTTCAAAAAAGGAGAAAATAATTGAATGTCGCACTCTTGTGCAAATTTAAATGACATAACGTTCTCCAAAGTGTCAGCATTATATTCTCAGAATCAGTGAGAATGAACGACATGACGGATTAAGTTGTAGAGATATTTTCTTACGATAGAAAACGGTAGTTTAAATGAGGAAAGAAACTAAATAACTGACAAATACACTTGTTAAAAAATAAGAGTAAAGTATCAAAAGTATTTTTCATCGATGACTAGTGTAACCAACGGCGCAATTGTAGAGCATTAGTCTCACTAATCGGGCATTCTCACAGAGGGGATATTCTAGAAAGTAGAAGGAACTTCTTGGACATGTGGCCGTTTTTGGTGCAAGGCTAGAGAGGAGTTCCGTAGAGTTGATAAGTAAAGATTTCATGCGTGTAATAATACACAAGACTGATATGAATGAATGGGTTATCAGTCATCATTTGTACGTCCGTCTCTTGGTATGGCTATTATAGATTTGACATGAACATATGGACTTTGGCCCAGTGTGGGAGAATTATGTAGTACTGAAAGTTACCTAGCGAGGGTAAGCAATGAAACTTTAGAGCCACAATGGCCTTTACGACGGGAATGCCTCACTATTGGATATTCAGAGATATCAGTGCTACCGATGTTAAGGAGGACTGCCGGTTGAAGAAGGGTAAAAATTGAGGTGAAGCTTATGTTTACAAATATGTTGCAGTATGGTTTAGCCAACTTGCCAAAATGAGTTGAAAACCAGACGACGTATGAATGCACCACATTGGCAAAGATACCACGATTAGAGTAATCTGTAACTTTATACGCAATTGGTAGCTGAATTATGAGCAACGTGCAGGAAATAAAATACTGACCTGGAGATACCATCATCTGTGTTTAAAGTGTAAGACTGCAACAGTCGTCGTCTTCCTCATTTCAATCACCAGTCACTTTATCAGATGGCTTCCAATTCGGAATTATAATGATTTAATTGATAAGTGACCGGTCCACGATGCACATATATTGGAAAATTACAGAAGCATCATTAGATATCATTGTCGAAAAGTAAATAATAAATTAAAGGCAAGTAGTTTTATTCCTCAAACACTTAAATGGTAGGTTCTCATTGAATACTAGAGTAACTAGTGTAGTTTAAGATGGAAAGTACCTCAAAGGAATTTTCATCCATACACTAAGCTTTATTATTCAGAGTTAACAGTTAAAGGATGTGTATTAGGTTAGACGTGGAACATTAAAGGAGATACAAAATCCACAATTACAAAATTCATATTTCTGTAAGAATTTTGATGACCCAGATTGACTGTGGCGATTCTTTAGCTTTAATGATTAGGAGACTAATGCAAGCTCGCAATGTGGTCAGAATATTATGATTCATTTCTTTAGGGTTTTTTGTTCTTTGATTGTTGAAGTTTTGTTGAAAATTTTTTTCTGATCTGGGAGAAAATATATTATGAATAAGCCGCTGTTAATCAAGCGCGTTAATTTAATGCGGAAAAGAAGGAATTTTGGGACTCACTCGATTTGAATATTTATAATCCAATCTGGGAGCTTCCATATTTCGTAAGATGGATATACTTTTGTGGTCTTTCTTTGATGGGAGATCAGTATAAGAAGTGGGCTACAAGAGTAAGACAACTGCATATATTTAACTCCGGAATTATGGGGAAAAAATTTGGCTCTAATTTTATAAAGATCAAAGGCTCAAAGCAATGTTTTAGAGGGACATCTAACATTATTTTATTTTATCCTTTCCGGAGAGTATCCCCGTTGAGTTCTCCAAAATATTAAGTCTCCAAACTCCTTCACTCTCTCATTATCTAAAACTCTCAATTTTAAGGGGAAATGGTCCCTTGTCTTTCGAATAATCGGCGGTATGTGACGCTTAACCGTCATTCATTGGGACCACGCGTATTTGAGAGAAAATCTCATAAGTAATTTATTCGCCAGAAGGAATAATATGCCTTTTTTATGAAAAAAAAGATTGGAAAGTAATGTAAGAAGTATTCATTGCCAGAAAAATGCAAGTTTACAGAGTTATCGAGCCATTTTTTGCTAGCTATCACAGATATTGCCAATTATACTTTGACAATAGAGAGTGAAACTATCACAGTGAAATTTTGAACCACTTAAAGAAAGAATGCAAGAATCATTTGTTCACGTTACCGTGTTACTCCACGAAATCTAGCAATCACAACATTAACAATGAAGACTCTGAGCCATTGAGAATACACATTTACAGATGGTCCTTTTTTTTAAATAGTTATACAACTTAGTCTCCAAGTGACTACATGTGGTGTCTATAGGGCCAGAATTTGAGGAAATTTAAATTCAGCAAATCCGTGCGCATGCGTTATCTGGCGTGCCTAGCATAAGATATGCATTGTTTAGACGTAAAATGGATTCATCAAAACAGCAATACGTGCATGATA
This sequence comes from Ceriagrion tenellum, assembly GCA_963169105.1. Taxonomy (NCBI): domain Eukaryota; kingdom Metazoa; phylum Arthropoda; class Insecta; order Odonata; family Coenagrionidae; genus Ceriagrion; species Ceriagrion tenellum. The sequence continues at coordinate 26,081,548 of OY720642.1, read as the reverse complement.
CGTGTCAGTTATTTTAACGGAATTGGCTTCATTGCAAGCCGTTACTGTCATGGAAGTCGTGTCCTTGAATTTATTCGAGTTAACGAAGACACGCTTCGAATCACTGACAGAAACAATCATGAATGCTGTTCTACCTGCAATAGTAGTTTACTGGAAGTTATCCGTGTCTATTCTCTTCCCTATAGTTTCGTTTCCTATAGTTTCGTTCCCTATTCGAATCCTTGTTTATAAATACAAAGTATGCCTATTAGTCCAATATTAACTCCATTATGATCTCCGTCATTTATTTTATATGTAATCGCATCGCCCAATAGTGCGAAAATTACTCCTTCAACCAGCCATCCTCTTACATCGCTATAAGGAAAATTTGTCTATCCCACAACCTCTAGTTATACCTTCTTTAGCTTCCCACGTCTTTCTTACCTTAATCGTGACATCAACAAATCCTTTGATTCATTTCGTTTAGCTCGATAACCATATTCAGAGAGCCTCAAAGTTGCTAATGCCCCTCCATCCTCAAGGATAACTTTAGGAATCATACATAGCACCTCATAATTTTAAAAATGTACGGTTAATACTACAGTCATTGGCCATTTGATGTTTTAAAGAGTACAATAAAACCACAGAGGGAACAAATTTTCAACAAACACGCTGTATGTAATGGGCAGATATTTCTGTGATTGCAGCTTTCTTAAAACGACCACATGCCATATATATTCACTAAGACATGATTTTTCCAAAAATGTGCTTTTACAGAGACTTTTCTTGTCATTTCCTTAAGGCAAGGAGAAACATTAAGACATCGCTGTAGCTCTGTCAGATACAAAGCACTGTTATACAATTTTGAGGACTTCGTTTAGGGTACTGCCTCTGTAATTATTTGTGATGGATGTAACTTGCCATATCAATTAGCCTAAGCTGACGGTGGATAATAAATTATCCTTCTTAACCTTATTTTCATTTATCGCCCACCCAGGCCAATAACTATATTACATTATCCTCTTTTTTCTTGTTGTGTGTTTTTCTTGTTTTCGTCTTGCTGTGTTTCACGATCATTTCAAAACAGAGGAAATAGTTATTGACCGTGCGGCCAATTGCTGCAACTTGCCTGGTCCATAGCTGTATTAATTAACTTTACAACATCTAGTTAGATTATACTTGCCAATGATTACCTCGAGGCTATGGCCACCGCAGAGCCAAAATCATATCGAGTTCTAAGAGCAAGTCTACGGTTTATATGGTATAACTCTGGGTACAGAAATACTTGCTGTCCATCACCAGTTTTTCACATTTGATAATAATGCACACTGATTCAGTTAGAATACGCAAGTGTCTGTATTGGTCGCTATACTGAGTTTTCAACCATTTTCAATACAATATACTGGTTTGTTTAGGTGGAAAAAAGATGCTGCTAGAAAGGGTATTCCTAACAACTGAAGCTGTAATCTCCTAGGTTAAGGACCTATTGATAACTCACCTATGACCAAAGGCATTTAAGAATCGGAGGCGCATGAATGGAAGTGTTTTAATTGATAATAGGTACATTTATTTGGAAATATACTCTATATTCTGCGATTAAAGAAAAATCTACGTATTTTTAAAAGAACGTTACATCATTTAGTGATTATATTTTTGGAATTTCCAGCTACGAACAAAATAGGAAATGTACTCTCTTTTTCAAAGACAGCTTTATAGATGGCAGTGGAAGGATAGATGGAACTAAGGCAAGGAATAATAACTACGATGGGAACAGCAAGGAATTCTAAGAATAATTCTTCCCAAGCAAATGCCACCTCCGAATGGTCTATAAAAAGAGGCAGGTATGAGCAACGGAACCTCCTCTGATTCAAGGATTGAAGGCATTATTTGCATTAATGGATTTTTATTATTGCCAAACACTATAAATTTCAACAGAAAGCATCAGGTATTTTGGAAAACATTTGTTGCATATAACTAATATTGGATGATATCTGAAAAGAACCGCATGGACGGGGAAGAAGTATATTAGGAGAAACAAGACAAAAAGGAGCAATAGAAGTGAAAAAGAATTAAATAATGCAAATATATGACACTTTTTCAGTAGGTTTTTAATAAAAATGATGGATAATTCATGCTGAAACATATGCTGTGAGCTAAATGAAGCACACTCGATGCTTAGATCATTTAAATGTCAGAAGCTCTTTCATGAGTTATTCGAGCCAAAACATCACATTATGCATATTATGAATATTGAAGACGGTGATACCTTCCTTTGTCACCATTGTAATATAAAAATTCAATCAGGTTTAAGAGAAAAAAAGCCTAAGAAAAGCAAGAGGAGAAAGATGATGAAAAGATGAATTAACTGGTTATGCATACAATTCAGAATAGGTAGAAGAATTACAACTCATAGTCAAAGAAGTTACAGTGGCAATTATTTTTTGAAGCAACTATAATTTGTTACTGTAAAGTAAGCAAAAATTAATTGGTCAATCACCAATCATCATCATTTGACAGACCAATTGCTGTGCGAGGTGGCCAACAACTATAGCAATGTGCAATGTTTAACTTTCCGTCCAAAATTATGTTTGTGTAAACCTTTGTCAATACTTCCAATATTTACGACAATCATGAGGGTAATAAAGGAGGTTTTCAATAAGTTGCGTTACTTTGATTTCTATCTTTTTTGTAACTTTTGTTACACTTCAAACCAAAAATTTCCCTTGACTACATTTTTTGTATTGTATGTATTTTATTGTAATTTTTCAACTGTAGAGTTTACTCTGTGTTATCATTACGTTTTCATAAGAAGTCCCTATGGTATGTGCCACATGAATGAAACATTTAGAAAAAGAGGGGGACAAAATTTCCCCCTGATGCTAAAATCTGAACGCGAAGAAAAGAATTTGATTTTGACTTGGTGATCCTAATGAGTGCATATAATATCCAAAATTATAATTATGCATTCTACCAGTAAGGGTAGATTTTTTTGAATGTCAGAGAATCTCCTCCCGGTCTTTTACACATTCAGGGGCCTATCTCCCTCTAATATATCATTTTTCGCCTCATCATAAGATCTACTATTCTTCATCTCGTCCATGACACCTATTCTCTTTCCACCCCTTCCCCGCTTGCCCAACATCCTTCCCTCTATCACACTCTTCAGCAACCCATCACCCTTTATTACATCCTTCAGTCATCTACCCTGCCTTTCCCGGATTTCATTCAAAAGATTCCTTTCCTCGCCTACCATCTCAAGCACTTCCTCGTTAGTATTCCTTTCCGTCCATCTAACCTTCTTTATCCTTCTCCTCACCCACATCTCAAATGCCTGCAGCCAATTCTCGTCTTCCTATCTCAGGGTCCACATTTTTGCCCCATACAACGCTACGCTCCATATCGAACTCTTCACCAGCCTCTTTTTCACATTATTACCCAGTATCCCCGTCATCAACTCTCTTCTGTTACTAAACACCACCTTAGCTAACGCTATTATCTTTCGTATGTCTTTACTACTATGCCCATTTTCCTCTAGCGTGCTACCTATGTAATTGAACTGTTCTCCTTGCTCTAGTTTGTGTCCTCCAACTTTAATCACAAGCTTCGCTTTCTTTGTCCTAGAGAATCCCATTTATTTTCTTTTCTTATGCTTTATCTTCACTCCGAATATCCCGCCTCTATCTAACCTCACAATTCATCATTACTAAATTATGATCCGAGTCTGCATCAGCCCACGGATAGCTCCGCGAGTTCTTCACACTGCCACTAAATCTTTGTCTAACCATGATATCATCAATTTGGTATCTCCCAGTGTCTCCCTGGATTTTCCATGTGTACCTCTGCCTGACACCCCATCCCAAGTATTTGGGCTACGTTTTTATTCTCAAGCACGATAATGCAATGGTCTCAAGAGAATATATTTAACAGTCCATATGAATAAGTATTAATTTAAAATACCATCACTCATAAAACTGTATGGCAGGAGTACTTCCAAGTAAAGTAAAGGGATATAAATATAAAGTTCACGTCACCTAAACTTATCATAAAATTTTACATTTTTGTCAATCATTCATAGAGTACTAGAGAATTTACACCACCAAAGGACTGACTGTACGCGGACATATGTCATGTAACCGATGGATCCATGAGTTTCTTTATGCAATAAGTTACGAAATACCCGACCGTTTCTCAATCCAGCGGTCATAACTAGCCACCATGATTTCAAACCCGTCAAAATATGTTTGCACATAATAGGATGAGAATTGAATTGCACAAGGTCGTAGTTTTACAACTGAGGAAATAGTTCATAGAATCAAAACTATTCGATTATATTATTAAAAATATTCTCTTAGCGGTATTTTCAGCCCTGAGTTTCACCTATTTGTTTTTCCAATAGGCCAAGGACTTGCTCCTAAAGAATTTGGTCTGGTGGCTAGTATAAAAGCTTGCTTATGCAGTTAGGGTACGATGGGAGGGTTCCAGGCTCTTCAGGTTCCTCGCCATTTTGCAAGTCATCGCTGTTGCAGCATGCAGATACTACCTTTGGCACAAAATCTGCTACGACACGCACCACTTTCGTACCCTTCAAAGAGAGTCATTTGCAAACTTCCTTGTCAAAATCGCAAACTTTTTAAAAAGAATTGGAGGATAAACTTTTACACGTAGAGTATACTCCCATTAAATTAACGGCATCTGACTCCTCACCAGTGATCATGCATTTTCAGCGAGTTGAGACTGCTATTACTTGGCTCGAAAAGTGTTATTCAGATGAAATATTTTATCCAAATTGTTTTCACCAGAAAACCTCGCCGCTAAGGCAAAGTAACCCAGGTACCTGTGATATGTATTAATAAAATAAATCATTAACTAACGCAATACTCAAGTCATTTTGTAGCTGTAACCGGGCGAGGGCGTTGTTGTAAATATAATTAAACAATTGATTACTTTTTCTCTTGTAGTTCTATGAGACGGCTGAAAACTGAAGTTTTAAAAAGGTTCCGGAGATGTAATCTACCTGGGCTGGATATTTAGGTGGAGATTAGTATGCATAGCAAATAGCAACGCGTGCAATGATATGCAGCAGGCGTTCTAACAACTCTAGAGAAGCATTTATTTTTACTACTTTTTCATGTTTACCGCACGTATATGCAAAAATGCACGTAAAACTAGCAATTTTTAAATTTTAAACCTACAAGTAGTACACAAGGTATAAAATGTTAGGATAAAAATTATTTTTTTAACACAATACAAATACAAATTTTAATGTTAAAGATCGAAATAACGCACTGTTTAATCTATAAATAAATGAACTATACAAATGTTATAAATGTACATCAGTTATTTAGAAGTTTTATGATAATATGTCATCCGGTTTATTAATGAATGCGATTGTTTACAAAAGAGTAATCGGGTTTAATCAATGCATTGAGTTTACAGATACTGTGGCTGGTGGGATTGTATGTTTAATGAGAAAAATGAATGAAATATACTATAAATTACATAATGAAATGAATTAAATTTATTAAACATATATATAGAATATTCGTTATCAGTTATAAGTCCAATTCCATATAATGTAATAAAGTATATTTTCCATGAGAAGGACACTTGGGTCGTAGAGCAACAAATATTCAGAATTAAAAAAAATCAAATTCAGATCAGAATATGAGCATAATGTGCTACCATAAAATACATTTATTTCCTGCTGAGGATGTGATGTGAAGTTGAACTTCGGGACACTTGAAACTTTACCGTTGATTCATACTACAGCAATGGAAAAGTACAAGGTTTATAGGCAGTAGCTTTTTTATGCTCTATTGCTTTCAATTAGTCAAATTTATTCGATTTTTAATGGGAAAAGTTCAAAAGCAAGCTCATGCGCTACTTGACTCTATTCGAGTCGATTACCAAGGGCGTTTTATTGCTTATACAAACAGTCATTGAATGCAATTGGCGAAGAAGGCAAAGCCAGTCCACGGGATTGCATTTAATTACTCAGATTGTACCACAACGCATGCGCGCGGTGTTTGTATCGCCCTCGATGGTCACGTCCGTAGTAAACGAAGGCCTGGATTCGTAATGGGTGGGTGCAGTTGCAACTAATTACTGCCATTTGCATCACGAGTCGAAACGGCTTTCGGTGTGTCACGCGGCGGGACAGAATCGAAAGAAGAGACAGCCGGAAAAACAAATACGCTTCAAATCGTTAGGTAATACGACGATAACAGAGAATATTTCCCTTGCTTTCTCTTTCCACCCGGAAATAATCTTCTGAAATGGGAGTTCAAAAAAACGGACAAAGGGAACGGCAAAAAAATTATAACACAGCCCATTCAACAAAAAGAGTGCAAACAATGTTTTTTAAAGAGCGTGGGGCATTGCGTTCTCTCCCAAACTCCCACCATTTACGTTTCCGCACAACGAAAGACAAACATATCTCGGACAAAAAAATAAAGACACATTGCACGTGAAAAAAGGACGGAAAAAATTGTAATTCAGCCGTTGGGGGAGAAAAAAAAGGCCCGCCGACCCCATTATCAACAGTAAAATATCATCGCGCATTCAGCACACGCCTTTGCACGGTCCGAGTGGAATTCCAGGCACGCCATTTTGACGTTGCGAGGTTTATTGCTGTTCGAGAGAACGAGAAAGAATAAGAGGGGTGGGGTGCAACGAGGGGGTGGGATGAGAAGCACTGCAGAACACTCATGCATTTCCATTAGGCAGGGACCATTCAAAAGGGGGGAAGGGGGTGTTAGGGGGGGGAAGGTGTTCTGTTATTTGAGGGGGAGGGTGGGCAATGTATTGGTAGCAGTTAGTAAACACGGGAGACAGATAAGGGGAATAACAGAGGTAGACACAAGTTTGAATGCGTGCGCTATATGATATCGTCGATGGGTCTCCCCCGCTTCGGAGTCGACACTGGACACGAGGCGAAGGGAGAAAAAAAATATTGGCGCGCGAAGCTCTTGTTTTTCGTTCCAAAAACTGTTCGATTCCCTCCCTCGATGTCTCCACTGAAGGAGAGACATATTTTGACATATTTTTTGTTAGAATAAAAAAGGGAACGTGAAAACATTGACATTTATAAAAGTACTGGTGGATGGGAGCTGAAGAAGTTTCCCCCTCAATCGATCCCAAAATGTGACCACTTTTACGTTGAATGGTATAAAAAATCAATTTTATAACGATAAAATCACAATAATATAGATCAAATGTAATATTTTAAGCTATTGATAAGGGGAAATTCTCAAAAAAGAAAATTGCTCATTGAAAATTATTCCAAGCAATTCGTGTTTTAAGTGGTAATCAATTAAGTTCATAAAGTTGTATAGTTTCATGTTTTTACCATTCTTTCACGATGATTAATTTTAATGACAGTTCTTTAAACTAAATATGATGCAGTTGAAATTACAGCTTGCCTTATCGCAAACTGATAAAAGGAACGATTGCGGATTTATCATTGAAAACTATATAATAACAATTTATACTGGACTTGTGGGTGGAGTATTTACTTGCGGTTGGATTTTATTGAAAAAATAAAAAAACAAGAAAAATTAAGGATAGTTTTTGTTACAACGGATGAAAGTTGATGATTTAAAAGTCTGAGAATATAAAGAGTAAATTGCGCGACCGAAAGCCGCTCACTTTTTTAATGTTCCATTTCCGTTCACGATCAGTTTTTGAGAGCACCAGTTCAACACCATTTAGCATTTTGTCCGTTAATTTTGCATTTCCATTCTCAGCTTTGCAAAGGGGACTCAGGCATGTGCCATAAATGAGTTTGCTCACGTAGTTTACCATTACAAAATGAAATGACCATTCGCCGAAACAACTCGTCAATTGAATTCCAACTAGAGCACTTCATCCGTAACGACTATTTGAAGAGAGGTTTTAAAAAAGGCGAATAATTTTAATTGTAGTATTGGAGAGACCGATTAAAATATACTCTCAAGTATTTTTTTATTAAAATCAAGTACGTCATTCCGCTTGATTCCAACTGCACACATGTCATATGCTACTGAAAGGTAAAAATGAATGATAATTAGTAAATGTCTACTGCAGTGTGTTAAATAATTCGATAGTACAACTTATTCGTTTAATTATTTAACCAAGCAGACCTAACTAAAGAGGAAATTACACATACGTTTCATAGTTTGAGCCTCAACTATGTGGAAATTGAATTTCACAAATGAAAAAGCAATATTGTTTTCTTCCACAGATTTATTTTCTTGGTACAACATGTTTTGACCCAGCGGTGTCATCATCAGGTACCTAAAATGAGGGCTCGTCCGAGATTTGAACCCGGGACCTCTCGCACCCTAGGCAAGAATCATATCCCTAGACTAACGAGCCACATAGGTACCCAATGATGACACCGCTGTGTCTAAACATACTGTACCAAGAAAATACATCTGTTGAAGAAAACAAAGTTACTTTTTCATTTGAGGGAATTACACACTACAGGAGCCAATAAATTATACCATTGTCGTAAAAAAGATGCTCTTTCTTATAGGACAGAGGAAGATAGAGTTCCGGCTCTTACCCCAAAATTTATGACACTAGACACGTTTTTGCTCCAGAGACTATCTCGTAGCCTTGGACCATTTTAACATGATTTTATGCATCCCTGTCTATGGAGCAAGCGTGCTCTGCTTCAAAGAATGTTATGACACTATTAAATAAAAATACTTGGCCTAACAATTCTCTAACCCGTAAAAACGTTAGAATGGTGCACATCAGACTTCATCATTTTAGAGTAAGCTCGGATTCCTGTTGAGGGAGAGGTACTTCCTTTAATATTGAAAACTCTTCCTCAAAGGAGCTGTTTGGAAACGAATTAAGTCTCCCGTGACGGGGCGTTATACAACGAGCCAGAGTTGTCTTCTCATCCAATACTCCCTTAGACCCGAACACTCGGAGCTCCATATTGTTTCGGAAAAAAAGACCCTCACTCAAGCATAACGAAACTAAGAAAAGAAAGAAGAGCCCATCGGGAGCGGAGCCTTTCGCGGGAATTTTCCTTCCCCTAGCATTGTAAAGGAGAGAACAGGGAGGAGAAAAAACTCACTTAGACGAGTTCTGCTCCTCATAGGTTCAGGTTATTTAGAGATGAAGGAAATAGGAAACGGACGACTATCGAGGGTAAATCATCCGTACGATACGTCAACAATGAAAACTGTGTTAAAACAGTGAATATAAAACATCTAGATGCAATCGGTGGCAAATTGTCGATCTCAAATGATCGTTAAACTCACAGAGTGGGAAAAAGTTAAGCGTAACTTCTCTCTTTTTATAGCAACGTCAAGAATATGAACCTAAAACTAAACTACACACTGTATACAAAAGCTTACAGGACGGTTTCAGAATAGAGTGAACGTTGCCGTAAAAACATGGAACAACTAATATTCTATTTTTATACCATGCCGTGGAGTAAAAAAATAAATAAATGTTCAATTAGAATTAGATCATAAAATAAATTAGAAAGATAAGTTTGGAAATTAATTTACATCGAGTCCATTTCTTGTTCCACTTAAGCATGTCCATCTCTTAAAAGTACAGAACACACGGATGCCGCAAAATGACATCTTCACCCGGCCAGCCACTGAAAGAACCGTTTTATTATCCTCGACCGGTTTTAACGCAATAGCGTCATTATCAAGAGGTTTTGTAACCTCTTGAAAATGACGCTATTGCGTTTAAACTGGTCGAGGATAATAAACCGTGTGGAATATTACTAAGTTATTTTATTCCAACCATAGAAAAATTCTACAAAGTAAGCCCGTTGACGATTAATTTCGCTGAAAGAACCACTAGAACCTTTATTATGCTATATTTTTTTCACCAGTAAGTTAAGAATTCGTAAATTGAGCTACATAAAACCATAAGAATGTATGTAAGAAGTACTTTAAAGTAGTGATTAAATGGTAATTTTTATAATATAATGGCTATGATGGGAAACCATCAAATAAAATTATAGATTGGTAACCACTATGATAAGAATACTTTGTAATTTTCTACAGTTTCCAATTTGCACGGCAAATGTCTTAGCTTTAATGCATCGTCAAGTAAAAAGGTTTAAATTAACAAAATTGTAGGAAAGTACAAAGTATTCCATTCAAGATGGATACGAATGTTAATTACTTTTACGAAGTGATGCCTGACTCAAGTATATTTGAAATCATAGACAGTACGAAAGCATCAGTGATTAAAACAGTGATCATTGGACCGCAACAGTTTTTGGTACACTTAATGTCTATCTGCACCATCGGCTGTCCATGTCCATATCTACTGTGAAAAAGGAAGGAAGGAGTAAGGAAAGGTGAGGCGAGGGAAGAGGCCGGAGAAGTGTACTTGAAGAAAGGAGGGCAGTCACGCATGGGTCCGCGGTGTACGTGTGTCAGTTGGGGATTTAAGCCACATGGGAGACTGGTCGGTGTGCAAAAAAGAATTGCAGGATTGATTGGTCGGAGGGAGCCAACATGGCAACAACATTCACTGCAAGGGCCGAGAGTGCAAAAAAGGCACAAGACTTTTCTCTCTTGCATCTGCAGAGAGGATAGTTAGGGGAAATGATAGGAGGATTTACTGAAACGATGCGTCACATTGAGGTAATAAAACCATAGACCAGATTTTATTAAAGGATTTTTAGGCGTCATGTTATAAACTCCCAGGAATGAGTTTACCTTTTAGTTTTCTAAGTTATACATGTTGATGTTGAGATTTTCCATTGAAATGAATTTCAGATATCTAGTATATATGGTAGGACGGAAGAATCTGGTAAAACGGTCCTTCTTCCAGTTCTGTTTCTAATCAAGAGAGGCAAAGATTATTGAGAATACCGGAAGTTGCTTGGTGGTACAAAAAACCAGGGCAATAGAAAGTGCGGAATAAAAGCGCGGAATAAGTAGGTTTTGGAGAGTTTTGATAAAACAAAAATATTTGTGGAATATTCCACGTCTTCAGAGAAAATGCTCACAGAAAATCGGAGAAAACTATATTTTTTGGTTAACCGGCAGACCAACGAACCACGCGTAAGTTGGGGAGAATAGTAGGATTATTATAACCATAAACGCCGTTACCCTAAGACGATATTTTTTATAAGACCTGGTACCGTTGGGTGAATATTAACAAAGCACGCGCAGAATTTCAAGATATAATTGTTCTAAGTGTTCATAGGTACTTGACGTGGGTAAAGGCGTATTGATAAAAAAGCTAGATAACAATTAAATTTACCTGATCAAAGTGAGCTTTCTATCCTCCCGTCATGACGGCCTTGACCATTTCCAACTTCTTGCGGGAAAATGTTCATTCAGCATCGATCCACATGGTCACCTAATCCCCTTTTAATATTATTAGTACCTACTAAATTGTAGCTGAAAGCTTAATACGCTCCACGTTGTCAGTAAAGGAACAAGTAAAGGAATTCCGTCGATACCAGGGAGGAAAAAATTGCTTCCATTTTGCTAAGATGATCTTTTATCATTATATGCGAATTAGCTTCAAAATATCTTACAGAACATAAATGAAATAACCGTCCAACCAATGAAGTAATGCTAATCCATCAAATGAAACTTAAAGCCTTAACCACATTTTACTATGCACATGCTACATATGCCAATTATCTAATATAATAATAGGGATATTATCCAGGCAAAATGAAACCAAATAAGACATAATTGCTGAAAGTTTGGGAAGCAAAATTAGTGCAACCCATGAGGCCTCATTCTCGGCGCCCTCACCTAAAAGAAAAATGCAAACGCATCAAAGTCGAGAATGGAAACACATGCTCTCTCAGTTTGCGGGCGCCATGTATAGGATTATAAGAGAAGATGTGAAGAGGAAAAAAGGAGTCAAAGGTTGAGTGAGACGTGGAGAGCGTGTCATGGGGAGGGGCTGTGTGGGTGGGTTGGGCAAAATTGGTTAGCAGGAGGTGGAGCCCCGTAACGCGTGCAACGGAGGGTATTGGGATTGCCTAGGCCGCAGCCTCCCGCCGTCCCTTGACGCAGCGGCGGCACATTTCATTCCCACAGTCTTCGCCCCTGGGAAGAGTGCGTGGGTCGAGTTTGGGCGGACGGGAAGGGGGTAGACGGGGGGGGGAGAGGGGATGAGTGGAGTGGGGTGGGAGGAGGAATTCCGGAGATGAAGGGCGGGGCACGAAGGGAGGGGACGGAGAAGTCTGCGGTTGGAGAAGGAAATAGAGAGAGAGAGAGTGAGATATGGATAAAAAAGAGAAGGGGAGAAGATTAAAGGCCCGTTTGTACGTATGAACCTAGCTTAAGAACTTAACGTAGCTTAAAAGTGATCACCCTTATCCACAAACTAACCATGGACACAAACTGACCTTATTTCCATCTTTACGCTGAATAATGGGATTATTTTCCTTTCATAATGCCCCTCTGTCAGTCAAAATCTGTTTAAATAAGAAAATTTCCGGCGAGCTATGAAATAAAAATTTTACACATACACAGTTCCTGAACCGGAATCAATCAGGATAACAGTAAAAAGCATAATTAGAAATTGAAATAGAATGTATTCACCCAATATTTTTTATATTTTACTCCCAGCAGAAAAGCAGTAAATGTGGTGCAACACTTCTTTTTTGTTATACTTTATACCTTTAAGATAAAGGGTTGTAATTTTCCCAACTGGACAGGAAAATGCTGAAAGCTTAAGTAATTGCTGTCTATTTCCTCTATCACTTCATTCTTATTTAAAATTAAGATATGGCTAAAAATAGTCGATCTTTTACTTTCTATATGAAGCAGAATATTTTATTCATTAGAATCAGGAACACAGGTTTTATTGAGAAATTATGCATGAGGGTATAATGGCTGAAGTAAAATTATCGAAATGAAAATATGTAAAAGGTTTCTTGGCGTATTTGGCTTCATCATCTTTAAGTTAAACGAATGGCTGCGTCATTGCACAAGAATTGAAATTAAGAACATAACACTTGAACAAATACTTCACGACAACTTAAACATGAACAATGCTTTAACTCAGGCTGCACTCTTCAAAACAGCTGTTGAAATATTGTCTTTGAGAAATACACTATCCCTTCACAACAATAAACTGAAATGAGTTGCGGATATTAAGCGAATAGGATTTACATGTTAAATAAGAGACTTTCAGACAAGCAATGAAATAAAAAGTTTGCACAAACACAGATAGCCCAGAATCAATGAAGGAAACTTGAGCTCTGCGGCCTTATAGTGTAAAAAGGTACAGATTTTTTTACAAATCTGTAACATCACCGTTAGAGCAGGTAGAGCTAAATATTTCTTGATTTTTAATTATGCCTTTCCAGCAATTTGAGCTTGATAAGAAACAGAAGCAATCAGGAAAACAGCAAAGCCCATAATTATAAATTTAAAGAGAATGTATTCACTCATTATTTCTTATCTATTACTTTCAGCAGAAAAGCAGTGGTTACGGTGTACCAGTTCATTCAGTTTTTACGCTTTTTCTCCTTTTTTGGCTAGTCAATTCGGAAATTTAACCTTATTGTGTACAGATTTCCGTGAAATAGGGGTTAATCTACTTAAATACATAGACCATCGGTAGGTAGGCACTTGAAACCGTAAACATTACATTTTATTGTCTCATGTCGATGGTAAAACTCGACCCAAAGAGGTAGCTTATGGTTTGTCCCTTAAGTAATCATTCCTTTTCACGATCAGCCACATTGACGGCGGAGGTGAACAAGTGCCTTGATCTGTGTTGAACTATGCCATGAATGCAGTCAGTAAAAGGTTTTTAACCGAGACTCAAACTTTAGATTTCTTTTACCGGTCATTCGAGTCGACTGCCGATTGGACGATCCATCAAAAAATAAGGCGATTAGATTCATATTCTGTATTTTTATTTAAAATTCGGATATTTAACCCTCTTGCGCAAAGATGTCCGCGAAATATGCATTCATAATGCTGGGAAATATATTCTACGTCCCCATGTTTCTCTCATTGTACTCGACATGATTTCATGTTATATTAAGGAATAAATTGCGAGGAAAGGTAACTTTAAAATGTTACCTTTCCTCGCAATTTATTCCCTAATATAACAGTGATAACTACTTTGTATTAGACAGAATATGAATGAAATGGCATTCGGAACTACCTTATATAATGCTCCGACTTTTAATGGATGCGAGTCTCAATGGGCGAGGGCGCTCAGATGATGGGAAGATGGAGAGACAAGAGGAGCAAGATGGAGTCAGAGAGGAAGAGGTCCAGCACGTGGGCGAAGCTCCGATGACGTGAGATGAGAAGGAAGAAGTCCATTATATCAACGCCAGCGACAAAGGTGAAAGTACGAGGCGGGATCATCTACGGCCTCGACCTCTGACCCCTAATCCTGCGAGCATAATTTTTGTCAGTCATCACGCGAGTGCTACATTCCTCTTTTTTAGTTGGTGGTTTCAGGCGATACTTTATGGAATTTGCAAAACATTTTGAATGAATAGGGTAAACTTTGTTTTTCCACAAAGAATTTGAATGACTTATGACCATGGTTTCGACGATTAACGACGATTTCGACGATTAATGTATCTGTATGGTGACGTTAATCGTCGAAACCATGGTCGTAAGTCATTAAAATTCATTGTGGAAAAACAAAGTTTACCCTATTCATTAAAAAAACTCTTTTTTTTGTACTTCCTACGTTTGGTCTTTCGGAGCTCATATGATTTATACTTGTACTTGAACATACTAAACCACCGGTAGGTATAAGTATAATAAGGTCGTTAAAATAATAAAGCGCTATATGCAAAACCCTACACCAGGTTTCACTGATTAAATTAGGTTTACTTAGAATTATTAGGATATTTCCGTCAATTGTTTGAACAAGGGAACTTAATTCCTATATTAATTGTCCATAAAATATTTGGAACTGTTAAATCGCTCGCCCAGTTCACAATTCTATTTCCATAATAAGTTTAGAACTTAGCAACAAAATACATTTATATTAACGCGAAATATACGAAGAGCGTAATTTTATTATCAGGAAATATATTTCCCATAGTGACAGCAAATCAAAAAGAATGCGTGCACAGAGAGAACAAGCTACTGCCACTTTCGAATGTGTTACGTTTGATACTGAATGGAAAATACTAATGGAAATGGATACTAATGGAAACTGAAGAGTGGTACTGTATTTTGATATTTTTTCTTCCTCCATTTGAATAGAAACATTTGTGTATTACAAACTTTCTTCATTGTTAAAACTCCTTTGATAAAGATTATTTATCTTAAAGAACTGAAGACCAGCATTACGCTAATGTAAAAACAGAGTGTAAAACTTTTATAATACAAAATAGGTTTTCCATTCAAAATTATAATTCACGCTGAATAACACCAAAAATAGAATTTAAAAGTTTCTTTATGTTTACTCTAAAAATTTATCATTATATCTTCCCTCAACACATGCCCTCTATATTATTAGCGGATATTCCATACTGCAATTACCCTTTTCAAGTGCTTATCTCAAAACGCTTTTTCTAACATAGCTTATAGAAAATCCGGTATTTTATTTTGTAACCACACATGCAAAAATCCAAATTTAGTGATAAATTTAAACTCTCTACGTATTTTCCATTCAATTGTCAAATATCAATGTTTTGAATTCTATTTTCCAATCCCTTTCACCTATTCAAGGTTTAAGTTATTCTAAGTTTTGGTTCCATTTTTCTGTCATATTGGACAAGAATTTTGTCGTGCATTCCTTTGAATCACTTTTAATTAGCTGTCTTTCCTTTAGAGCAACGGTTTCCAAACTTTTTTAGCCAAGGAGCTCTTTTTGAAGCAAAAGCCTATTATGGAACACTAGGAATATTTAGCGTTAAGTTCTATCATTGCTATATGAGGCATACTGCTCAATATAAATACACGGAAGTGTGAATAATAGGGACCATGTATTCATTTGGAACAAATTTAATAAACGCTAGAAGTAAACAGTAATTTAATTTTTGTGATTTTTGTCGTCTTCATGGCTGTCGCGGCCGGAACCTCTGAGAATCACCCGCGGAGTCCCATAGGCTCCTCTGAAGACAATTTGGAACACGCTTTTAGAGTACATCTGCCGTTTATTTTCAATAAATTATTCTTAATCATCCACCTCCTTTTTTCCATGATTTCTTGCCGCTTAGATTCTTCGCTTCAGTTTGTTACTACATTACCCTTTCGTTTATTAGCATTACATTTAAAGTCGTCCATTTTGGTCTCCATTTTACAAATCCCCTATGCTGAAATACATTGATCTAAAGCGCATATGTGAATTTTCGTTATTTCTGCAGTTTTATTGATTATTCATAATGATTAACTTTCGAATTTCCCCTTGATACTTGAATCTTTCCTAAAAATACTTTGGTAGTTCCCTTGCCTTTTATCATACGTGAAATGTCAAACAACCAACTTGGCGGCATCTAAAACTAAAACCTTTGAAATTGAATTGATTCGAGAGTAGAATTTTGATAAGAAAAACTAATGGCCTAAGTGTATTCCCACCCTGAATAAGCGTGAAAATTTGGTGAAGCGCGGATGCCAAATTTACTTGTAGCAGGAATAATATTACGCTAAAACTATAGAGTCCTTTCAGGGACTCGCAGAAAAAAACCTAGGAAGCATAACTCAATTCAGTGATACTCCTACGATGATCCCCAACGTTCCCTCCCGTTATCCTACGATTCTCATAATGGATTTGCGTTGGTTTGCATACCAGATTTAGTATAAATTGTTTGTGATGAGTTTTTCTTCATCGGTAAAAGCAAGGTTACAGAAAAACTAGCTTTAAAAATCTTTCATCACTATAGAGTGTAACCCGTACACCTCATATTCTCGCCAGAAATCGTCATATAAGTGTCGCTTCAGTGGGAATCGCTGTCTTGCAATTACAACTTGTAAGGTTAACTCTCATTGAATTCTCATTTCAAACTATTAATATACTCATAAATAATACAGTTACAACCACATATATCATTGCATGAAAAACATGCTTTACCATAGGTAGAGGTATCTCTCATTATCTTATACATTTTTTAACTTCGGTGAACCTGAAGTTCTTGCTCTAGGATTTCATTCTACGAAGCAAGCAGAAGACTAGACTCCATCGTTATCTTAATTAAACGAGTTATATCGGACTTAGTCAAGTATTCGCTGCGTTTCATTATTTACTCACTGACCACGGTAATTAACTTGGCAAGGTAAATAAAAGACCTGATTTCCTGTTGCTTTCCTCAGAGATGTCTTCGGCATGAATAATTCTCTTGCTCAGACCCATAATGCGCCATATAGCTATGTAACAGACGTTATGTGGAGGGACTTAGCTAAAACCACCACCTTTTTATCTAGCCTAGGTAAATGTATTGGGAGCAATTAACGGTAGGACGGGTTCAGGGGTCAGTGAACTTCCCAAGTCCATCTTACGCAAGGTTTTAGCCATGGTCATATTTTTTGGCCATGCCAGAAAAGCGAAAGAGAAAATTTAGCTGGAAACTTAATGATTTTGTAATAGTGTTTTGTAATATCTCCATAACTGAAATCTCTACATGTGGTTTTTAACAGTTTCTGGAATGTTATATTTTCAATTACGTTCATATTTTTTGCTGTTTTATATCATCGTCACAGAGTTTCCAAAGCCTTTAAAACACTAAAAGTCCATTACCATACAAAAAGGGAGCCGTAAACGCTTTTAGCCGTAAAATGAGAATGAGTCTTTGAAATGATATCAATATTTTAATGGCTGCTTCTCATATATATTCAATTTGGAAGTAATGTAAAGTGATTTAAAAAATCGTGAAATATTAGTAATATCTGTGGCACTATCCGACCAGAGTAAACCTGGAACTCTTGGGGTAAACTACTGGGCAATATATAACACAACATCAAACTCTATCGTTTCCTCAAACTTGCCAAAAGAAAACATATGTACGAATACCTAGTAAACGGTAGAATATTAGCATTGGTAAAAAAGAATATTTGAAATGAAATGCTCACATTTGCCCCGTAGTTAGATAAAAAAAACGTCGGAGGAGCACAAAAATACGACTGCTCTTCTCCTACCATTAAGACTCATATGCCACCTTTAGTACCTGCAAGAAAATAAAATTTTTGAATATAATACACAGATTAAAGTAAACAAAAGGGAAAGTTCATTACTGTGCAGACAAAATACCGATGTAAAATGAAAGACAACATACGACTATATGGTAGGATTGGATGTTTAAAGGGGATGTATAACTGAAAAAAATGTGACTTCAAAGTGCCACAATTCACATCTTAGTTAAATATTTAAATAATTCAGCTAAAATGGCTAAAAAACTTAAGTATACATGAAGTATAATATTATACGTTCTAAACTATACACTATGGTGTTGATGATGGTACGGTTCACTTCAGAAATCCATGAAAAAACTTGAGCGAGAGAAAATCATTGACTATTAATAGGAGTGGTGCGAATGAGTATTATTTACCGACTCATTTTTACCGACTTTATTATATTTATTATAACTATCATTTACCGAATCACAGAGCCATTGTCAGACTACAAGCACATTCCAAAAAAGCGAGAGAGAGAGAGAGAGAGGACAAATAAACGAAAGGAAGTGTCCCTGTGACATTCAAATCACGATCCGGGGAATCTCAAAAAGAGACGGAGCTGAAATGAGGATGGACGAGGGAGAAGGACAGGGAAAAATAGAAAGCAGAAACAAAGGACAGAAAGGGAAGGCGAGGAAGAGGAACTGAAGACCAGGAGTGAGGAAAATAGAAGAACCGGAAGTGTGAGAAGGAGAAACAAAGGACACAGAAAGAGATACGCATGAGAGTGCGTGCCAACTCGGAGCGAAGGAATTGGAGCAAAAGGGATGGATGAAAGAGAAAGAGTAATGTACAAAAGGGAAGGAGTAATGGGACAACCAGATAGATCTAGGAAAAAAGGGGTTATAGGGATGAAGGAGGAGAGAACTCACTTTGTTGTGAAAATGAGATTTGCAGACCGGGAGGACAAGCAGGGGTTGGATGCGGGAGTGCTCTTCCTTTGGAGGGGAAGGATAAGAATAAAAAGGCGGGGTGGGGTGTATTCGGTGGCGGAGGAGGATATTTGGTGGAGAAGGGAGGTTTTTAAGGGAGGAATGAAAACGGGGACACGACGAAAATAAGAGGAGAGAAAATGGAAGGAGAGGGGCGGGAGTTGTTCGCGTCGCGGCGGGCGACGGGAAGGCAAGAGAGGAGGAAAGGTTGTTTGCGATCCCACTTGGATTTCTCGCTCCGCAGATAAGGACTGACTTTGTACTTCCTCTACCACGATGAGGTTCGCCACGAGAGGTAAAGAGGAAAGGGGATGAATTTTCCTCCCTTTCTCCATTCCCTCTCCCCCCTCTCATCGTCCCACTACTTCACCCCCTTCAACACTCGAGTCTCACGCAAGCACCAACACCGATTTGAAAAAAGAAACCTTATTTCCTTTCGCGCACGCCTTGTCGTACTTCGAGGCTTTTATTTCCTTGGGGAGGCCCGAGGTGCGAAAGTGCCAGGGCTGCGTAATTTAGTGCGTCAGCGGGAGGGGGGATAGTTTTCACCATCTTCCTTATATCCCAGGCGAAAAGTTACGCGTATATACCCTCCCGACGCTATCTGTTTCTTTCTTGTAGTAGAGTTAAGGATGCTACAGCCAGTGTCTTGGCAAGATGATGAATGGGCGCGGCTCGCCTTTCGACTGTGTTTATGTGACGGAGAGTGGGATAGGGAGGGGGGAAAAACACTCCACGACCACGATTTTGTTTCTGGGTGTGTTTCTGGTGACAGGGGGAAGGCATTCTGATGGACAAGCGCTTTCCTTAGCGGGACGTGGGAGTGAAACCGTTTCGCCGCAAATGAGAAAACGATAGGGAATGTTTTCGAGATACACTCCACGAAAAGGTTGGAGGTTCTGGTAGTCACAGAAATGTTTGAGTCCTAGTAAAGAAACAAAGCTCAGGAAATTTTCTCTAACTTATATTCAAATCACATAAAAAACTGACACTTTTTGTAGCAAGATTTTGCACCTCTTACACCTTTGTTCAATTCTAAAACACTTTTTTAAAATTCCAACTTTTGGCACATCTTTCTGTAAAGGAAAAAATCTTCTCCCAAAAAACTATCGTGTTTATAACACAGAAGCAATAATCAAACCAATAATATTTTTAAAACCTACAGACGATCAAAATTCGCATTTTAATAATGAAATATATTAATAACTCCTTATTTTACCCATTTGGGTCTTTGGCAACTTTTGAAATTGTATGCCTTACAAATTTTTCCATCCGGGGAAAATGTATCCATGAAACTTTTCCAATTTTCAAATATAATTGTGTTTTTGGATGAAAATGAATACTTGGAAATTTCTGTACAAAAATGGCATGTCAAATCAGTGGTAAAATTACTGCTCAAAATTTGTAACCACCCGAAGGAGTTTTTTCGTTTTCCTTAGGCTTAGGTAAGACTTCATAAATATCGTGAATATGGCCTCATTGTTTTCGTTGCATGTCACAACGTCTTTGCGCATGCAGTTAAGAAACAATACACGCCAAAGGTGAAAGATTACTTGTGCAAGAGGGTCCTTTATAGTGAAAATCTCAGAATGAAAAGAAGACGGAAATGTTCGCTGTGTAGAAATAGTTGGTCTCCCACTCTAGTACCGATAAGGCATGAACATGTCAAGTACATGCGACCAAAAGTGCATTTGGCTGCCGGACTGCGACAAATGCTTTCTGAAACATGTTAATCCAGTCTTTAGCTTTATTTCCAGAAAAGAGCCTTGTAATTAAGAGATAACGTGATCCTTTACGAGAATCGCGTGCCAGAATGTATTAAGTATAACTGGCAAAAGGTATCCAGCGTCTGAGGAAAATTAATCAAAAACACAGAACCACTGTGTGTTGCTGTATATCTCCCCATATATGCATAGAATAAATGATTTTTATTTATTTTTTTGTAGACAAGCCTGACTACGATGATGAATACTTAGACGAAATCACTAGAGAGGAATGATCACCACATTTCTCATGTGCCTAGCGCAGTTCTCCAGGTGAAGTTCAAAAATGTCATCAGAGCATGCCCTTACAATTGTGATCACTATAATAACCTATATGAGGAAATATTAATGGACACATGCGGTGAAGACATTGGAAAGGCCTAGGAGATAAATAGCTCTTCTTATTTTTTATACAATTAAGAATGTAAAATATTAAAAGATGAAGAAAATATTCTCATATCCACAGAGAGATAAAAGATATGCAAGAAATTATATTAATAATCTTGAGACTTGGTGGCATTTTTTTAAAGAGTACAATCAGAAAATAAAAATGACGCACACATTATTCTATACAGGAAATTAGACACAATTATTTGAAAAATAGTTGTAATTCTTTTTGCAATATTTGGTTTTTCCTTATAACTCGGCTAATTAGAGCATTATTTTTATAGCTCTTTCTGAATTAACTCGTTGGAAATTTTTCTGAATAAAATTATCGGTTTCGTTACTGAATGGCGGATATGCTTGAAATTGGACAAATTTAAAGAGGTCATCCATAAGATTCCTTTGACGAGTCACAGGCCTGCTTCTAGTTTTATGAAGTAAAGTATTCTCTTTTAAACTCGCGGATCCGTTTAGGGATATCATATAGTTACTGTCGGAGTTATGTATGTACCTATATACAGCTATGTTCCCTCTTTTGATATGAAAAAGGAGGAGCGAAAACAACCGTACGGCTACAGTGTTTGTCCTTAGGCCTTGTATCACAAAAGAAGACGACCATTTTCATATTTTCTAGCAGTATGGGATTGATTTGTCATTACCATTGATTAATAAATAATGACAAACTAATTAGTCATAACTAGTCGATTTCTAACATTTTATAACTCTGTTATGAATGACTGGAGTAGAAACGGTCTTATGATCAAATTAATCCTGAACGATAAGCAAACCGCAGAGCCACAGACCTTTTGTTCGGCGGGTCAGATAGCAAACCAATATCTGACTCACTATACTATATTTCGTACACGATACAATTCTAGATTCATTTTTAAAATATTCAAGGGGACTTGGTTTTTGGTTGTTTATGATGACTACTTCATTAGTGACGGATGTGGAAGGAGAATTAAAAATTAATAACTTTTAAGAGTAATTTACCGTAGGGAGTTTCAAATGTGTTATTTGTAAATTCTTTAGGTTTAAAAATTGTTG
This sequence comes from Ceriagrion tenellum, assembly GCA_963169105.1. Lineage (NCBI taxonomy): Eukaryota > Metazoa > Arthropoda > Insecta > Odonata > Coenagrionidae > Ceriagrion > Ceriagrion tenellum. The sequence continues at coordinate 26,059,351 of OY720642.1, read as the reverse complement.
CTCATCATCCTCAATAGAAATAACCTGCTGGAGGCAAATGATATTTTTTGTCAGCAAAGAATGATGACTAGGATCAATTGGACTATAGAGAATATATAATTATTTCCCAGGCTTTACTTGGTGGAATAGCATTGCGATGGTTTGTAAATAAACTCAATTTGTAATATTCCACAATGACTTAACTTGAGTTGAAACCTAGGTCGGAATAATAAAAACATTTGCGGAATATTACAAAGTGAGTTTATTTACAGTACTATAGAGATTTGGGCTTGGTAAAAAAGATGCTTGACATCATCAAGTTCGTGATATAAAAAAGGAAAACTTACTGGGCTCATTTCAAGGCATAATAGTATCAGTATATATTAATAATAATTACTTAGAAAGACCAAGTAAGTAATGCATAAAGCAAATGTTCAGAGATATAGAAATGAGAAAAAGCGAAGAAATGAAGTGTACTCATGAAAGGGGTCTAAACACTGATTATGAAATTACCTGCGGATTGAAACAAAAAATTAGTAAAAATTTAGACGAGTTTGTGGTTGTGTACAAATATTTTCAATTTTTGTATGAGTTTTTTAGCAAATAACATAATAAGGTTTTTGATATTTAATAATAACAGACATATAAACTTTCATTAGAGTATCACTATAGGAAACAATACCTCTGCAGATCTGATTTTACATAATTATGGTAGTGTAGGTTCTCAGCAAACAGTTAAAGATATAATTAATATGCCAAAATTTAGCAACCTTTTTATTTGAGCCAAGATTGTATCAAGATGTAAATAATTGTGCATAATTCATAGCTAAGTCACTGCTACATACCACTGCGGCATTGATATTCACCTCAGAAATAAAAATGAGATGAACATAAGGATGTTTCAACATGGTCTTTAGTGTTTTGGTAAAGTGATAGTAAAAAAATAAACACAAAATTTTACCTCAAACTTGTATTATGCTCTGGTTTTAACTGGAAAGAAGAAATTAAGAGAAAAAATTCCTTTGTTGCAAGCATCACACCAGGAAACCCGTTGTTTTATACTGCCAATACAATAAACAATAAAATTAGCTCGTAGGCTTCCGCGGATGCAGTGTTGACTGTTACTTTTTACGGGATTCATTCCGCGATGTATGTTTTTTTTTTTTTAAACAACAATATTTGTAGCAGAGGCTCATCGCATTGCCTATCGTTATGTTCGTCTCAGTGGCTCTGCAAAAGAGCCCTCAGCTGAAAAATTACAAAGCTTTTACTTACCCGTTTCCCGCTACAACAACAACAACGGCCACTAATACTACGCGGTGCTCACTTTTCGCCATTTTTTTAAACTATGCGTTCGTTTTTCTATTGCAAAGTAATCAAAAACATATTTTATTCATATTCCGGCAACAATGGGAGTCCAGACTTATATATAAAGACGAGCGAGAAAAATAAAGCAGTTCAGTTAACCTGATGAAGCTGGCAGGAGGACCAGCGAAATATTGTTGTTTAAAAAAAAACATACATCGCGGAATGAATCCCGTAAAAAGTAACAGTCAAAAATAAACAATAGCCCGTTGAAGAACAATTTTATAGAGCACTACATGCACCATCCCATAATTACCACACAAGGTGTGACATTGCGATAATTTTATTTAAATCATCATCTAAAATGCATATGTTAAACGAGTAGAACGACAGATTTAAAAAAATGACGAATATAAAGGTTTTTCTACACATTTTTAAAATTTCTTTTATTTTTTTTAAGGGTTCGGGTCTACCCTGGTATCATAAGGAGCAATAACATATAACAAATTCTTTATTTGCATAATAAATAAATCTTTCCTAGTTCCAAAAGTGCTTCGTCATTTATTTTATTATTGCCAAGCAACTTATTTTTTTTTAAAGATGAACTTCTAATAAGAATCTAAAGATGTTTTTGATTACTTTGCAATAGAAAAACGAACGCATAGTTTAAAAAAATGGCGAAAAGTGAGCACCGCGTAGTATTAGTGGCCGTTGTTGTTGTTGTAGCGGGAAACGGGTAAGTAAAAGCTTTGTAATTTTTCAGCTGAGGGCTCTTTTGCAGAGCCACTGAGACGAACATAACGATAGGCAATGCGATGAGCCTCTGCTACAAAATAAACTAACACGGTGCATTAACACGAAAGTTAATGCACCGGATATCCGTGATTTGATTAATGGCTTTTAGAAGCACCACACGCGTCAGTTGTTATTTCTCTTTTTGTTGTTCATCACGATGATGCTCATGCACACGCCATCCCTTTTTAAAGTTTTTGCTTCCGCAGTTTCTTACGTAAAGAACTCTCTTTCCGATCTCTTTATTTTTTCATTTTTTAAGGCCCCCTAAAAAAAGCCATCAAAAAATGTGTTACCCGCGGTGCAGAGCTCTCGACCATTTCCAGCTGAAAGGAGGTTAGGAGAGCAGGTCTTCAGGAGGCCCTTGGCGTTGCCAGGGGAGGATGCAGGGCAAAGGAGAACACAGTTCATGCCGCTCGGAACTCTCCGCAGACAAGGCTTCACCCCCTAAAACTCCCCTTGTATCTCCTAACCTATTTATTACTCCTATGGCGTCCAAGTTTATGCTGAGGAATTGCTTCATATGCGCTATATTTTTGCCAGGAAATTTTTTTAAAAACATTATCGCCAGCTCTGTATATTTACCACTGGTCTTCGATATGTACATTTTTTCCGGAGTGTATTTCATTTTTGCTCGTGGGCTACTGAGCGATTATCCGCACGTGGTGAAGAGAGGGATAATATTCACGCGAGAAACGCGCCTGTAAGAATTATAGCCTTTTTTTCGGACGCGGATCAATGCATTTAAGCTAGAAAAATGCGAATATATTCATATGCGTGGGATACAACTGCTGCAGAGGAATTAAGAGGCTTAGGTGTGAATTAGAGCTGAGGGTAATCTTCCAAAATGCCAATTTTTTCCGTACAAAAAACTTAAAATACACGACGAAAAGTACGCCAAATTATAAACTTTATTTAACTTTTTATTATACTGCAAAAATAAAGCATACTTTTTTTACTGTTATGGCAAACCTTTTTGCGCAAATAATAGATGCTCTTTGCTATGGTGGAAGGTCAAAGGCCAGAATTACTTATCGTATTACAAGCAGTATTAGATCATGTCAAAATCCCATGGCAATGAAACCAAAACGTGGTTTGTGGTAAATACGAAAAAACCTTGGCAGATAAAGCCAAAAAAAGGTATAACAGAGAATATTTTTAGTTAAAATTATTTTTCCAGTTACATTTTCTATTTTAAATTATGCAAGAAATGTTAAATATTTTCACTCATTTTAATTCAAGCCTCATCTACAAACCTCAATTCGATAAATAAACGAACGAAATGATCATGAGTGAAGATAATAAGAATTAAGAATGGGTTTAATAAATTAAGAGGTTAACCTACGGCAATTTGTCAGGCATGAAGTAATAATTAAATTTTTAAGATAGAAATTATTCTAACTACTCACGCCAGAGGGAGAATAAGTGAATTATGTGGTACATATTACTTCCATATTTAGAAGGCCATTTTATTTTTGCAAGGGTGTTTTCGCCAGTCAAAAAATTCAGGATTACCATTTGGCATTTTCCCTACGTCTACCCCGTTGTTCGGCCCGACGTGAAAAAGCGAGTATTTATAACACTCTCTTCGTCGGCTCTCCTCTGAGAGGGGAGTCGCACTCATCACATCGCGAGGCTGTGTCTTCTCTTCCGTGAAGAGGTCCGTATAGCCCCGGGGCTCTGTGCCCTATCCTCTGGCGCGCTCGTGTGCAATCGACTTCTTCCCTCCGACTGCTCCTGACGGAAGAGGGCTACGCTGAAATATCAGGTTTCTCCGCCAAGTAATTTATTTTCCATTTATGTCCGCTTCTACAGGCTACGTTTCTATATCCACATCCTTTAGATCTAACTCTTGTGTAAGGCCAATTTTTATGGATAATTTTTAAGATGTTCCAAAAAATTTGAAGTCAAACTTCTCCTTGCCTGAAAATAAACTTTAGCCAATGAATATTTTCACGCTTAAGCGATTAGTGGTAGTTTAGGAGATTAAAATATTTCTGTGCAAAAAAGCTTTGTTTGCAATTCCTCCCAGTGGGTTTTTCGTGATAGTAAAAACACTGCTTGATTTCTCTTCTTCATGATTAACAAAATGGGTGTAGTGGAGGAACAGTGGACCGTGGCAGTTGAAAAAAATATGGAATTAATATATAAAATAAAGGGTACGAGAAGAAAGAAGATTTATGATATCATTTTTGGTATGAGTTTGGTTTGGTAATAAAATACAGGGATTTTAAACACTGACGTTTCTGGATCATTTTGAAATAATTATATGAGCATTTGTAACGATAAGCATTGAAATAAAGATCACAGAGAGCCCAAATGGGATGCCCAAGCAGATTGCGAAGAAGTATAACCCACACTCTATTCCGGATTTTTTTGCGGTCATAGACTTGACGGTCACTCTAGGCAGCCATCCAATTATCCAAAATATCACTACGAACATTTAAGAATAACTGAACAATTTAGAACATTTAAGCATAAGAACAAAAGAAGTGGCATGAGAGTGCAATATCACATGAGAGAAAGGAGAGAGGAGGTATATAAGCAGATTACAAAACTATGGAAACAGATTACCTTTAAGAAAATATAACAATCGAGAAAGCAAGTCTGTAAGCAATTTTCCTCCAGAACTTAATTGTATTTATCTTCAAATACCAGAAAATTGTCTTGCCTTAATCCAATAATCTATCGGCTCAGGTTCGTTTTCAAAAAAGTCTTAACGTAATAAGTGGTCCATCTCATTTTAAATACTATCATGAAATCGTATAAAAATTTTAAGTGAAACAAAAATAGCGATTACTTTTAAAAAACCAACAACGAAATTATGGAAAGCAAGAGATAATTGTGGCAAACGATTTATTGCACAACGAACCTTTTTCGGACAATTTCAATGAATGCGAAACTAAACTGTCGTCATCCACAAATTTTTCTGGCAAATTTATTTTATAGATTAACCTTACTGGCCTATCTGGACATGATTATGATATCTGGACAATATTTCGGCAACTGTCGTAGCGTTAACTTGATTTTAACAGAGAATTCGGTGTTTTCATTGATAACTATAGACTTTGGTCAGTAGACATGCGTGTTATTAATAGGATGACTTAACAACTTAGGAATTTATCTCAAGAATACATAAAACTGGAGATTTTAAAATCGGATTAAAGGAAAAAAAATAGTTTACCTTAGTTTCGGTTTCACTCTAGAAAACAATGAGTATACCATTCTCTACACTCAATCTCGCGGTCGCGTATGTTTTATCCAAATTAAATCATACATTTAGCTTGAAAGTTATTGAACTATTATTGCATTGGCGATATGGTTTCAAAAGCATACCGATTCCGTCTGTATATGAGCGAATTTAAAACTATTAGATCCTTTGTTACAAGTGACTCATTACTTACTGCAGAAAAACCCATGCTCTGGATGGTGATAAAACTACAAACGTGAGACTCGAAACCACCATCTCATAATTATGGCGAGGACTTCACTTCGCCGCCACCGAAGCCGACATAATGAGTATTTACTGCGAGTCAGTAGAACGCATTCCATTTGGCATCAAATTACGACCGCATTACGCGTAACGACCGAGATGGGCTTTCGGTTGTGTGAGGTAGGTCACCATTCTGTCACAGTTTCAAAAATAGAAGTTTCGAATAGCACTATTTTTTTGACAGCAAAACAAAATTAAGTATTAGTGCACAGACTGTCGGAACTCATTTTCGGAACAACTGTCGAAATCACGATTGACGGCGAAGTAAATTTACGAACATTTGAATGAAATTAATGAGCCGATATGTCATTTATGCCATCAGGAAATAACACTGGTATACGGCAAAAAATTAAATAAGTGAAACTTCGATGGAAAACAGCACCCTTGCGCATTACAGCAGATACGATAAATTCATGTAATTCCTTAAAGAGTAATTGTTCACTGATTATTATTGCGGTTTTTTCATGGAAAGTTTCTTCTTATTCGAATGACATTATTTTAGACAAAGAGCGATATTTTTCTCTAGTCACAGCAGAGACGAATTCCAATTTTGTTATAATATCTAGTCAATTACAATAGATATAAAGTATATACAGTAATAGTATATAAACATTGTTTTATGATTAAACATAGCTGTAGCTATTTAACTAACTTTGAAGACCCATAGCTTTATCGTATCTGTTTATCAATGTTCTAGTAAATTACCTCTCATAAATATAATTATAATAATTATTTTATCTTATGACCTTCACTGGACCACTTCAGTCATCTTCTGAAGTTCTTCTGTTTTCTGCTAGCCCAGTATTTCTTCAATCGTGCGGTTCGTAATTTTTTTTCTTCAATTGGGCTTACCCTTCCTATTCTTTGTTTGTTAATCTTTGTATGTAGTATGGACTGTTTGTCCTTGAGTTTCATGATTGTGTCTGTCTTTTCTTTCAAATCTGTTATTGTAATGTGTAATTTAATCATATCTTCCTTAATTTCAGCAATCAATCTTATGCTGGTTTTAATGTTCTATAGTTTTTCTATAATTATATTGCTTATTGTGTTTTCCGGAGTTATGATTAGGGGTCCAAAGAATGAGATGCTTTCTTTCTCATCGTGTTTGTTACAGCTTCTATTTTTTCTGTAGACTGTTTCATTTGAAGCTAACCTTTAGTGCCCGTTCATAAATATAATTACAGTGAAAAATACATTTATTTTGAAAGTAATTGGTTAAATAACGAACAAAGTGAAGTTGTTCTTTCTAATTTTATAATTATTAACTTCGTTGAGCCTGACCAAATCCCATGGATATCGACCTTTAACTTTCGGAAATTAGTAGCTGATTTTTTATTTTAATAGTTTTTTTAGATTTTGTCCCGGTAATGACCCAAATATCTTCATTCGCTGTGTCAACTCACTGAAGCTTTATTAAAGTGACCACAAAATCGACCGCGAAGATCAGTCGGCATACGTCTATTTCCCTGGGGCGTAGAAAGGAATAAGAGCACGTTCGAAGTACACATGGCACAAGACCCGACTCCCTTTCCCCGTGAAGTGGAAGAGGGACCAGGAAAAAGCATTAAAACTTGTGCAGCGCTCGCTGTCCACGGCTTCCTCTACACACCCTGGGTCCTTCGTTGGATGGAGTTCCTTCGCACTGTTAAGAGATCCCACGGAAATACTCTTCCCTTGAGCGTTGCCACCGACTCGCATAACAAAGTGGGCTTCTCAGGGGCAAAAGTTTAGTATTGCCCGTAGGAGTTTTGGAGGAATCGTTCCCTTACTTCTTCTGCGTCCCTTCGCTTGCCTGTTTCATTTCTCGCGGGGTTCGCGTCCCTCATCCCCGTTATGCCACGCTCCTTGCGTACCCTTCATCCCTACATCCCTCTCCACTTCTCTCAACCCAACCACCACCATAAAAATAACCAATCCCTCCCCAACATCCTCTCCCGCTTCGCCAGCAAAAGTCCCACCGGTCGTACATCATATCATTCAAATCACGCTATAAATATGTACACACTTGCGTCTAAACTCAACAATATCGCAGGGCAACAATGGACAACACCGATGTGCAAAGCGCATTTTTTTTCAACCCTCCAAAGAGCATATCCATGTAAGGGTCGCTCAACTGTTTTCCGAATGAGGGACGCGCAAATTTCCATGGATATGTGTCGCCGTTCTTTTATTTTGGTTTCCTCTCCGCAAACAAAAGTGCAAATCCGGGCTTCATAACTCAATTTTTCATGCATAAATACTTGTGTGGTGGTTTGAGAATACAAAGGCACTGACACTTGGTTGAGAACTCTTCTAGCTATCATTGTTTTTTCCGTGGACATCGATAAAGAAATCCTCTGACATCGAAATTCTCTCTCATGAGTTGACAAATAGCATAATATTTTGGCAAATTTTTACGAACTGTAAACTACAGCGATGAATAAATGATAACTCTCCAAGGACAAAAAAATCCGTTGTCAATAGAATTCATATTCCATTGTTTGATGATGAAGCATTTCATCATGCTTTCTTATAATGTTAATAACATGCATATTTTTACTGCGAACGATATTATAAACCTATTCACAACTCTATGCAAGTATACTCTCCAAATTGAGAATAGAGCATGCGTAAAAGAATGAGGTTATAGTGATTGAAAAAGTGACATAAGCAAGGTAAATATTAACTGCATGAACATTAAAAACATACAAAATACTGAATAGAATATCACGTGGTATAAAATGGTATTTTACTGATAACGGATAGTCAATTAGTTTTCAAAACCGTACGTGCTCTTTCAGAAAATTACAACATCACGCATTAAAAACAATTAGTTTCACTGGAAAGTCAATGCATAAATATACTTGAGCTTTTGTCATTGACCTCAACCATCAATCTTTTGGGTTACCTTCCACTAGGAGCAATCATTACCAGCTACATCCTCTCAGGATCCCCATTTATGGCCAATAATGTGAATCCAAGGCTTTGCGCTGATGGCACTTGTTATCAAATTACGAGATAGAACGCTCATCATGGCATTCGATTGCTATGGCTTTAATGAAGTCGAGGTATTGTTTGGAACACACTAAAGAACAAAATGAAAAGTAGAGTAAACCAGCAATAAAATGCTAGGGGCTGAAAATGTGAAGAAAGTACGAGAAAGTTGTCCTCTTGGTAACTTTTGTCTGTAAGTTAAAAATAAAAAACTATTAATCGTAGCTACTCTGTACATCTTTAATTGAGCTCCTGTGAATGCGAATTTATTATCTGAGAGATCTCGGGCTTCTATTGGCACATCAACTCGACCAAACATTATCTCATAGTCAGCTGAAAGAAATATGAAAACCAAATAACCGATAACGAAGAATACACACTCCAGGGAGTTGTAAAATATGATGTTTTCACAAATTGGTGAACATTTATATCCTGTTTTTCAGTGAAGTAGGGTAAAGAAACTTTTTTTTCCTTAACCTAAATCTCTAGAACTTTTTAATACTTCATCCAATCTATTTACATGGAAATTTATGGTTTTTAAATTGAAAAAAAGTCGATAACAATAATTTATTTACATAACTGAATATTTATTTGAGATGGTCATGTAAAATAGTACCAGATGATTCACCGTAAGCACACTCATTAAACTTTCTCCTCTCTTGAATTTGCCTTGCCCTGGTGAGATGATACTTCAATATTTACATCCACCCTGACAATCCCTCTTAGTGGCCTTTTTTCCCCGGCTAGTCCCGCATTCGCCCGCGAGAGGAATAATCTCGGAAAAGGACTTGATAAGGGGTGAAAATGCCATTAAAAGCCCCAATGCTTTTATCGCGCTACCCACACCCCATTCCCCAATGCACTCCCAACGGTCGCCCAACTTCCAAAACTCCACCCTTCGCCTACCGCCTAATTTATCTCAATCTCTCCCAAAGTCGAGCAATCGCTCCAACCCCCACTTGCTGATATCTTCGTCACCCCCGCCCATCACCAACTCCCTCGCATTCTAACGGCCCCATGGCCACTTACCCGCCCGCCCACTTACCTCCCCACCGGCCTGTAAACTATTCTCATCATCGCCCCTGCCCCTTCAAGTTCCCTAACCTTATTTTCCCCTTACCGTCCTGGAATACTACTCATTCCCTCACTATCTCCCTCTTCCTCTTTAAGGAGAGTGTACTGAAAAATGACTTACATGTCATTGTATTCATACCCTATTAACTTGTAGAAAACCTTATCCTCTAATGAGAGAATCGCGAGGTAAATAGTTTTTTTTTACATTTCATTTATACTATTTTCGGAGAATATATTTTATCTGAAGGAAAAGATTCAGAGAATGCAGAAATAAAAATATGAAATGTTCTACAGAAATAAAATTAAATTCGACCCGAGTTTCAATGTTTACACAATACCATCAGGTGAAATGTAATCAGCGACTTGATGATCATACATTCTCACTGAAACCCGGAAATATGTAAGTTTTACTTCTGTGGAAAATTGCACATTTTTATTTCTGCATTATGCATAAATTCCACTCCATTTCGTTGGTACCTTCGGATTTTACAAGTCCAGAGAGATTGAATGAACACAATTACAGGAATTTCTCTCCTTTTTTTGACTAATTAGGCAATTGATTAAGTTTTTAAAGTAAAAATGGGATAATTCTTTGCAAATACCTCGGTAATTGGCTTCAATGACTGCAAAGTAGAGCCCAGAAATTTATGCACAGAATAATATGCAAATTTTGTACCTTAACCTTGGTTTTCAAAATCAAACAAAGGTAATTCATGAAAGCAGGATTTTCATACAAAATAATGAAAAAGATGGAAATTAACATTCACTTTGACTAGAGACCGCGGTGGACCCTCCATAACGTACTTTCGATTCCGACCCATTTCCCATATTTATCCCCCTAAACAGACTCACTTGTCTCCCTCATACATTCTCTCTCTCCCTCCTAAAATGCCATCCCTCATCCTCCTTTACGTCCCGTTTTTGTCAATTCCGTTCGGAGAAATCACCAAACCAATTTGGCAACGCCGGGGCGTTTCAGCCACCCGGAGCGCTGTATTTTTTTATTCCTCCGGTTCCGAATTTTTGCTCGCCGCCCTTATCATCATCACTATAAATCGGAGGCGAAGCGTATAATGCTCTTAACTCCGCATGTCACTTTGATGCTGACTCCGTCTATCCATTTAACATCTCGTCGAAATGTCTTCGTTTCACCAGCTAAATCTCGGGTTTTATGTCGGTAGATCTTAACTCTTTGAAATGGAGTTGAATGGAACCAAGCAGGAGGTAAAATCAGAAGAAATGATAGACTGCAGTCTGTCACTAACTCACTTGATATAAAGATTATATGAAATTTCCAAATTTGAGTGGAAATCGATTTTCAGCATGAGTACATCTCCCTTTAATATTTTTAATACATTTAGTTCTTCTTTGATGCTTTTCATTAAAGACATTTACAATAACTGTATGACGGCCGAGTACTGGTGCTATAGAAGTATTAGAACAAATAAGCATTAAGGCAATGAAAACGAGGTAATACTAATTTGGAAGAATTGTTACTATCAAATTAAAAGAGAATCAGCAAGAATGATGGGATAAAGAGAAAAGAGTTTTAAAAAAATCTTCAATAAAGAAGAAATAAATTTAGTGAACAGATTCTGCAATAGCAACATATTGATTATGGTAAAGGGAAGAAATGCAAAACAGAAAATGGCTACTGATGAAATACAACAGATAAAGTGTAGCTCCGTTGAAATAAGGACTAGTGAAGACATAAAACTGTGGAGAGGATGAAGACAGAGATCAGGACAAACCAAACTTTGAACCATCAATATATATTATGGATTTGGATGCTTGGAATTGTTGCTTGGGCTACGTGTTGCCTAAATTTCCACTTTTAGTTCACCCAGTCCTTGGCGCCACTTCGATTAGTCTTTTCAATTGTAATTGTAAATAGACGTAGTCAATTGTTGCTAACGTGAGACTGTGATGAATATTCAATAACTATTGAGGAGATATGAATTACTTGATGCTTTGAAAAATATCTTGCTATTTTTGTGATCTTAAAGTTACTTTGTAAATGCTAGAGAGGAAATATCTATTACAGAAAATGTGTAAGAGGTTTTTGAAACGTCCATCGTGTGCCGACGACGATGTTTGCCAGACTCTGATTCTAATTTGAATGCATTAAGCCCGTTCGGCTTAAATAAAGAATTTAGAATGCCTTGTTTAAACAGAACTTGCTTCGTACCAGGCTCCAAAACAGGGTATGCGTCTACGAGGACCCAAAAAAGAGACGGGTTGAAAAATGAGAATCTGTTCAAGGCGGCGGTAAGTGCATTCCTTTTTACCTACACTGCAATGATGGCCATTGGGAATACTCATGAAGTCACCTCGCATTATTATTAAATTTCCATATAGCGATATTCACGAAGTGCTTAGATGTTAATTGTGTATTTTTGTAACTATATTTGAAGAGGAATTATATATATCTGTAGACCGGACGATATTAAAAAAGTGTATAATTACGTCCCGCGTATAGTACTTAATTTTTTATCCAATGCATTACTATTAATTGTAAGTAAAACCCATGTATGTCCATGGTAAAACCAGTAAGACGTGTTTATTTACAAACTATCGACTGTATTTACATTTGAACTTCCGTCTTTCATCACTTTCCAAAAAGTTGTTTGTTTACGAAAATCTTGACAACAGTTTTTGGCGACGAGATAACAATCCATAATATATATTCAAGCTTTGAAGAATAAAATGCTGATGATTCATACTTCAGTCGATTTTCCAATGCCTATTTTTTCCTCAGAATATTTGACAACTTATTTTACGGGAGAATTTCCGTAAGCCATAACCACAAAGCCGCTGCTTCAGCCTACTTTTTTACAGGATGAAAGGTAGCGTAATTAATGATTATGGACCCAGTATAGCATGCGGAATCGGAACATTTGTAGACCTCCAATTTTTTACACTTATCCTTAATCCTTTTTAATTTATTTAAGTTCTCTCACTTTGCTCCCCATATCCCGCGAAAACTTGGCAATATATTTTTTCCTCGTCCACTTTCAGTGCCGCTCTCTCGGCTCGTATGGCTCCAGGCGCCTCATCCTCAATAGCTCTCGCACACTTCATCTTACGGCCTCCTCCTTTTCCCCTTTATTGGTATCTTCTTTATTCATCTCAATCTTCCTCCTCCATCCTCGCTTTTCTCCGCCATATCCGCTCTGGCTCTCGCATTGCACGAGAGAGGCGAGGAGATAGGCAGGGAGAAGGCAAAGTGTGTAGTTGAATTTGTATTGATTCTGGAGGGCGACCAAAAGAAAGGCAAAAGGGAGTCCTCGCTGATGGCGGCCATGTAAACTCAAAAAAATGCGGTGGGCAAGGCTGGGCGTGGTGGTATGAGGGATTTTTCACGGAGTAAAGGACGGGTGGGAAGGGCATTGGATGAGTCTGTAAACGAAGGGGAAATGAATGGGAGGAAATGAGATGGATAGACGAAAAAGTAGATGGATGAGTAGATAAATAGACCAAGGGGTAGAAAAGTAAATGCTTCCACTAGGGCGAGATAAGAACAAGTTCCGTCTTCCACCAATACCCTCGGTACATGAAATAGGTTCTTGCATAGCCACTTTTACCGTAATCACGAACACAATTACGTCTATTCCACAATCTCTTTAGGGCGACACATGATCACGCCAACGGTCCTTCCACTTTCAGACTTTCTCGCAATTTTTCTTCTATACGCCGTTACATTTCAATAGTATTCGTATTTTCAATGAATTTTTTTCAAACAGCACAACTGGAAGATATATATGCTTACAGATGTAATTGAGAAAGAAATTAGCTGCAGAAAAAACACTCATACTGGGTGGGGTGCGTATAAAACTGGCAAAACCTATCACAAAATAGCTAATGCAGACATACAGTGTAGTAATAAAAACAGCCGAGAATGGAAAATTCTAAAGAAAAAGGAGACATTGAAAAGATAATCAATTATTTTAGAAATTTGAACTTATATACCCTCTGAGGTATCTTATAAAATTAATTGGAGATAAATCGGGTAAGTTAATAACAACAGCAGATATTTCCAGGAAAATCAAAAGAAAAAGGCCTTTGCTGTATGCCTCGGGTAATTGATAAATTAACTGAAATAGTTAGGTAAAAATATGAAAGCAAATAAAACAAGTATGGTGAGAGTTGGTGAGCAGCTTAATTATAAAGGCGGACGTTAATTGTGGTGATTATCACCGTTGTGGACGTAGGGACAGGCAATTAGAGAAGGATTGTTTAGTGTGAGGAGCATAAGTGGCAAGAAACCAACGGCAACGCCCGGCAACCCCCTATTCTAAAAGATAAAGGAGGCAGTTGTTATCTGATTCGCAGTACACCAATGTAATTTGGCGGTAATGCTATCTATGAAAAACTTTTAGTAAAATCAAATAATTTTATAATTTGAGAAATAAAATCAGAATTACACCAAATAATTTCGGGGCTTTGGCGGTATTTGAAATCAGGAAAAATACCGTTTCGCTAACGATTGAATCAACTCAATTCTCCCAGAGAGGGATAAAAATATTTGGGAGTAACCTATTCTCAAGAACCTTTCCTTTTTCAATACCATGAATAGTATTTATAAGAATATTATTTCATAGCATTGTTAAAAGTTTTAATAAAATATTTAACAGGAAGGTGAACTGACTACCTAAAGAACCTTGACTTATTCCAGGTAATTTGAGCATCAATTTTAAATTTACCAAGGACCATGCATTAGTAAACAGTTCACTACGGTAAAAAGCTATCTCAAGAGACTGTTTACAAATATGGATGAGAAATACGTTTCATAACCCAATGACAATCCAATGACGGATCGGGCTTCATCAGAAATCTCCGCTCTACTAATTCAAACACTTGCCTACTAGGATAAGAATCCAGTGATCAAGCCATTTCTCAAACTCGATACAAAAAAACAATGAGGAAAGAAAAATATTGGATGAGCGTGGTCCATAGTAGTGCAAAGAAGACAACATGCAACAACACATGAAGATGAAATGAGAAGAATTCAGAGAGAAATGACTAAAGAGAGAGATGGACGGAGAAGTAGAAACGGTAAAAGAATACACGTGAAAGAGAGAGAGAGGAAGAGATAAGTGAAGAGGAGTGAGGAAGGAAGGGTTGAAGCGCATGGGGAAAGTGAGTGTGCTCATCCATTCTGATGCTCAAACGCATGAATAAATTCCCCGGGGGTGGTTGGCTGGACTGGGAATGGGCAGCCGGGAGCGTGGGTGGTCGGACGCTGGGAGGGAGGTGGGTAAATCTAAAAGAAAGGGTAGGAAATGAATGATGGAAGGGCAAGGGCGTGTTTTTTATATACATTATTTTTAAGAGAGGTATGTTTTCAAAGGAAGTTCCCGGAATCAAGAGTGAAGGATTTATCGAGGCCTCATTGATTTTAATCAATCTGGACAGAGCAGATGGGATGAAGTTTTCGAGTAATCTCGGATAAATGTTTAGTTTCCTCTCACGTCGGATGACAAAAAAAGGGGTTTTTAAGCCGTGAGGTCTTACTACCACATTGGTACTGATAGGAGGTTCCTATTATATCTGTGACGTGGGTTGTATTTTTTTGTTAGCTTACGGTGAGATACTCGTCCTTAATAAAGTTGGATTTACACTATGTTCAAAATGTTTCGCCAGTGTATGAGGTGTTATAGCACCCATAAAATTTTAACAAAAACACTGGGCAATTCAAATATCTCAATACTGTAAGGAATAGGAAATAAAACCAAGAGCATTATGTATACATATATTTCCACTTTTGCACACTAAATAGTTTTTACTCATTTAACTTCACAAAAATGGGCACACCGAGTAAAACCCAGTGATTTATTACAGATTATAGAGCCACTACATGTGCTAATAAATAAAAAATACGCACATACAAAAATCGTTCTATTAAGGCATTACTTATTATATTATAAGACATTAAAGTTATTATTTTTCTACCAAGTACCTTCATTGAACTCCCTACCATATTTTGTTACTTTTACATGTAAATGTTTCCCAAAATAAAAACATACCCGGGATTTATCTGAAAGAGCATTTCATTCTTCTCGGTGCAAATTTTCCGGTGAATTTTATTAATAATTTTTTAGATTTTTTTCACATAATATATGGATCGCAAATTGTGTGGTAATGTCTCAGAATGATGAAATTAACCTGCCTCGCCACCAAATAACAATCAAAAGATAAGTATTGAAAGGAAATAACAATTGTCGCTATAGAAAGCTAAAATATCTTTTTATTTAATAAATCTACACAGCTAGTACATCATAGAGATAGTAAAAAATGGACAAATTTAAAAGTTACTGGTGAAGCCACGGTATTACCAGCACCATTACTGAGTCACCGAGTTCACATGTTCGAGTCTCCGTCAAAGCGAATAATTTTTCTTCTGTGGAATTTCTCGCTATAAAAAACGGCTAAGAAATGCGCTTAAATGCGCAGAAGCTTTCGCAGGAAGTGCAGCGGAATTGAAATGCGATTCATCCATGAAACTACTAGACGCCGAATGGCCATTGGCCAAGGGTATGACCTTGATAGGACAAATATATTCGATCTTTTATGTGGCGTATGATTTCCGATGGCAATTCCCGAGGCATAATTCTTATCTATGGCCAGTAGCCGGCGATTTATCTCATGGGAAATTCTAGAATTTAGTCACATACTAGAGCTCATTCAGAGGTGCGATAAAGGGCGTATTTATATCTGAAATAGGAAGTTTAATGGAAAAATAAATACAAAAGTGTTTCAACTAATAAGTTTTTTCATTTGTTCTTACATTGGTTTTGGCGATTATATCTGTATAAATATAGGTGATTATCTCACTAAAATATCTTATTCAGGAAAATAAGCAACAAGTATAAGACCTACTTAATATCTATCTAGTTGCCTAGTAACATCAACGGATTGGCATTGATGTAATAATTGTTTGTTTATTAATCAAAAGATAAGTATTATGTATACATACTTGTGCACCAGTGAACTCTCGGATAGAAACTTTACATTTACCTACGAATTAACATGAATAGAGCAAAAAATAGTTCATTAAAGAATCGTGATTTCAAAAGGACAGAACAGATGCTATATTTCCACACAATTTTTATCACTTTGATTGATTAATTAATTCGTGTCAAAGCCTTGGAAATGGCATATGGGATTTTGTTAGTGAAAATTGCACCAAAATATGACAAAGTTCTGTTATTTTTACATCATGATATTAAACCAATTACCTCCAAGCATGTCCTGATTTCCTGTGTTTCCATCCTCAGTTAATCTTAAAATACATACTTACATTTTTAGATGCCAAAAAAATAAATTTCGCCTAGCATTAATATTTATAAAAGCTAAATAAATAACAAAAAATCCTTTAGGTCTATCAATGAATAAATACCTTTGCTTGGTTTAATGGTCGATTCTAGGTCGGGAAATATTTAAATGATACATGTTTTCCTTAGATACGACCAATGAAAATCCACTTTTAAGGCAAAGAACGTTTTCCTTAAAGCATAATAGAGGTTTTTATTGTCGCGAAAGGGGTAATTTATGAGAAATAACTAAATCAAGCACCTACTTACTACTCGACTATGTCTCAAGGATGATAGCGCGGGGCCGTAATTTTTCTTTTATTTCCCAAGGAATTCAAACTCTAGAGCTATATTCTCTTTTCTTCTGTAATAGCGGCGTGCCATATCGCAGCGATTTTTATTGAAATAAATTACCGAGAAAAACTTCCATTTAACGTGGAGTACTGGCGGAGCCAAAATTTTCTTCGCCTGAAATCTCGAAACGAGAATTCATCCCTTTAACACACCCATAAAAATACTTCACAGAATCTTATACATCTCGCTCTAAAGCATGTCTAAACTTAACAATGTTCCGTCTAAAAACGCGCCCTCGTTGCTTTGTGTAAATGAAGAATTCATTTCACAGAATTTAAAATCCTCGACTTTTACTGTGATCACTGGTAATTTCATAGAGGGCATTTATGCATTAAGCCAATAAATGGCGACGTTTATGACTGCCTTGATTGAAAATGATTTATCCACCTAAAGCTATTAAAAAGAAGCAATTATCAATAGTAGTTGGAATACTTTTTTGGGGATAGTAAATGAGTAAGTCGGATGTAATTAATTGTATCCAGAGTGGAAAATTGGGTCTAATTAAAAGGATAGGTAATATTTACGCAGACATTTCATCGATTCTAAAAATGGATTGGAAATTAACGTACCAATGAGCAAAATCATAAATTGCGTCCCCAGTTGATTGCTTTAATTATTGTTTACTTATACTAATGACACGATGGTCATTTCTATATCAGCCCACGCCCATATTTGAGAATAAAAAGGGCACCTAGACACATACTTAACATACCACATATTTACCTGCATTATTCCTGAATTACTGGGGGAATACCTAATATTTTAGGCATGAACATAACAATGTACCTAGGGCTGAGTACAAGAGCAAATTAATGCTGCTTTTTTAAATAATACCGCGTACCACTTTGCAGTCTAACTTTAATTAACAAATATGAGAATTGACGCAAAGAAGAATACTGTCGACCTGGAAAGAGACCAAAAATGTTTCTGTGGCAGCATTTTTATGGTATTCAATGTTCACAAGATACTTTATGGTACTCAAAGTTCACTCACCTTGACTGAACTTAAGACATGCATAGAAACTATATCCATGAGGAGAGAATAATTAATAATGAATTGTAATATTCAATGAAAAATAAAATCCACTCAAAAGCAAACTTCACGAAGTACATCCATCTTATTTCGTTTTTAGCTCAATTGAATTGAGGCGATGTCGTCTGTCACAGTGTTCGCTCCCTTATACAAATTCCATTCCTCGTCTCGCCTGCCTCCTTATACACGGAAAACCCTTAAAGCAGTCAACGTGTTCCGTCGCCCAGCTATTCGGGCGCGCACTTAACTTCCGAAAATAAAATTAAGTTTTCTCCTCGCGGTGCATCCAAGGTAAGAGAGGACATGGGATACGTTTCGGAAGATGAAGACGTGGTGGGCGGGGACGAATTAGAGCGGTTAAGAGGGAGAGATATGGGGGGTGGAAATAGAAAAGAGGAACGCATTTGTCTGTGTGTATGTGTGTGCCACAAAGTTCAGTGAGCCTGGGGAGGGACTCCCTTTCAAAAATAGAGGAAGAAGGAAGGAGAGGGATGTAGTGAGAGGCGAGGTGGAGGCAGAAACAGCAGGAGAGCAACGAAGGAAAGAGGGATGGGCAAGTTCCTCCATTCAGAAGTTTCTGGTGGAGTTTGAGGCGGCGCGGAATTCGCACTTTGAAATCCAATTTATCCTTTCTTTAGTCCCAAAGGAATGGCTGGCTCTCCGACTCCCTTACACTAAAACCAACACCTAACCCCGTGACGCTCAACTGGAAAAAAATACCACCTTAGCACTTCCCTTGGCCCAAGTCGAGCGCAAAGGTGTTGAGCATTCGGTGCTCCCTCTTCCCTCCATCATTCTCACAGATACAACCTCCCTCCCCGCCTTCTTTACCTCCCTCGCCCCCCCCCACCTTACTCTACGACCACATTGAATATGCAGACGTGCAAGTTAGCCAGGGTGACATATATACAGTTATCAAACGGTCGCATGCGGGCCCGCTGTTTTCGATTGACTCAGCACGATACTAAACTCAACACGTTATGCGCTTAAGGGAGGGAAAAAAAGACAAATATTTCTTCGTTATTATTTCCGCCTCTCTCACTCTATCCAATACAGTTTTAATGGAGTGGAACACGTTGTATTTCGCCTACGCTTAGGCCGAGCCGCTAACAAAAAGGATGCAAAAGCAACGGCTAATGTCGACGCTGAAAAATTCACATTTCGATGGACCATTACGAGCATTTCATTAAATATTACATTGCGATGCGGCAAAATTAGCTCGCGCTCTGCAGCAAAATAAACTTCAATTTTATACTTCATTATAATCTTCAAATATGTTTTCCCCGGGAATGTGTGAAATATACAGAGGATTTTATTTGCATTGGGATACACCAAGGGAATTATTATTTAGGCAATAGCATGGCTACCCATTCAATTAGCAAGGAATTTGCTAGGTAGCTGAATGCATATAATGATAGAAGAAATATATTTTTATTCCTCATTTTAGAAATTTTATCAATTTATGAAAAACTATATTCCAGTTACTTTATTATGATAAGAAAAAAATTTAAAAGGACCATTTTTAAATAGAATCTAACATTTTAGCGGATTCATTGCCATTTTTAGGAAATTTTTAAGCAGTCCGATAAAAGGGATTAGCATTTAATCAAAAGAAGTAGCTTGCCTTCTATATCGTAATGGGACATTTATATCTGAAGAGTCTCATTTCATTTCTAGAATGAAGCTAATTTTATTCCCACTTCACACTTTATGTTTCACTGAGGCTCGATCTTAACTTAAATATTTTGTAAAACGCTATTATGCTCCCAAAAGTGTTAAGGACGAATGAAAAATTCGGGATAATATGGCGTGAAATCAAAACAAGGTCTTCGATAAAAAATTTTCAATTGATTATAATATTTATTCATACACACGTCATCACCTAATTTGCTAAATGGCAAATAATCATAATTATGCCTCTGGTATAGCAGGTAAAAATCGACCAAAGTACTCAACATTATGAATGCATAAAGTATGGTTAATTTTTCATTTATGAATGTCAATCTAATACCGTGTAAATTCGCTATCAATCATCTCAACTAAATTATTTGTACCTTATAAAGATCTTATTACTCACCAGGATACTTCTAGAATTGGTTATTCTTGGCTACTTTTTACGCTTTTTAGAGGAACGAATATTTAAATACTTCCTTGAACCCATTAAACCCTCCTTGAAATCTACAATTCTTCTTCTGAAAAATATGGAATACTTTTAAAAAATCAACCATATTATATTACAATGCATCAAGACGCAGTACTCGGCCATTTAATATCTAGACATCTATGCCCACATAGAAGTTTCTGGGGGAGAATTTCCTTTTTCATCATCCAGATTTTGAATTTTTTTTCCGTTTTACAGCATTTTTATCTATAATTCGTAATACCACATACTTCTCCCAGGGTTATTAGTTAAATTTACCATTTCTCGCCATTGAGATCCACCTTTGAGAGGTTTGCTAACTCTGCTAGCTACTATGGACAGTATACTAACAAAATGAAATTACCTCTATGATTTTATTGCTGGCACCATTTGGTACCTAGTAGCATGTCTAAATTCGAGCTACTAAAATTCATTTCGCAGAATAAAAATCCTTGACTTTTAATGTATAAATATCCTGACCAATGCGATTATGTTGCATTGGCCAGAAGATTTATGTTCCACCTAAAGGGAGCATTACATATCATAGAAACATTTTATCTCAACAACAAATATTTCTATACCTTATTATTGAAAAAAAAATAGAAATGTCGCGGAATATTTCCACGTACAAGGTCTGACTGTCGAGTGCAAATAAGTACCTGCAACTTACATGCTCTTTGCGCTAGCGTAATCCATTATTCTACTGAGAGTGAAATATATAAGTCCTGTCAATGCAGTAAAGAGGAAAAATTAATTTTTCAACAATTGTATTACATTTATTTTCAGTATGTATTCGAGTATAAAATACTTCCACTAAGATACGCCTGAAGGAATAATGATTAACGGTGCATTGGTTGAACTCCGAGGTAAAATATCTGTCTTCTTTCTTTTAGTACTGGCTACTGAACTCATTTAAGAGTGAAGTTATAGAGAAGAGACTTTAAGGGGTAGGAACGCATATCTTCGGATACAGAAAGGCTGTGAACAATAATAGTTCTCTTAAAAATGCACGTATGCACGTTATTGCATTTATGATTTTACGTCAATATTTATAAGAATCTTTACATGCTATTATTAAATGATTCCTAAACAAAGAATCGTCCTACCATGTCAACATTCAAAGTCATTGCAATGGAAAAGTGAGTTATGTCGACGAAAATGCATTGAATATAGTATTAAAACCCTATGTGAAGTACTTTCACTAAATATTGTCAAATTACACGCAATATATTGCATTATATGTGAAAATGAGGTAGAAGTACCATCTATGTTGAAACCATTGTATGAGTTAAATTGCAGGGCAAGGAAGAAAGAAATAAGCCTTAGGACATTGTGGTTCCTTAAACATTCCCTCTCGTTCCTTTATAGGCCATGCAAGCCAATCTGGGCACTTATTTATCTCATTAATACCGTTCCCTTAAATGCCCTTCAGGCACGCAAAATTGTGATTTCATGCAATTCCTCCCAAATGTTGGCACTCAGATAGTGTCTCACACAAACTCTCAAATGTATAGAATTAAATTTCCTTTCCCTCGCACAGATCACTCTCAAATGTGAGATAGCATAATTTAGCATTTTTATAAGACAATTCATAATAGTCACTTATCAAAACTTTACCTTGACCACGTTTACAGCACGAAGCATTATTTTGAGTTAGAGCGACCAAATTGGATGACTTGTGTGAATTAGTAAAGAAATATTCGGGTAAAATAAAATCGAAGTTCTAATTTTTTGAAATATATTTACAAAGATATCGTGACAAAATTGGAAGTTTTTTGGCATATTAAAGTAACCATTCAGCAAGTTGCTGCCAATTTTTGGCCCTAAATAGCTTATTTGCCTTATAATGGCATATTACTTTTTCATTCGAATAAGAACTTCTTTCACTGAAATTCGATACTGAATAAGCTACTAAAACTATTCTCGATTGGCAGGTATCCAAAACAATTAAATAATTTACGTTATTTGATAATGATATTTTTTGACAATGGCACAAAACATTGGGATATCATGGATGAAATTGTCGTCTGAAAAACTAAAAATTATGACTGAGTCATGCATGATGCCTCACGTCAAATTAATAATACCGCAATGATTTTTGTTCCAATCAACAAAATGGCAGATGAAAAATTAATTTAATCTCTTGGGGTAAAAGCCTATCATGTCCTGGATTGATTAATTTTCTCTTTTCGTTGGGCAGTAGAACTTTTATTCCCTAACTCTGAGATTTCATGCTCTTAAAAGCAGTAAACTGGAATTTTCATATCCTTCATGGTCTTTAGGTATCAAATAAAAAACAAACCTTCTCAAGACATGACTCACAGTATCTTGACCTATACCTCTTAATGAAACGGAAATTTATTCGAACTTTATGAAAGGTTAGGGCCCAATTTAAGTACCTCTTATATTTCTCTTGTTATTTTCATTACTCGACTTCCAGTCCAGTTTATAACGCACGATCGTTTTTTTGTGCTACGCAGTAAATTTGAAAATATAGGCAACATAAATACCCTTTCCCCATGCTTTCATAAACACTCATTTGCTTTAGAAATAAAGCCAAATACAAATAATCTTTTTTCAGTAGATTCTTAGCGAAATCCAGAATTCTGAACGGAGCGTACTCAAAAATGCCTGACTGTCGAGCTCCAATCCGAGCATAACTTGTTCCGTTCCGTATATAACGTCAGCTACGAATACATCAGAATCACTTCGCTTTAGCACTGTCCAAATTATGAAGTGGCCTCGTATTCTTCGGTCGGACCTGCACGGCTTCTTATATGCGATCGAAAGGCCTGCACATTACCTGAATCCGGCGTGCGCGTAACTACTAAAATTCGTCTGCGCAGGGCTAACTCCGAAGAAGGATACTCCTTTTCCTCCGCCTTGGCGCTTCGAACGAGGTACTTAGCGAGTCAACCACGACAACCACAGTCAGCAGTGACCTTAAGGTACAGGCGTGAGAGTTTGCATCGACGAAATCCAATTTTTCCTATTTGAACATTTTATCAGGGAACCAATGGAGAATGAATTATTAATCTCTTTCCATACATTTATGGATGATCATTATCACGAGAGTAAATATTATTTTTGATTGACTACGTGGTATGATTATGGCCAAAAATTTGAGAAAGATCAAGAAATAATCTGAAATTTTCCGGTCAATTCGTGAATGATAGTTCATATAGAAAAAACCTTTGCGCCATTTATACTGCTCATCATTGATGCATGGAAGTGAAAAACGACATGAAAATTCTCTCATATCAATTATAATGTAGTATATCTTTCGACTTTGACGGAGATCAAACAAATACGACCAGATAGAAATATTAGTTAACACAAATAATTTAATTTCTTTCAATTCTCAGCTGAATCCGGAATTCTGCAAGGATGGTACTCAAAGAGCTGTCAAAGACTGTCCAAACCTAACGTCTAACGTCAGTTACAAGTCCACTAGCCAGCAATAAAACTATCACAATTATGAAAAACAATAATAAAAAAGTGAGCATTGCATTAAATAGGGCGATAGAGAAGTAGGTTACGATATAAAGGGTGTATAAAAGGGTACAACCTCCATCTTGGAAATTTAACAAGTAGTAAGTTGCTATGTCCGGCGAGATGTATTGGAAAGATATCATAATGAAACACTTAAGTATGTAGCACTTCTTCCACAGGTTTTATTTCTATGGTGCAACGCGTTTCAGCTGTTGTACCATAGAAATAAAACCTGTGGAAGAAGTGCTACATACTTTAGTGTTTCAAGTAGTAAGTTATAGTGATCTTTAGCTTTGTAAAAAAATGTAAGTGACGGATGGCTTTTCATAATTAAAAATATGATCGAACAAACTACGAGTGCAAAAAATTCATAAAAATATATAAGTTAGTGAGAAATAAAAAAGGCCTGTCATTTCATCGGTCCAGCATTGATTGTTAGACTTTTTTTTTCTATATCTATCCTGAAATAATACTATATAATATGTACCGATTTGAAGTACATGTCATAATATTTTAATCAATATTTTAATCAGTTAATTTTGAAATGCAATTTCGCCATAAAAGATCTTTGATGGTGTTTTTTCCTGAAAAGTAAATGGGGGAAGTGGCGGATGGAAATATAAATAGAATTCTTGAGGACTAATTCGTTTGAGTAGAGGTTGTGTAGTTAGAGGTGGCTCTTTTGAGAAGTATGCCATTCGTGAAGTCATTTTCACCCTTCGTTGGGCACGAAGTTGGAAGTAGATTAACGGAAGGGTGAAAAGGCACGAGATGCAGAGGGAGTATGTCATTGCTCTTTAATGACGGCGCCGAGTTTTGTTTCAATGTCTTTTCAAAATTCAGGCAAAAGAGTCCATGGTGGTAACTTTATGGCATCATCACCAAGTGGTTTCTCTTAGTGGTGACTTCATGCATGAATGTTTTGTTATTATTCCCCTAAACATAGGCTTGATAGAAAGACAATTCAAAGACTTCTCTACCCTTCATTACTCCAAAAGAAGTCTATGAGCTAGCCATGCACAACACGGAGCGAAAGGAATGAAAAAGTCCAATTTTAAACATAAATTCATGATACACACGTTTTAAGTGTCCCTAGTTTGAACCCTATAAGTAAGCCTTGACGATTTTAAGATCATGGTGTATTTTAGTGCCGACTGAGATGTCTGCAGAGTGCGGCGGTGAGGGGACTTGCATAATTATATTTCGTTGGGGGAAATGGATGCCGCAAGAATGCGTGATTTAGAGATTATGGGTATATGCTCAGGTTTTTTAAATGTTTTAATTTGCTCTTTAGGTGGGAAAAGAATGTAGAAAAGTTATTGACTGTTTTCTCGTACAAATTTAAAATAAAATGTGATTTGGTTCTTTTTAGTTCTTATTTGTATATTTTTAGCTCTCCATATCACGCTACAACCACAGGAATGTTATTTATTTCTTTGGATCCATGTATACCACTCTTACCAAATTATTATATTATATTCAAATGCTGGTGAACGAACATCAACTGAATCCAATAACACATTCGATTTTTAGCAGTGTTAGCAGCAGAGGCATGTTTTAAGATTGATCATTATTATTGGACTTAATAAAAAAGTATTAGTAATTCTGATTACTTTTTTTCTCGTAATTTCAAGCAGAACAAAATTTATGGCAAAGTTGTACATTTTGAAAAAAATAAACCAAGAAATGTATCCATTGCAATTTGAAAAGTAAGTATTTGATCCGGTACTTACTAATAATTCAGAAAGTGAGGTGGGAAGAATAAATAAGTCCTACAAAATATATGAAGGTATGAAATCGAATTGAAAATCGCAAAATATAGTGATTTCCGTTCGAAAAAACAAAATTACAAAAGAATGAATGGTAAATAACCGGAAGTACAGAAATTGTCACTCAATAGAGTTTACAGCTTCCTAGTTTTATAGAGTTCTCAAGTTTATAATTATATTCCAAAAAGAGGCATTTAAAGTGCACGAGATAACATAATGTTTGACAAAAGTACCGAACGAATTGCACAAAGACGAGAGTTGAAAGTCCAATTTTGACATATTTCCACGAACTAGAGCCTCATAAGTTTCCAAGTAAAGGTGGTCTCTTAGATAAAATATTATAATAATCCGGTGCATTCCATTAGAGATAGCAATATATCAACGACAAAAGAACGGGGTGAGAACGTGACGTAAAGATTTTGAATGAGGGCGCGGATTTGTATTTCGATGTAACTACCAGTACTGATATATTCAGAAATATTCAGTGGTATCTACCTGTCTGCGAACATGGTTCATCTTCTCCTCTTAAACTACGGACTAAAGCTTCTAAGGATTCTGACGTACTATATACTAAAGAGTGCTATAAAACCATAGAAATTATAAATTAGAAGCTTTTACTTTGACCACAAACGGTTCAAAAGATATATTTCACATTCATATTTACCATATTCGGGCATTTTTTTTGCAAAATTTTCAGAAATAGTCAAATCTGTCATTAAACTATTAATTTTTAATATTATTAGTTTAATTATTTAAAAAAATGAAATTTCAGTACAAAAGCATTTAGCGACAAAATGGGAAATTTTCATTTAGCAAAAAATTAGCATATAAATGAGAAGTAATATTCTTTCCTGTATAAATAAAATTACTAAATTAATTCTCACTCTCACCTTACCCGCTAAGAATAAACAAACATTTCTACTGGTATTTAGCATTTAACGAAATGATCGTTTAAACAGAGAGCACTGTCATGTCAATGGGTATATTAGACATCTGTTGTGTCAATCGGAAAAAAATCCAAAACCCATTTCAAAAATGTTACTGCTTGACTTTGGAGCATTAAGTATGAAAGAAACTCTCGAAATGAACTCGAATTCTTACGTGACATTTTTACATTTCTCCATGATCAATCAGCGTTTTTCGATTCCGGTTTAGTGGTGGAGACCAATAAACTGAGATACCAACGGAAGAACTCATATACTTTATTAATTTTGAATGAAAGTTTTTGTTCAATGCACCTTGATTAATTTTTTTGTCTTTGAATTTTGACAAATCGAAAGTTTGAGTGAATAAAAAAATAAAAGCATGTTTGCAATTGAGGGAGTTTTTATAGGCTTACAAAAAACTTTTTTATTATAAATTTCTTTTAATGCTTTGGCTGTTTTCATAAGTGTTGATTAAGTTGAAACCAGCCGTAATTTTTTCTCTAAATTTTCTTGGTATTTTGGTGCCAATGATCAATTTTATTTTTTATTTTGGGGCATGTACGCAGAGGTTTTTAATTCATGAAAGAAGCAGCATTAAATTAGTCCGTGCGATATTGATGAGATTTGATGTGCACCGTATTCCTGACAGAAAGCAAACTATGTATTTCGAATATATTAAAACAACGATCAAACTCTTCGTCAAGGAAGAAAAATTCATGATAATAACTTAGTATTTATAATTTTAAACATATTAGAGAGCCTGAGTAAAATGATGTTTTATATATATTACGATTCATGCAATGTTCACTAATTCAGTTTATGGTAAATATTTTCAAAATTCGAAAAAAATATTTTCTAATATTTAGTATAATGTAATATATAGATGCTTACTAGACAATCTAAGATGTGTGAAGCATGTTTTAATGAAAACATTAAAGAAAAATAGTGATATTGGCATCAAGTAGCAAGCAATGAAGAGGAAGATGTACGTACAGTTTAACTAAGTACAGAATATAAGTGGATATTTGTTTCCAAGACCTTCACTTAATATTCCGTACTTTATTTTTAAGTTGCTTGAGTATCTATATAATTTTTTATTGCTTTAGGTGTTAAGATGCAATATGGGTTGGGGATGCGAAGATATGAGCTTCATTTGTAATTAGAAGATACATAAGCGTATTATTGTTGGCGCCTAATGCTATTACAACCAAGAAAATATGTAGGTTAAAAATATTCGAGCCTATGTGAAGCAAATCAAAGAGACTCGACAGCCCATTGTATAGTATACACATAAGAGGAAATAGAGCATTCTGAAATTTAGAAGGAGCCAATGTTGAAGGACTATGAAAAAATCAGAATTCGACTTATCAAAAAGCATAAATAATCTCAAATGTAAGGCTAAAAATCACCTCATAATCTGCACGATAGCATGTTGAACACGATACTAGTCGATCACAAATTGACATGCAGAATTAATTTCTGATGCACCAAAAGCCAGAGCCGGGACACCCTGTTTTATAAAATAGCAAATGTTCAAAATTGCACCACTATTACTGCAATGGGAGGATGAATTATAATTATGGACCACGCTTTATTATCCATTAAAAGCATCCCGCATTAGCGATTCCAGTAAAGGACGGAAAGGTGCCTATTTTCAGGAGAGGAGAGTAAAGAAAGGCCCACTTCCAGAATCGATATCATCCTCACCAATACGTGCTCGCCTTACTTATATTCCGGTTTAAATAATTTACGCTTCTCTCCCCACTTTTACCCCCTTTCATAAATCACAGAGCCCCGCCATTAACGTAATCTCGTTTTATTTATAATGTTACTCATCTTAGGGATTGAGAAAAAAGCCTATAGGTGAAAAAATATGTGTGAAGCATTAATGTTGGTGTATGCGAGACGATTATTTTCGTTTGGGATACTTTCAAGAGAAACTGAAACGATTTTTTTCCAAGGATTAAACTGCCAAGCTCATACAAATCGTAAAAGACGATTGTTTGAGCAAAGATTAGAAAATAAAAGTAAAGCTTTTTAAAATATTTTTGAAGGCCAATCTTTGTTCTGATATGCAACTTTTCTTCAGGCATATGCATGAAGAAATGTACACCTGCTTATCATATTGGGTTTTAGAACTTTCTTAAGTTCCCCAATCGCTCCTATCTCAAAATACGACAAGTGTCATTGTTCGCAAAATAATTCTAAGTAAAAATGGCTTTAACTACGGAGTTTATCTTGAAAACTGAATAAATAACATAAAGCATTGGATTAGGTCTTGACAGACAATAGAAGACACAGAGT
This sequence comes from Ceriagrion tenellum, assembly GCA_963169105.1. Taxonomy (NCBI): domain Eukaryota; kingdom Metazoa; phylum Arthropoda; class Insecta; order Odonata; family Coenagrionidae; genus Ceriagrion; species Ceriagrion tenellum. Next base: position 26,030,405 of record OY720642.1, on the reverse strand, counting down.
TAAATTAAAATCTAATACTGTAAAAATATAATTTAAAATTTTTAGCTCAGGTCAGCTTGTCTCATTGCCTCAGATTAAATTGTGCTCTCCATAAAATTTAAAACTAAAAGTTCACTCGACGGGGAAATCCATATTGATTCAAATGCTTTGAAGAGCTTTATTTGCAAATCTTTTCTGGACAAAAGCTTGGCTCCTTCACGAGTTTACGCGAAGAACAGGCCCACAGAATCTCTCCCTTAAAAAAATTAATACAGGGTGTATTATCAAATCCTCCTTTTGCGAATAAAGTTTAAGTACATGTATTCCTACAATTATTACTTTTATAAGAATTCAGAATGCAATTGTACATAAAAAACGAGAAGACACCAATATTTTTCCATTTAAATGTCATGTTTTCAGTGCAGTTTCAGTTTTATCCTACGGTGTAATATTTTATACTTGTTGAAGTTTTGAAAGCCATAAAACTACGTAAAGTTTCTAAGTTTTTATGTAATTAATTTCCAAGTGAAATGCGGATAAAATTAGGTTAGTTGTTCAGCGGAAGATCTTCACGTGGAAAATAAAATAACTCCCAGTGTGCCTTTCCTTTCCTCGCTCATTAAAAAAACTCCTCGTTCAAAAACATTTCGTTGATTTTCGTCGGTAAGTGGGTCAGCAACTCAGCACCACCTCTCTCTTCTTTGATAAGAGGATTTATCAGGGACTATTCTTTATGCCGCTAAATTACTTTAGAGAGGCTTACTCCCGGTTGGCTCTCCAAAAGAATAGGATGAGGTAGACTTCGACTCTTTAAAAAATTAATCTTTCATTGACGCAGGGTAATTAAGACCATGGCGCATCTAATGGATGCCTTACAAGAGAAATGGCACAAAATGAGAGTAATTAAGATGTTTTTTCATCGTTATAATCTGTTGACGCACATATTAATTCATTTATCACATTCCAAATTATGTCTCAGGTGCAACAGGAAGAGTAAAATGAATGAATGAATGAAATATCCAATCATATAGAGCCCGCAAACGAGGACGATAGTGGTTTTGGAGAGTTCCAGTTGAAATGAAGAAATTTGGATTTAACATCACCATAAATTACCAAACATTACATTTTTACAACACATAATGAACATAATCTTCATACTTTGTTCAGTATTGGAGATAATTCTGATGGATTTTCACAGTCTCTATCGCAAAAGAAATATTATATTTCCAAACTGTTAGCGAAACAGCTGAAAAATGTCAGAATAGGAAATGAAAATTTTATTCTCACATTGCAATATGGTGTAAAGAATCTTGAAGTATCTGCCGCATACTGATATTAATGATTCCTCAACAAGTGATTAATGATTCCGATCGTTTGAATTAATTGAATCTTTATTCCCCTGCTTGATTTCTATGCTTCCACAAGAAAAGAGAGCTTTCAGTCTAGCCAAAAATATGTTCACCATATTACGATAAAAACTTCATTATGAAAGAGATTTATTATGTTCTATGACTGTGTTTAATAACATTTAACGCATTTTAATAATTTTCCATTCTTTACTTTCACCAAAGCAGGAATCGCCCGTGAAAATTAGTGAGCAATGCGGAATCATTTATGCTGAGTGAGAGCCAATGACCGTTTTGGTATAATATTAAGGGAATAATAAGTACTTTGATGAGGAAGAAAAACATCATATTTATAATTTGAATTCAAGTTCCATTTAAATGGAAAAAAAGAAATAATTTAGAAACTATGAAAAACATATAAACATTTTGAAAGCATTTCAATAAGAATGACGAGCGCGGAAAACCTGATAGTGATGTTTGCAATGATAGTAGCAGGTAGATAATCAATAACAATTTTTCATTAGGAAGATGATGCGTGAGCCTGGCATATTTGCACGGGTCTTCTTATTAAGGGATAAAGTAATTACTGATACTTATCAGTCTAATAGCAATGCTTCAACTGGTACAACGAAAAAACCTCAAAATAGAACATCTTTATTGTACTTTTTCGCATAAAGTTTTCTCATTTTTTCATTTCCATATTATGACGGAAATTACTCGTTGTAGATGGACCGAAATTCTAGAATAATACTCCTGAGTGAGCAAAACTCAGCGCTATTGGAGACATATTTGCGTGGTAAATACGTGGGTATTTTGATGAGCTGGGAAAAAACAAATTAAAAGAAACGTAGGAATTTGTTATTATGAGACCACAGGTACTATTGCAATAGATAAGAAAGAAAGCAATTTGGAGGCAATGATAAAAAATCCACTGGAATGTAGGAAGTATTTCCATGGAAATGGGAGGAATGTAAGACCAGGACGAACGTGACTGCGTCCAAAGTGATGCTTCCAAGGGAATGCTTGAGGGACTGAAAGAGGAATTGGGACGACAAATGAAAGTGGAGGAAAAAATAAAGAGAAAAGAGAAGGTACAGGATCTGAGCGAAGGTGAGGTAAACGGAAAGATGGTTGTAGCAGTCACAAAGCGGGTCGCGAGGTTAAGCGAAGGGGTCACCTCGGCCAGTCAGAATACTCCGGCGAGGTCGTTCATTCCAATAATATTGATCTTCACGAAAGTCATCAAATCAAAATCACGAAAGCCTTAAGCCCTGAGAGACCTCGAGCCCGGAGGGATTCCGAATCAGGGTCCCCGGCACGGACGGTCGCCGCCTGTAACCTCCAAGTATATCCATAAAGCACGAGGAGATCATAGAAAGGGAAAAGGAACCAGTGGATATAGGAGGAAGGGAGAAGTGTAGGTAGGAGAGAGGGAGAATGTGAGTGCTGGGCTTGGATGAAAGAGCAGCGTTCGAATGGGAGCAATCATTGGAAGCGTGAGAATAATAATGCGATATGAAGGTATGCGGGTGAGTAATCTCGAGGAGATATGGTGTGGAGAGGAAGAGAGCAGCGGCAGCGAAAAATTCTCTTCTCGCTGAAAGTGTCAGCGTCATGGTGTAGACGCTCACACAGAGTCGTTTCCATCATCCATCATGGATCCATGGAACTTTTCATAATGGTCTCCCAGCCCACTGCTTCACTAAGATGAACGAGGATTACGAGTCTCATGTGACCTGCTGAGTTCCCTATGGCCGACGCCGGCGAACGGGATGGTTACGCCTCACTTGATTCAACAGAGGTTGGAAAATGATACCGACCATGGTTGCATGGAATGCCCTCCTACTATGCATATATTTAGTAGTCATAACTGCAAAGAAAGGACTGAGCCGCATGTTTGTAGAGAACCACTGGATATAGATAGACAGATTCTTACACAGAGATGATTTTCATTATTTAAATCTTCACTCCTCAGATTCAAGTTGTTTTTCATGACAGATTTCATTTTCTTTTCAGATCTTACATATTTTAAATTATGTCTGCAATTACGTTTTTTATCACAAACGTTTCTATGTTATGATTTATCCTCCTTCCTTTGTCGTTTATTTTAAGGTCATTTATTTCATAAAATGGAAAATGTCTTAGTAGTTTAAAATATAGGAAAGAAGGTATCTGGAGAGAGTGTATTTAGTAATAGAAGCACATTCATGCCACCATAAATACCAAAGATGCCGCAAAGGTGCACTCTATATTTTTATTCAATGAAAACCTTTAATCGAATCGTGAAAGAATAATCTCTTCGTATTATATATATCGATTGTTACTGTAATTTCATGCTCATTTTGAAAAGTTCTAACGTTTTCCGATTTGTGAAAATTTTCTGTTTAAAATACTCAAAATATAAATATTTTTATCTTAATGGCAATCACACTTAAGTTGCTCTAATAGAAGAGCAAAGAGACCTTACATTTTTATCTCGGTGTTATTTGCTAGACTCCTCATCATGCATTAGCGATGACTTATGCTCAGGTTATTCTACCCCTTATCAAACTATATCAATCCTTTTTGCTTTAATTATTATCTACGAAGGCACTGGAGTTTCTTATTTTACCACCGATTAGATATTAACTCTTCACAATACCATTGTTAAGTTCACTGTGAGATATTTGTGACCCATTTTCCATTCAATAAAAAGGAGCATCCAGACAAAAATGAATTCCAACAGTTCTGCCTCGAGTTTTCTTTGTGCACGACAACCCTCGCTTTAAAGGAGGAATCCATAGCGTCAATCACGCAAAGCCATAGTTTTTGCTACCTGATGGTGGTCATAATATCAAGATGTGACACTGAACTCAAATGCACGTCGTGGGCAGAATAAAAGCTCAGTACTTGTTCTCATCAGTGGTGCATATCTCACTATTGTCCCCCATATTGTTTCGCTTTTTTCTTTCACTCATTTTTCCATTCATAGGCAAGACTTTTCAAATTACCACTTTCTTTCTACCTTTCTGTATAAACATTTATATGAGTATATATATATATATATACTTATATATATATATATATATATATATATATATATATATATATATATATAAGTATATATACTTATATATATAGTATCTCATATATATATATATATATATATATATATATATATATATATATATATATATATGAGATAAATAATGGTAGAGCTACCTAGATATATTTTTCCTAAGGAAAATAAATGAAGCGGGTATAAACACATGATTCTGAATAACAAACAAATTAATTTTTAATACGGCAATAACTAAAAAGATAGCTCATAAATTTCAATTCTAAAACAAGTCATCAGTTTATTTGCCATATTAGTTGATGTCACTTTGTGGTACATGGAGATAATGCGGTTCCCCTTGCTTGTATTTAGTCAAACAAGTTTAACTCTGGGTAATATACTGTACCTATAGGTTACTCTATTTCCACAGTTTCCTTCGTAATGTTAATCGTTACATCATTGTTATGCCTCAGTTATCCTCATATATTTCTTCAAACCTGCCCTTCTGTAATTAAGGCACTTAATATTCCTTGTCTTGAAAGTACATTCCACCAAAGTCACACTTGGCTTTCTCGATGTATCCCTTCATGCCAAACGCTCACCCAAAATCATATATTGGCTTCGTTATTCGATGCTCCTCCATTTTATACACATCAATAAACAAACTATATACGTTCTTTTCAAATGCATTCCAATATCGGAGCATCCATCCCATTTTCTTTCATCAGTCACTCATTTCTAATCCTATTCCTTCTAATTTAACTGTAAATATTTATCAAACACTCCATTTATCACTGAGTATAGCCTACTATTATGCATAATTTGGCTCATCCAGGTTTCACTAAAGTGCAGTAATGTGCAAAGTAGTTCCATGTTGCAACAAAAATGTTTTCTTAATTGACAAATATTTCTTCCTTGATTTACATAACATGTTACGAACGACTTTTCTTCCAGTACGAGAGCTGAATTGTTATGTGCTTAGCAAAAATATTGTATTAAACCTGGTAAAAGGAATCACCAACTATATTAAAAAATAGAATAAGTCGCGAGATCCAAGCACGAATGTACACATGATGAAGTAAAACAGTCCTTCTCCAGATGCTTCCATTCCCTTTCAACCGTTTTCATCATTATCGATCTCAGCACTTTGATGCTCTGAAATACACGACTTTCCCATAAATCCGCGTGAATCCCGACATCGTTTAGGAAAAGAAGAAGGCAAAGAATAGGCGTACACTCGTTTTCAACGACTGCCAGGGAAATCGAAATGGCATGAAGGCCGTTTAGACGTAGGCGAAACACCGAGGCTCAGTTTTAATGGCCCGCACATTTTCCCCATCGGCATCTCCAATTCGAGTTGGATACGTGACGTAGTCTCAGATGGCTTCACACTGAACGCGCGAGGAATCCAACCACATAAATTGGGATTCTCAGAAATTATTTAAATTTATCCCTCACTTTCTCTTCCTTACCTGTCATCTTATTCTTAGTAACCTATACTGACTTTCGGAATAATATGAAACATGGATTTACGCATGCATTTCTCATGAATAAGGGAAAGTTTAATAATCATAAATGAATGTTAAACAATTTTCTGCAATAGCAACACATGTGGCCGATAATTTATTGAAGTAGCAAATGCAGAACGTATTACTCGATAGCAATTTCGGTAAATTCAGAAATTGGTCGAACAATCCTAAGATTGGTTCAATGTAGCCCTCCACCATTCCTTCTCAAATGCTTGCTTCCTGGTTGCTTTTCTTCTGTACATTCTTCTCTTTGTCCTATGTATCTATCCCTTAGCCTTCATCTAGGGACTTCTTCCTTTATTAGTCCTTCAATAATGCTTTTTGCAAATCCATTGTGCATCCGGGTGTGCCCGATTCATTTGGTTCTTCTTTTTTGTATCGTGTTCCATAGAATTCTTCCCTCTTTGACTCTTACGTTTACTTCTTCATTTATTGTTAAATTCGGCCATTTGATCCTCAGTATCCTCCTCCAACACCAGGTTTTGAAATCTTGAAGTCTATTTTGGTCTATTTTTCAAATGGTCCGCTACCGATGCGTAGCGTGCCACGCTCCATGCAAATAAATTTAAGTGCTAGCATTAAAAATCATGTTATAGCATTAAATAATGCACAGAATTATAGTAGAATAAGTACTCCAGGGATCCGTAAATAAAAAGAAACCAGGACCATGAAATGCAAAAGGGGAGATGAGAGTTACAAAAAGCAGTTGATGGAGGAAAATAACTTTGAAATAAATAAACAAATAAGTATGTAAACAATAGAAATTGGTCAAGAGCACATCTTCCACATATTAACATTATTCTGGATATATATGCTACCCGGAATTAAATATTTTTCAGTGATTACGCAATCACCTCTACTAGGATGAATATCATTAATATTGCTACCCGTAATATTTAAAACCATGAGATTTTTTGCTGTAATATTAGTATGGGAAACAATGTGCCTGATGATTTCATATTTTTAAATTCTGAACTGTTGGTCGGAAAACGTCAAGGTTTGACCAACCATATGTAACGAGGAAATTACTCACCGCTCTTAAGAGAAGGAAATAGAATTCTTTTGTAAACGTTATATATCACTAACGAAGAACTAGTAAGGATCTTTTGACCCCTAAAAACGATTTAATTAACCTACACTGGTTCATGCAAAAAACGGACCAATAAAATCAATGCAATCATGGCTAAAAGAAAGCAAACATTGCGCCTTTGTTGATAAGAGATGCGATAATGCTATAAGAGGAAACTGAGAATTGGAATATTAATGATACATATGGCGTCAGGTTTAACAAATAAATGGTCACTTTTGCATAAAGATGATGCTTTTAAAAAACGCATGCAGAATTACGCAACTCACGTTCACTGCAAATGCATACGAGGATAAAATGAGGTATATTTCAGCTGCTCACCGAGTCTGTAATAAATAATAATTTTTCCCCGCCAGCCTATCTTTATCAAAATTGCCCTTATCGAATAAGCCATTATTTCGTTAATATAACGAGAGTTTACTCTGATAATTGGATATGTGAAGTCAATCATTAATCCTATTTGTGATTTTGGTGATAATTAAGCAATCAAATAAAAGCTAAAAATTCAGACATTTATTATCGGGAAATGCTTATTTATGAATTTTCATGGCAACTGGGAATACCGTTAATTAAATTTAATTTTGACACTCAAATAAGGAAATAAATTTCAACGAAAGGCCTTCAGTACAAAAAAATCACTTTTGCTTCACGAAGAAACTTTTACAAAATAGTTTTGAAGGAAATCACTGGATGATACTTAAAATCATAACATCGGTGTTTTGAAATTATTTACTGGCCTGCGATAGATAGATGAATACTATAAATCTAAAGATTCATTTCATTATAGGGATAATAAAAGTGACCTCAGAATGTAGTTGCTACCAATTGGCGATGGTGGCCTTCCCCAGTTGATTATGAGTATTAATTTATGGCACCACTAGCGGAAGGTTGAAATTCAACGGGTGTAAAGGACATTGAAGATGTTTTATAAGAAAATCACAAAACCTGAAGAATACTGTCCACGTGGTAATTTGAGAAGATCGTTTTATACGTATGTGTTTCCTTACATACATGCGGTGCCGCATTGATAGCAACTTTGAGAATAGACATGGAAGACTATACTTGTTGCAAATATGTATTGGATTTATCGATTATCCCCCAAAGCAATCTATCATGGGGATCTTGGGACTCCTTCTTATATAGATTTTCTTTCTACATTCTATAATGGGTCAGCGGGAAAACGTGATATTTAAAAGCTAGAGGCGTAAATATCCTTTGGGAAACATATCTTTGGTTGTCAAGGAAATGTGCTTGAGCGGATTTCAGAAAAAATGTGAGATTTTTCAGATAAAAACATGATTTTTAGACAAATACTTAGCGTAAAATAAAAGTAATTTAAAGAATTAGAAACTTCATTTTCAGACATCTGATGAAAAAATCCCAGCCCTCTATCTTGAGTGAAAGTACTTTTAAAAAGCAAAATATGAAATCACTGCACCGAACCCAATTGGACCACCAGGTCCAATGCTCTTAGGAATTTTTTAAATAGCCTATGTAACAACTAAATATATTTTCTATCTACATGCCAAAATTCAGCTCAATCGGTTTAGTAGTTTTTGCGTGATGGAGTAAAAGACAGACAGACACCGTTACATTTTTATATATTTGTAAGGATTGTCTCGAATATTCGCCATAATTGATCAGAAAAATATAGAGGTATGGTTGTCGGTGGAACCCGTAAATATCTCTGCATATTATTTTCATCTAGTTCTAATTTCTTTTCCTGAAATAGCGACCACTTTCATATCCCCTGTTGATGAACGCAAAATGAGCAATAAATGAAACCTGGCATGTCTCAGAGCTGTTATTACGTGGGTCCTACGTGCCTACACGATGCAAAATTAGGCATCTGCCGTAAAACGAGTGAAGGGGGTATAACCATGGAAAATAAAAGCAAGTTTAAGCGCATTAGTAGGCAATGGGACATCTTTCTTAAGCGGCGAAATAATAAAGGAGGTTGCCTGAGAGACAAAGAAAGGAAATAAGGGTGGGGCAAGCGTTTTCAAAGATGCGAAAGGAGAATACAAATTTGGTTGGCACTCACCAGGGGTCCCGTGCGGGGAAACGAGGTAGCAAGAGAGAGGAAAGAGGAAGAGTTTGATGGGTGTCAGGGATGAGAAATGGGAATTTTACGAAAGAGGACAGGGAGGAAAGGGAAGGTCATGGTTATGGGGGCGGATGAGCGAGGGAAAGGAATAGACGCGCAAGGAGCAGGGGATATGGAGGCGATGAAAGCGGGGGAGTGAATGACATGATGAAAAAGTGGGCGCAGCGAAAAACAAAAGACCAAAGCCAAAGGTTGTGGAGGAAGAAGCCAGAAGAGTCGAGGAGGACTCGGTTTTGTAGACTGATTTGTAAATACAGTCGGCTTGATAAAGTAAGTAAAGAGATTCAGTAAGTTTATTCATTAACAGTATGGACCTTTATAATCACAAATTATTCTTTCTGATGTAAAATCAATTATTTATGTAAAAATAAACACAATAATAATTGTCTAGGGCAGGGAATCGAACCAAGGACCTTCATCTTGCCAAGTCAATTCGCATATCTCTCCACAACTAAAGATTCCTTGATTCTGAATCAACTTTTAGGTTATAGTAAGAGACTTAATGTTATGTGTATGCGTACCAAATTTTTAGAAAAACTGAATCTGATCACACATAAATTTATGTTTGACTGCTGATTACATCTAGATTTAGTTACATTGATGTTTCCCGCTGCGCATTTGTAACGATTACATCTTCTTCAGGTAATTTTGTCGCGTGATTGCTTTTCCGGACAACGGTTCTCTCCTCACTATGGTGGTGTCTTCATGACGAAGAAATCATAGGTAAATCATGATTAGTAATTTACAGAGAATGTTATGATATTTGCCATAAAAATCACGTCATTCTAGTTTTTTGAAAACAATTTTTTGTGATTGAAATCTAGATGTACCCACTTACTTCTAAATAAGCTCCTTAGACTGCAACTTTTTAGGTAAAAAATCTTTCCATACTTCACTAATATTATTGTAGCTTAAATATAAGCGAAGCTGTATGGGACTAGTGATATTAATACACATACACAAGTTACACTCTAAGAAAATACTTTAGACTGATGCCTTTTTTATAGAGCTTTACCGCAAATCCAAAGCATCATGTCACTATACATATGACTTTAGCCTTAAGGCCTCTAATTACGCCTAATTATTCCGTAAAAATCCTTCTAGATTATTTTCCTGGCACTCTATTGCGAGAAAAAAGTAGTAGAGAACTATTTTGAGATGATTTTTTAGACTAAAAAATTATTTAACGCCCAGCAATGCGCTACTTGATTTAATTATCAGTCGGTGATTTTGTCTTAAATACTGCTTGATAATTATTAATTAGGGTGGAGAAAATGATGCAACTTTTCACCAACTGTAATTTTGCAGGACTTCAACAATTAAAGTCTGTGGTGTGCTCCGTTGACTTGTCTTTTACGTGGTAGTGAATCATCAATTTACATAATACCAATGGTTTACTCTCAAATTTTGACAGCTTTTCTGTAATCAACCTTAAAAAATATCTATCCATCGACGCTCGGTATATTTTTCACTGATGTGTTCCAATCGCTATTCTCGTCTCCTCAAAGAAATTTTAGAAGCCTTAATTAGCCGATGAAAAAATGTTTCCTCACTTAATTCATTCCAGTATCTTCTAAACTTGAATAAAAAAATCACGAGATGAGCCATCCATGGGAATGCTGAAAGTTCAACGTCAAGAAAATTAGTGAGCTATCAGCACATTTTCCTTCTTCTTAGGCTCCATTTCCTTCCGATAAGATGAAAAAAAATCCAATGACCCCAATGCAATCTTTATCCACGTTCCGGTGAGCAATTAGCAAGTGAGGCAATATGTGCTGTGAAGACTTAAGTTATGAGAAAAATTCCCAACCTCTCGAACCTAAGACACACACCTGCACATTGACGGGCGAGAAGAAAAGTTTCACTATATTCGCCACGTAGTTTTTCGGAATCCGGGAAAGAAACGAGAGGAAACAGCGGTTTAAACCAAGGCAAGAGAGAATTCACGTCGCGGAAGGGAGTCAGATTAGGCAACGACAGGCGAGAGAGTGAGGAGCGGAGGAAAAAAGAGACGTTTGTTGGAGGAAATGAAATGAAGGACGGGGCGGAAAAAAGGAACGATTCTAGGGGAAGGGCGGGGGGGAGAGTAAGTGACGTTCAGAGGAGGGAGGAGCTGAGGCACGGGGTGAGGCGCGGCGGTGAGGCGTAGGAGAGGATGAAGCGCGGGGGGAGATGTAGAAGAGTGGCCGGGTCGATTGCGTGTGCGGCGTGGAAGTGCTTCTCAAGAGGCTCCGAGGACGCAGACGGAAAGCTTCTTGACCGAGTGGCTTTGCGTGCGGAGGATTCCCCTCGCAATTAAGTCCAAGAGGTTCCATTACGAATTTGACTATAAGCCTCTCCATCGAATGCGAGGATAATTTGATTGAATGGCTGGTGACATATTATTATTAATACTTGATAATTATTTTTGCATTCATCTCCGTTTTAATTGAGTGTGCAGCATATGAATATGACTTTATGGTTAGGTAATAGAGCGTGATAAAAACATGCAAACCCAGTTATAAATGGGTGACATAACAGAGCACCACATAATTGTACCTCTTGAAATATCAGCTTAATAACGTAGAGCTATATCACTATCGAACCTACTAGATGTTTTACATATTCAGTTAATTGAGGCTCTAAGTTATACCTTAAGAAATTCAAGCGTAGAGGTATAAAATTAGATTAAGTAGTTAGTGACTCAAAACTAGAGGCTTAGTTCACTTATTTTTAATAAATTGACTACTCAAATAGTTAAGCCTATCTATCGTTTTCATCGGCTACCCGACATATGAATATAAGTACAGGGTCAAGACATGCTGTTCAAACTTCTTCATGAATAAGTCACATGAATTGGTTCTAGAGGGTAATAATATTTAACTAAAATTATCTCATCATTAACGAGAAGCTACATCATTGTTCATACGACGTTTGGTTACACAAATTTAGTTTAGTTGTACAAAAATTTGGCCACAAGACATTAGTACAGTATCAGTACAGATTAAGTGCGTTGAAACCTTAATGATTGAGTTTTAGTTCACCTTTCAATATTATTTAGTACCCAAGTAACTTTCCCAATCACTCATAAGATTTATCAGTTCAAACTTATAACCAACGATAACGTAAAACTTTTACAATTAAATATATGTTTCCATTTAAAGTTATTTAAGATAATCGGATCAAAAAATATGGTTATGCAAAAGAATGCGAACTGATATAAGTTATGGTAAATAAATTCTAGATGCAATTATTTATCTCGAGGAATCCCTCCATACTTGAGAAGCAAGTTCATTATCAAAACGATTATATGTTAAATATAATTACTAAAGGAGTTCATTTACACTGAAATTATTGAATACATATCATTATAAGAACTCTCTCTGCTTCCCCAAACGTCGACAAAAATTCAGTCCAGTATTCATAAGAAGTAAGCAAGGTAGTAATTAGAACTAAACGTATATTTACTTATTAATATTGCCTAATAAATTTAACTATTTTAATATATATCACCAGGCCAAAAATTACTAATATTACATTTAAATTATTATTGAAGGTCACAGAAACTATTAATCACACGATAATTGGAGTATAAGAGTATATAATCAATCACATAATTCATTTATCTTCGAGTTCACACATTTGGGAGTAAAAACCCTCAAAGAGAGTTAAACGTTTTCATTTGCAACAGGAGTGAGCGAGTTCATAAGAGTGAACCTTATACTAAAAATGTAGGCAGTGTGAGGTTCTTGGTGGTCACAGTACAGTTTTTACGCAAACATTTATCGGGTGGGAATATAACAAGTAAGAATTGGTTAAAAAATTTATTACATTTATAAAAAGTAATGACATTACAAGGAATATAATACCTGAAGCACAACTTGTCCTATCATTTCACATAGAATTGTACGGAAATTAATAAATTTGTCGATTACAAATAATAGCAGGAATACCAAATTTTTAAGACCAGCCTTGTAGTTGCAGTTCTTGGACTTTAAAAAATAAAATTATAGCACTTTTTTCCAATTATCCACAAAATATGATTCGATAAACTATTCGGCGATCAATTAATAATTTAAAAAAACGGACGCCGAAATTTTCACAGAAATAAAAGCTTAAAAAATGAGTTTCTTCAATAGTTTATTCCGATTTTGTATTCATAGGTTACATATATATTTAGGAACATAAAAATATACCCTTTTGATCATCGAGGAAATATGAAATAATTTGCTTCACGCCTGACTCATGCATAATTCAGGACCTCAAACTCTTTTTTTTTGGCATTTTTCGACACGGAGTAAATTGCGCTCCCATTCGTATAATATTTCAAAGTAAAAGATTTTTGACATGCAAGAATAAATGGCGTACACGTTCTCAATTCCCGCTTCGCTACCGGAATTCTGGTAATTAATATGGCGGTATCATGAGGCTCCCTTCTCTTTCTCTATGTTTTATTCAAGTAATTTGCATTCGGGAACAGTCAAAAAACGACTGTTATAGATAGGAACCTGTTCTTTTTTTAATTTTTTTGAAAGGGAATGGGAAAGAACATTGAATAGACAGAAAGAGAGAGATATGAGAGTGGGTGGGATAATTTTTTCGGAAATAAGAGAGATATTAAGGGCAACAGATCGATGTTTAATAGGGAATGGAAGGTAAAAGATTGACAAGAATGAGAGGAGAAGTAAGGGGAGGGGAAGTGGTGCAGATGGGAGAGGGTATGAGAACTGGAAGTGGGGTAGGAGTGTGTGATAGTGTGTCGGCGATGTGAAAATGTGACAGAAAAAGAAATACTTCTGCTGGGGTGAGAGAAAGAGAGACAGATAGAGATGAGAATAATCGCTATGGAAATGTGGGTCACGGTTTGTTGTTGGTGAGGGGGAGCGAGCGACGAGTTGGACTGAAGAACTGGAGGAAAGGAATCGGCTTCGGATGGAAAATATTGAGATATCCTAAAGGTGAGCCACATCCTGACCCTGGGCGGGGACGTTTATGGGAAAAACTTTTACCCCAAAACGTCAGGAGATAATTTATTTAGGAGAGGAAAAAAAAGCTCAGGAATCTATCGAAAAAGAAATATGAGAAAATAAATACGGCAACTTTCGTAGACATCAATCTAAAAGTCGAGCAGTTTTAAAGGAAAAGTTTTTATTTCATGCCAACTAATGTAGAAAGTTTTCATATTTATGCTTCTAATGAGGGTGAGGGAAAAATACTTCAATTATATGGCCTGACAATGGCCTGACCTATCCATATGCACTTAAAAAAGTTTTGAAAATAAAAAGCTACGAGCTAGCAGAAGGCAGCTCTGACAAGCAGTTGATGGCCTTGATTTTATGACTAATGCATGCATTGGGGTATGGTTTAAATAAAGTATGACATAAACAGAGTTTCACGAATTGAGATGTAATTATAAATTCAGTTGACACCAGCGCACATTGCGAGCGTCAATCATACATCAAGTAAATTGAAGCGTACAGGGAGCTCCATTTATAGTCGTTCACTGAGTTCGTTTCATGGTCTACCAAATTACAAGGACCTATTGAGAATGATTATTAGGACTTGAGTAACCCATGTTTTTATTTTTATGCTTAAGAGGTTCTTGAAACTTGTGTACTGGTATAAACTTGGTGATCAAATAAAGCATAACATCGAGTGATTGGGAAATTTCCAGGTGGAAGAACATAATTTTTTTAATACATGGGTATGAACTGGTTATGAACTTTTCTGGCAAAACATTTTTTTATCTATAAAACAAACTCTATTGACTGCCAGAAATACCACGTCATTGGTAACTTTGCGGGTGACGTTACGTGAGGCCACCGATGACAGAGATGAGATACCGTTGTTATGAGAAGTTTGGCTAACTTTCTGCGGGTAATTTGTTGAAAATATTCTTTGTTTTATTTATTTACGTAACAATAGACAATAGAAACTGATCCTGCATATTGTATCAAGTATACAAAGAGCAAGAACCTATACCGTGCGGTAACGTCAGAGCGATACTAATTTTCATCATGAGAATATTTTGTGCCAATATTCCATAGCCCTGTTAACGGTAAATATATCCATTCCTGTGTATGATTCAAAAATATAAATCGATTAAAAGTTTAAATATCCTGAATAAACTCCTGTTGTGTGGACATTTAATGCACTACAAATAAATCTCAGACCCGTCCCCCATTAACAAACTTGGGAAACTCACGAGAGTGATTTAGGAAAATAAATTTTTAAGTACGACGACACGTAAAGTTTAATGGCCTTAGGAGAGAGGGATAGGATGATTGACCACAAAGGAGGATTTGATTTTATTGCGTATGGGGAGAAATAAGGTCCAAATAAAAATAACATCCTTCCGAATTTAAAGCTCCAAAGCAGCACTTTTAATTGAGAATGGAGGTAATAAGCGAGCCGTCACAGAGGCAGAAGGGGTTCGTATTTTTTTAAATTTTATTTTAAAATTACCAATCCTCGATTAGAATCCCGCTCCCCCATTTTCCTCCGGTGATTTGCGAAAGTTACAAATTGAACCTTTCTCCTCCTCTGACGCACCCATGCACGTACCAGCGGTCCCCTGTTCTCCGGAGAGATCAAGGCCCCCACTCCTTCCCTTCGTCCCACCCTCTTCCCACCCATCCCCCAACACGGACACACACTTCTTGTTTTTCGGTCGCCCTTCTCCACCGGAACGTGGGTCCACTGTTCGTCTCTTATTTTTTCTCCCCTCTTTCTCTTTCTTCTTTCGTGCATTCCACTCTCTCTCTCCACCCCGCGTGTTTTTTTGCGTGCCTCCCTTAAACCTTTCGACGTCCCCTTTTCCCTTTTTTCCTTCCCAGATCCCCTCTTTTCTCCCTCTCACTCGATTCCTTTCACATTTCTCTCCCACCTCCCCCCACGCTGCCGCTTTTCTCCGTCCCCAGAGGAGAATACTACTCCATCAGAGGAGGAGGTAGGCAACGTGGTCCGCTGAACCTTTTTCCTTTCCCCGCTTTCTCCTGTTCCGACGTCGTGAATGGTCCCCTACTAACCCTCTTCCCCCGCCCTCACACATCACCCTATCCCTCCCCCTTCTTTCTTTGTCCCATTTATTTTATTCTAATCCAGCCGATTCGCCCGTTGTTGAAGCTTTGTGGGTGTTGGGGATGGAAGCCCTCTATATCCTTGGTCTCATGCAGCCAACGCAATTCATCTCGTTCCTTCTATTACTCTAGCCCTTTTATGGTGATAAGATATAGAGGAGGGCATTGGGAGGGGGGGAGGGAGGATTGGGTGCTTGGTAGAGTAAAAGGATGGACACCGCAAAGGGGGCGATGAACAAAGGGGCCATTGATGTAAATTGTTCCTTTGAGGCAGAGGTATATTTTCAGCAGGGATCGAGGGCCTTTTAAAAAAGTTTCTCGACTATTCATCCCATAAAACATTGGTTTAGTTTTTTGCCATCGCATTTTCCTCCCGCCGAATAGATGTTGGAGAAAAAAAGATGAATTAAGGCGTAAAATATGACCGCTTATCTGACCGCACAACCATTTATTAGCTCCACTATCCAATGGAAGCATTAGTAGCTTTCATCCATTAATCAATATTTATAACATGATGGAAATTTTTCTGTTACGATCACGCTTTTTACGGGAAAACTGGTGTCATAAGTACTTTGAAATTTTGCAGTCAGGTATTTGAGTGCACTGGAATCGTCATAAGCAACATACAAAATGCTTTAGGCGCCCTTGAGACTCAAAATGGATGGACCTTTCTGGGCCAACAATTCTGTATATGTAGGCATCCAACACATTATGATACGTAACAATATTAGCATAACTCAAAGGATACATTTATTTGGACATTCAATTCTTCACGTGGCACTTCGGCATGACTTTTGAATGTTGGAATGACAAAACTCGCATTTAAGAATATTTTTCTTTCAGGATATTGCGTTCATTACATTATATAACCGCAAATATAGGGCAGGTTCTCCTTATTTATTATAATTGGCGAATAGAAACTTTGGTGGTAGCTCTCTGACCTTTTGAAGATTTTTGTGTTAACGTGGATAACGGGGATGAGGCTGCATTAGTTAGTTGTGAATTCCAATGCCTTCCTTACGATAATTTTCTTTGTCCGACCCATTTTATCTGAAGCTATACGCATGGAAGAGCAGGTGAGGATTTTCTTCCATTCCCAATGCATTGTAGCTATGAGTATTTAGAGAGGATTCCTTCTTCAGGTGACTTTGCCGATGGAGAAGCGAATTTTAATGCTGAATACTTCATAGAATGGGGTGGGTTCGAGAAAGGGGAATTTTCAGGAAATTTTCGTACTTGTATCAGAAGGTACAGTCACAGTATTTGGATCTCCGCGTGAAATTTAAGTAACGCTTCAGATTAACTCGAGAAGTAATAATTATGGCAACTTTATGCCCGAAACTGTTCGTGTATCAGTCTCACGCAAAGCAGCCGCACAGAGTCTCATATCTATCAGCACTTGCCGATAAGTTTTAATATCAAGGAATCAAATATTACCGCACTAGAAAAAACCAAATAAATATTCAAATTTATAGGAAGACGCATTGTTATTAAATAGGACGATCTATTTACTACTATAATTCTTAGCCAATTTTCTACCCTGTTACAGTAAATTACAAAACAATGGATTATTCTTCGTAATATACGGATAACAAGGATAGTGTTAATTTCAAACAAACGATATCTCAAGTAACACCACAGAGTGGGAAGAAAACCCCCATATAAAGTATATGATTCTCAAATCGAATGAGTAATTAATAAAAATGAAGGTCAACTGCTAAAAGAACTTCCTTTGAACGATTATTTTAACCATTAATCTAAAAATTAATTTAATTTTGGTTTGCTCAAAAAGCATAATAAGTTACATCTCAGGGATCATAACTATATATTAATGCCGGGCTCGTAATTTTAAAAGAGCGAATAATTTTTTGGCGACATGGTATTTCCACCACCGTTTACATATAAACAACTTGAGGGATAGAAGACTTCCATTAAATGAAGGAAAACCAGTTTTTGATGGTACGTAAAGTAGTGGGACAACAAAAATACCGGGGTTACGACTCCACTCCTACAGCATATACTCATCGTGTCGTAGTTATAAATCTCGGCAGCGTTTTTAATATGGTTTGAAAATGATTAGCTGCGTTCAATCACCCTTATTTGAAGTCAACTTACTCTATCACTGACAGTGGCAATAGTATGCTTTTAGGGTGCTTAAAACTTCTTAACTTTAATAAATTCATGCCTTTTATTGGCCTGAAGCAATTTTCGAAACAGTTATTAGTAATAAATTCGAAAAAGAAATAAATTAAATCCGAAGAGTGCTAAAACTCGACACTTAGTGGAGCTGGATCAAAGTATTTAATGAAGGTCGTGTTTATAAAACGACAATATTCAGGCATTTTCAATATTTTGATAAAGGTATGGTATAATACATATTTAATTGGAAAGCACACACCTTTAAAGAAACAACAGAATACATTAGGAAACTGCCATTTACACTGAGATTCATGTGCCATTATGCTAAATTTCTTAGACGATAAGCATACTCAAATGACCAAAACCCCGTGAAAACCTAAATTATTCATCCATGTGTAATAATTCACGAGTCTTGCGGTCACGCATACATTAGACACTCCCCTTTGAGTGAGCGAAGTGAAAGTACCTCGCGCAATTTCAACTGCTTGGAAAATCAATGCTGTTAAAAATTAGCATAATTTTACAGGCTCTACACATAAGTTTATTAAAACTGCTCTGAATTAGATACCTAAGACACTTTGTATGGAATTCACATATTTTTGACACTCTATGTAATAAGTAATTTTAGATTACAAATTTTTTATGTTGACATCAGAAGAAATAATTTTTAAAAGCATTCAAATATTCCTTAAAATAGTTTAATTCAACAGTTAGTGAGATGAACAAAAGCTGGCGATATTAAATTCTTCCTAGGGATTCGAATGATGTTAGAATCTATTCAAAACTTAGGAAAATACAATTAAAATAGATTGACTCAATGAATCATCATGCTGGAAATATACCCAACAGGAGTTCATTTGTAATAGTTATTCTATTACCGCTTTTATTATCAGCCGTAGCATTACTTTAAATAAAAATTTTAAAAGAATCTCTTATATGTATTCTAATAGTACATTAATAATACTTTGGCGCTAAAATTAACCACTTAGTAAAAGATAGTGCTTCGAAAAGTTTATTAACTCGGAAAATGTAGACAAAAGCGGGATTTAGCAAAGAATGATCCAAAATGACATTATATAGCGATTTAAGGGACCGAGGAGTACTCAATAACTAAATAAATTCTTCGAATGAAGCATTGAGCAATATGCAAAGATCAGGATATTTTATTGCCCCAAAAATATGACTTTAAGCGACGCAAAGTGACGAATTTTACAAAAATCCTGGCAAAAACCTTAAAAAGAAAAATTGCTTTGAAGGTTTATTAGACCGCTCAAACCCTAAGCTAGATGCTAAGGACATGGTCCCTCACTTCTCTTACGGCTACACTGAGTGTAAGCAGTAGTCTCTTTAAGTGAGTTTTATCGGCAACAGCTGTAATTTGTAACACCTGTCATTTGTTCATCATTTTCCCGACTATTATAAATAAATGTGGGGTAAGGAGTGAATATCAAGGTTGGAGTGTTAGGAAAAAATGGGTATTGTTGATGAAATGCGATGAAAATGCAGACATTTGAACCAGATACTTGATAAAAAACGTCTTTGTGGGTTTAAAAATTTCTTGAAGGTAAGGTATACGCCAAGGAATTGTCGTATATGAGGGAATAAATAGAATTCTGCTGTAGCTTCGCTGAAATGGCAATAGAATAGTGGAAAGGCATTTAGGAAATACGACCGTTGAAAATAATCTTTCCGGGATAATATACAAGAGTGTACTGAGAATTCAATTGATAGTAATAAGACGGAATACACAGGAACTTTATTTACCTAAAATTCTCCTCCTATAACTTGTAACTCTTCTTCAGCTAGCATGATTGGCAGCAATTTTTCTTTGAACCAATTTTTTGCGGTTCTTCACTTAATTTGACTTAGCTCTCAGAGACATCATGCTGTACAAAAAGTTTACAAGATAATGTAGACACGGAGATCATTGTTAGATTTTCCTCCCTGAGAATTTCTACGAGAATTTTGCACTAACTCCAATTTTGAGAGCTAATTTCGTTATCAGAGAGGATCGAGGGATGGGAGTCGCCAAAATGTTCCCCTGCTCGGAAGCCTTTGGAATTGCGGATGACGTCAAGCCTGACTATATAAAATACATGTCGGGTGATGTGCCTACTGACGCATAATTTGACTTCGTTTCTATTTTTTCATTTTCATTTTAGTCACGACTGCCAAGAAAAAAATGACAAATTTTCAATTGGCATAAGCTCATTACTCTTTTCCAATTACGAAAAGGCTGATACATTTATAACTTCATTTGGCATCTTTCCTGCAAATTGCGTTTTCGCCGAGAGGGAATAATATAATCATCTTACCACAGTGGTTTTCCCTAGCAATACTTTAGTCGATTAGATTTCTCTTTTTATTTTGGAACAGGAGAAAAAAAGAATTGCAACTCTGTACCGCGAATATTTTGAAGCTATTCTAATTCAAAGCCTCCAGTGACATTTGCTTTGCTGTTCTTGAAAGTAACTTTTGTAATAATGTCTTCATATTTTTCACGCAAAATTAAGTGAAGGTGCACCTTACAAATATTTATAATGCATAATTCCACGCAGTTATATGAGAGATTCATCTATCACATATCAGTTGGTTACTCTGCATGACGATAAACTAATAAAAAGCGTGAAATTTAGGTTTTGGGAAATTGTTTTTGGCGCAAAAGCTGTGGAAAGTTCCATTTTGGAGCAATAAATATCCGCTCTCTCTAAACGTTCAATTTCTGGGTTCAAAAACGTTTGAGGGAAGTAGATTGAATTTTAAATTCACTCTGTGCATTTTTCATTCCGAATATTTATTACTACAAGGAATGAATTCGTAATTGTCCGCAATGTTTTTTAATATGAAATAAGAGGTTTCACATGAAAGAGACTGTAAATTAGAGAGATGGCATTTTTAACTTTGGGTTAAAAATTTATGACAAATTTTATGAGAAATTTATCATAATGGTAAAAAAATTATGATTAATAGTCATTAATTGACAGCATCAATCACCTTAGTAATCGTTTATCAAAGAACTGGAGGATTATTCAAAGAGTGGCCAATTTTAGTTAAATACCACCTGGCAATATGAAAGTTTGCAAACTTTAATAATTAGGGGTGAAAAAGACAATTCTTTGAAATAATAATATACCCATTAGGCCTTAGTCATTCATTAAATTAGTACGTATTTGGGGGTTACTGAAGCCCCAAGAACTACGGCCATTAAGGTCTTCAAGTAATTCACCTCACTTCGACGTACAATTTAGTAGGTAAAGATCGACGTTTTCTCGACGACCTTCAGGAGTAAAACTGCAAATTAAAATGGGCCCTTGTAAATGGCAAATGGGCAAATGTAAAGTGGGCCCACTAATAATATTATTTTCAGCAAAATTTACTCAGTATCTTTTCACCACTTCGTGGTGTCGAATTCATACATTTAATTTGTATTCTATCTGATGATACCTCTAATCGCCACAACATCAAAACAAGTAATATAATACAAGTTACTCTGATACAAAAGATGATAATGAACGGTAATTAACCAACTGAACGAGACAAGATACAGAGGAAGTTGCATAGCCAGGTTTTTCAAAAGGTTGCTCAAGGACACCTTATAGAATACACTGGTGTTTTACTGAAATAATATCCATGTCCGTCAACTTTTCTGTGAGATTAATTATAAATTACATTTTTAAATGAAGCTTCTTTACTCCACTTTCTGGCCGAGTTAACTGGTGGCTACTATCTTTTCATGTCAGATTTAAACCCATCTTGGTGGTTGGTGCCAATAAATCTCTTGGAAGTGACAAACATACGCACAAGTTGAAGGTGCATTATAGGGAGGAGTTGATTGGACTGTAATTTACGTTCACAGTACAATCTCATAGCCAGCTTGTGTATTCAAATTAACGTAATTAATAACGGAAACAATCGAACTTCTATTTTTACTTATTCATATACCATATCTTCATTAAAATCCATTCCAACATATTTTTATTCTATCCGATTATACATAAAAAGTGAATCAAAACAATTTACTCACCAGAAGGTGCTAAAAAAGATAACTTCTCCAAGATTTCAGCTTGAAGTTGGAAAAGTTGAGGGCCATCTGAAAAAAATTAGATCGAATAAATAATTACTTCGAGTTTTGCCAGACGAAAGGCGAGTCCATATTAAATTGAAAGAGTCTCTCAAGTTCAAAATTCCAGATAAATAAAGCACATTTTATTTATACGAAAATGAGCGTTTGATTCAACACTCGCAAGAAAGTATAATGAGCACATAATTTGTATTTCTTCACAAAATCTCAAAAAATTGATCGATCATTCCCTAAAATCAGTTTTTTATTTAATTAGTGAATCGAAAATTATAATACATAGCAGGAGTAAATTGAAAACATTTTTGGCCTGAATAACCATTGCGTGATAGCAAGTTAAAAACAATATACATTAAAACGAGGAGCAATTAAACGCGGTGTTGCCAACAATGAAATTTTGATCGACGTAATAATCCTCAGCTTTCGATTAACTTTGATATGACAACGTATCTTCGTATGGGGTGGGGCTTCATTTAAATCAGTGAATATAAAACGGAGAGACTCCTAACTGTTGTTCCTTTAATACCATTCCGGACGCGTGATTAATTTATTTTTATAATTCACATGCGGAGCCGTGAGAAATGAAGGCAACGCGGTGAAAATCCTTTATAAAATATGTAACCATACAAAGCGTTAGGGGCTTAATTTATTTAATTGCGAGAACCTCATGTGTTTCATGTCGTTTATTCCGTGTGCGATTACACTGGAAGTGCGATCTTTTCCAGCGCTGAAATGACGAGAAACAAAAGCGGTCCTCGATTAATCACTCCTGCGCTCGCAATGCCACTCACGAATAAAAATGAGTGTTTCTCTTAGGTTCCCGGAGTGAGCACTTATCTTTTTTTTTTCAATTGTACCGTGACGCACATCACGCAAAACGATATTTACACCGTGGAATAATTAATATTCCTCCCCGTTATCTTGCCCTCTCGGCATGAAATCAGTCGCTGCACGCCACTCCACTCTGCCTCTTTGCATACCTCAGCCCTATTCCCCGACCTTTTCATCATCCCCCTCACCCCACAATCCCCTCAGCAATGCTAGAATGGAAATCCAAACCGTATGCGAGCGTCCCCTATTTGTTTCCTTTTCGCGTCAGCAGACCTCTCAACGCTTTAGCATCGTTTGTATCATTAGAGGGCCGCATGGTCTTGACACCTACCACTCCATCCGAACTTAACGGTGCATTCATTTCCACAAAGGAAGATGGGAATGACAAGCCAGACCGCCCCGACGCCCCACTTACGCGACGCAACCCATTCCACGACCACTCTCTCTCCACCCTCGCACCCTATGCCACACTCCTCCCCGCCCTCCTTCCCCCACCCACCCTCTCTCTCTCTCATGAAAACACTTCGCGCTCGCCGCAAGCCCTTTGTTTTCCAGTTTCCACCCCCCGGTTCCCTATCCACTCACCCCTTCCGTCATTTTTTTCTCGCCCTCCCATCACCCCATCCCATACCGCATTTCATCCTTCAGACGCGAGAAACGATTCGGCGTGCACCCCCGTACAAAAACAACAAATGAAAAGCTTGGAAAGAGGGGTATGTGAGGAGTGGGAGGTGGGGAGGGACTATGCCGCTCCCTTTCTCCCATGTGTGCTGTTTTTTCTACCGCGAAGAAATGGTGGAAATTTCTGCGTCGTTTTTCCGCGGAAGATCCATCGGCTGTGTGTGCTGTGTGCGTCTCAATTCACCATCTCACAGAGTCTCTCGCTATCGACGGCAGAGACTGTTTGTACGGTTTTGCGGATTCCGCTTGCGAAAAACGCTGGAATGCCACCGGAAAACAGCGACATCTTCATAAATGCGACGCTCCTTTACCCCACCGATACGATGGAATGGTGAGTGAAGGAGTGAGGAAGGGATAATATTTTCCCGATAACCTTTCAGTTTGAAGACGTATCTTCTTTAACCTCTCTGCTTTATGACAATGGTCGCGATGGAACGCAATCGAGTGCTTGAAGTTATGGAAAATGAAACAATATAAGAAGACTTAGGTGGAAACGTGCACGATGACGGATCCTAAGGTCGGCGAGAGGGTTTTCAGCGTAGATGGTTTTGTAAAGACAAGTTAAATTAATGCACCGAGAAAAGCATAAACCCAATATATCCATAGTTTTGTCACTGTCAAACTCTAAAGTGAATATTTCGTCGTAGACATAGAAGGATATTAATTTAATATTTTTGGCCTAATACATTCGGAAGTGTTTAATAAATAGAGTGTAGGAGAGAAATTTCAAACATACAAACCCATGTCCCATTGGTTCTTTATTCGGCTCGTGGTAGTTAATAAAATTAAAATGTTGCCGAATGTTAGATGGTAGTGAAGCAGAATTCATAGAAACAGGAAATTCCTTTCTATCCCACTGTAAAGGAGTACCTTTAGGCGTCGGTATACTTATGTGGATTTTTATAATCACCCCAAACACGTCTTTAACCATCAGAGACAGTCTTCATTGTTTCATTTATATGATTTGTTCCCGAAAAATTCCTTTTTAACTAACCAATGTATAAATTAGCATGACCAAACGTTTTTGCATAGTACAGATAAAATTGTGTTTTGAGCGAACATTAATTTAAACCCGATGTGTGTTATTTCATTGAAAATCACCGGCAGGAAATGCCTGAGATCCAGCACCGCTTGGTAAAAAGATGAAAATTCTTGACAATGTAAAAATAGAATGTATGAAAATATATGCATTCACATGAGTAACCAACGCAAAATGAAAAAAATAAAGGCAGAAAACAATTTAAATTTATTTCACATGTAAAATTCTAAAGGTCTCACTAAAACTTTGAGGTATTTGAAGAGAGATGGTAAAAATATGCATGCAGAAAAATTAAGGGTGGTAACTTTTGCCCTGGATAAAGGCACTGGGCTTTCACCCTGATAAAAAAGTGTGCGAAGATGTTTTTACTTTAAAATATAGCGCACCCAGCACCGCCCAAAATGGATATGCTTCATGAAGGTTCCAAGAATAGCTGGGACAGTGCCGCAGGGAGGCAAGGCAAGGGAGACGGCCGCTCGAATCCCGGAGAAAGGCCGCGGAAGCGAGGCACAGCACTGGTTTCGGAGCACTCTCTTCTGCCGCTAGAAAATTCCCGTCGGAAATGCAGACAGATAAAAGGCAAATTGCATGTACCGGCAAAGTACGTGGTCTAAAATCTAGGGCGCAGGAAGCAGAGGTGGAATAAAATAGAACTGAACTACGTGGGAAAGAACTGAAAAAAAGTGGAGAAAATGTCGATCCATGGAGGATTTGCAAAGAACGAAGGTAAAATAAAACTTCGAAATGATTTTAAGCGGTTCACCTCTATGCAGCGGCAAAGAGCATAGCTCCTAGCATCAAGTTTCGATCAATAGTAGGTAAAGCAAGGGTATCTCTGGCTTCAAATTTAAAAAGCAATCCGCTGTATCATAAGATTTTTGATGCCGTAAAAATGCTTCTACGTCAAACGAATATGAAAACAATTATATGCCCTTCATCTGTGAATTTAAGTTTAATATAGTACAGGAACCCTTAAAATGAGTATTTTTACGAGGATATGTTATGTTTCAAGCCATAAAGATTAAATGTAAAGTAATTAAGACGGAGGTCGTAACCTATTAGCCAGTTTTATGCACCAACAATAAATTCAGCTTACTATGTATTATTTTACATAGTCATACATAACGATATTTTTATAAAGGTTTTCCAAAGAGATCAATTTTGTGCGGTGTATAATTTTTGTAATTATTAGAGATATATTTTAATGCGATTAAAAAAGGAAGAGCCGACGGGGACATTGAAACGTATATAAAATTGGCCTTATATCTGTAAAAAGTTCAATAAAATTCTCTGTCACTTAAGATTGTCTAGTTCCTTAAGTAACCTTTACGGGAATACAAAAGAGAGAGGTATTCGCGAAGAAATTGACAGACATTAATTGACCTCCGTTTCTACAGATGATATATTTTTGATTTCTTAAGAGACGATTGAATCCAAGGCTCTCCTATTTATGCCATGTCTTTTCCATGTTACAAAACAGACTGCAGTAAAAAGTGTTAACAATGTAATATCTTCGATTATTTTGATCAGGTTCCATTAGTTTCAGGACAAATAGTTGCACGGAGTATTTATTACATGATCAAGTAAGTTCTTTATTTCATGAAAACTCAAAGTTGAAAAGTTAATGGAAACAATTTAATTTTTGAGAGAGTATTGCTTTGTTCCAGATAAAACTTAAATAGAGTAGGCCAAATAAAAAATTATGGGTTTAAAATTTGAATTATTTAAGAGTAGGTTGGGTCTACCAACTCTTAAATCATTCTAACTAGTACGTACACCCCCCTTCTGCTTATCATTGGCTTTTAAACTGCTATAAAAGAAGAAAGTGACAAAGAAATAAATCTCAATTAAGACCGCTCAAGAAAAGCAGAAGCAACTACTTGTCTAATTCTTAGACTGCCCGAGGTCACTAACTGCTGTTTGGGATTTACTGGTTTCCTCCACCTTTCGAGGAAAAATGTGGAAAATTTATGATCTTAGATGGGTGAAAGTAGGTAAAGGGAAAGAAGCGGGGCGTGTGCGTTATTTATATGGAACCTACAAGATATGGAAGGCCGGTGTTAGACAGGAAAAGGAAGACGTCGTAAATAAGGGTAGGAAGACGAGTAGAAGAATGGAAGGACGAGTGGGAGATGGCGAGAAAGAAGGAGAGAGTGAGGTCTGCACTAGGAGACCAAAGGAATGCGAGGGACGGGTCGGAAAAAATGATCCGACACCCCCTGGAAAGTAATGAAATAGGAAAGAATTGGTGATGGGGACATTAACCAAGGAAGGGAGAATGAGAGCTCTAAGGGAGAAATTTTGTGAAATGGCAGAGCCGTATCATGTGAGAATGGCAGTATTTTGCCTCTCTCAGTGACATTCGTTGGGATAAAGCATTTCATTCATGTAAAGCTTAACTCCATAGTTAATTGCTATTATCAGTGGTTTCAAGCTTTAACGTTATCATTGGCGAAATTAACTATGGGAGAATATTGCCAAAAATATCTGCTATATATCAAAAATCTATCTGTCAAAAATATCTAAATGTATACTGAGTAAATATTAACTCATGCTTGCTCTTGCATGAATACGGTTTTTACAGTGCCTTTGGGTTTGTGTCACTAGGAATCTCAAAGATAATAAAAAAATGTAATCATTCTCATATGAATTATTGTCAAGAATATTAGAGACAAAATGAGTAGTGAAAATTAAAGCTGTGAAATCTATTGTGAAAAAAAGTAACGGAGAAATTGCCCTGATAATTTGGTCATGGCCAGATAAAACATGAATGTTGCAGTCCTTTCTTCAGGTAATGCTGACCCTTCAACCAAATAACTCAGAGTAAATATTATAAAATGCGAGGGTTTTTAGTGTCAATTAGTCACTGTAATTTTGGAAAAATAATATTTCATTAAAAACAAATTAATGTAACGGTACATTACGTTTAGGTACATAGACATGATATAAAAATTAAA
Organism: Ceriagrion tenellum; assembly: GCA_963169105.1. Lineage (NCBI taxonomy): Eukaryota > Metazoa > Arthropoda > Insecta > Odonata > Coenagrionidae > Ceriagrion > Ceriagrion tenellum. The sequence goes on along the minus strand of OY720642.1, from coordinate 26,002,537 downwards.
CGGCCTCAAACAAAAAAATATTATATTTTCCAAAAAAATAAGGAAATGTTAAGTGCAATATTACATCGGTTAACAAGTGCGGTATGGATGCAAATTAGACACGCTGGCAGCGTTGAGCGCACGAGCAAAGGGAGCAAGTTGCAAAACGCCTGGTGGAAATATAACGTTGATATCCATTGTAAGGTTGCGCAGGTAAAATTATGAGATGGATTATGAGAAAAATTTGAAAATTGCGTCGTCGAAATCGTAATATATAAACAAATATAATAAGTTTAAAAATAGATTTCAAGAATAAAATACTATATTGTTTCTGTCACCTAATAGTTGAATGTTGAACCCAACATCGTAATAGCAAGTAATTTAAAAACATAACAAAGACCACTGAACTGATTAAATGCTTATAAAACGGAAATAGAATAGGGAATCATTTTGGAGATCCAGAGACCCTAGCAGCCCATATATTATTGCTCCAATGGGTTCCTCGGACTATACATACCTTAAGTATCAAATATCAGAAGAATCGTTTTCGTAGTTTTCGAGAATGTATTAATATACAGAAGTAAGCGACACAATTTAACGCGCGATTTTTATTACTACACACCATAGCACACGCACGCAGTGCATAATTTAGCATGCGGCAAAAACGCCTCACGATATGTGGAATTTCCCCAACATGTATGCAAAAACATAATGCGAAGTATTTTCGCTTCCAAAATGGCAAAGTAATCCTAGGAGACTATTTTACGTAACCCTTTTGATGTCCAATACCCAGGCACGTATGAAAACCTAGTCGCCAAAGCTATTAGCACCATAATTGGAGGATTATCATCTCATTTTGACCTCACGAATGCAAAAAGAGTGCGGAAATGATGGGATGGAACGAAGTCTCCTTCGCCTCATAACTTCTTCGAAGAGTTCGGTCCTCTCACCTCTCCCACCCTTAAGAGAGGAAAGGAATGCGTGTGCGCAAAAAGGGACAGACGAAAAGAAGCAGAAACGAATGGATATACACGGGAAAAAGATGAGGGGAGGGTAAGAAAATAGCAAACCTTTCGCTCATAGGGATAAGGGAGAGAGAAAAAAGAACGGTGATGGGAAAAACAACGGAAAAATATAAATAAGATAGAAAAAATAAACAGGATGTGGGGGGGGGGAGAGATGGGTGTGGGAAGGAGTGAGTAGTACGGACAGCGGTCCATGGGGTGGGCGGGGACGTGAGGTCGATGCGAGGGGAGAAAGAGAGGACGCGTTGGCTTCTGGGAAGGAGGCTGGGGGCGGGGGAGAGAATAGCGGGAGGGAGGAGGGATAAGACCCCGGTAGCCGTGGGTGGAAGTGCCGGGAGTCAATTTCGGAGTTGGTCCCATGGGGTGAATGAGGAGAAACCGGAAGAAATAAGGGACAGAGGAGAGAACGAGACGGAGGCCGGAAGGCAGGGCAGGGAATGTTTTGAGTGGGGGGCCTGGGGGCGTGGCGGGGGGCCTCCGGGGGACTGGGGTCGCTGGAGGCCGTAAGGAAGATTGTGGGCCGTGAAGGAAAAACTGGGATACGAAAGGGAGAAGAAGAAGGGATTGGAGGAAACAAGACACCCCTCTCCTTTTTCCAACCTATGAGCCCTCCTGCTCTATTTCTCCCATTTTTTTTTAACTCCGAGGGATGTGCAGACGCAATAAAAATGAGAAAAGGGTAAGACGGAGAAGGAAGATGCGACGAAGATGTGGGTGGGGCAGGGATTTGAGGTGGACCTTTAGAGAAATATATATATATATTTCGGGGACTGAGTGTGTTGATAGAGGATAGAAAGTGTCGGGGGTCACCAGGAAGGAGCGTGGTGGAACACTTGATTTTTCCGCGGGAATAAGTCCCCTCCATCACGTGTTTATTTTTTATTACCCCTTGCCGTCATTAAAGCAGCAGTTCATTTGCATTTCTGCTTCGCTGAGAGGCCCCTCTTGCTAGGCCTTGCTATTATAAATGACCTGGTTTTATGAACTGTTCTCGGCGATATTAATCTTCGTGCATAGGCTTGCTTCTGTCTACGAGAGGATAACGGATCCAGGCGTTGACAGGAGTTTTTTTTTCATTTAATTACCAGACGCACGCAAAAGAAATTAAAGAGATAAATAATTTGCTGATTTATAACGTTTTTGATAGTGTCGAGATATTTCCCTAATATTCTGACATACGGGCGAAATTGCAAATAATTAGTATAGCAGTATTTTATAGGTTATCTATCCCTATAATATTTCCATATCCTCCAAGATTTAATTTTGCATCGCCAAATCACATTTGCTTGGTGTAAAACTTTGCGTAAATCCATTTTATCAGAAAATCTTCGGGAAACCGTTGGAATTTGGAAAATTAGACACTAGATACTTGTCTTTAATTTATCAGGTTCCGACTGAATCTTTCCATCAGTCAGATAGTTGAGCATACAAAGCAAAGCGCCAGTTTAAAGATTGTAAATCCCATTTTGGCAAATTACTTTAAATTTAATGAAAGCTTTTTAAAAACATCAATTGACATTATTCACATTAGTTTCTTTTAGCTTGTGCGTGAATTTTTACCAAATGCTGCAAAGTATTCTTTTTTTCATCATCATGTATATTTCCAATTTTTGCACAAAAATTGACTTATTTCGGCCCTCTTTATTTATTTAGAAAATGAAAGGCTTGTGAAACGCAATTTCTTATTAGCGCATCAAACTAAACGATTGCCTGGGCTTAAAATCATTATCATTAGGTAAGGCTGAGTGTGAGAGTGTTGGCGTGTTGGATTGAGTAGTGTGGAAAGAGAGAGAGAGGGAAGGGAAAGGTTGGACGTGAGTTCAGGGTCTTGCTTCACAGCTTGAATGAGTCGAAGTTTACGGGTGTTGCTTTCAAGAGAGCGCTGGGCACCTAAAGGGAGAGGCAGGCAGGAAGTTGGCTCCTTTGAACTGTCGAAAACGGCGTGTGGTTTATTTGCCAAGCATGAGGGTCGGACAAAGAGGTTGACATCCCTGTCGTCTTCGAAATACGCGCCCTTGATGGAGAGGGAAAGTAGGCTGGCGGAGTTGTGTCTCACACTATCCTTCAGGAACTTTTAGAGCCATAGGTTAACCATCCATATGACTTCGTTATTTCCTTCCTCAATACGTTAAATAGTTGATGAAATTTGATGTAGAATAAAAAATTTGCATATATATGGAAGAAAATTAGTACACCTATGTGTGTCCTTAAAAACTCGAAAAAAAAGTTAATATTCAGGGTCAAAGTCATATGTGCATCCTAAGATGCAGTAAGCGTAATTATGTGCGTGTTAATACTCAAATAAACAAGCAAATAAAGAGTGAAAAAAGATTTCAGATAATTTTTGTAAAGCTCATTTCAGGGAGTGAACATAATTGTGACTTCCAACATAATATTTTACATGTAAATGACAAATGTTATAAACTGACTCTTATGGAAATTTTCTTAACTACCAGCTGATTAAATAACATATATGTGCAAATTTCAAATGTTTTGATAGAATTTAAATGCTCGTTATTGTTCTAATCAATTTTGAAATTTGACTTCTCTCCACCATCCTTCCCAATAAGCCCACACCACTCTTGTCTTCCACAGACGTGACACTTTGCTTTGTGTCCAAAACAACCCTCCTTGCTTAATGCAAGCCTTAAATACTCTCTCGTATGTCTATGCGAGAAAACGGAACATGACATACGAAGGGATAGATATAGACTAGTTTTAGAGGTCGAGTAAATACTATAAAATTTGGAGAGGATTTCATAGAAAAATGGGAAGTTCTATACTTAAACAAAATGAGACTGAGTAGACTCATGCAAAAACGTAAAATAGTACATGAGGCAATGCATCTTTTATACATTGCTAAGAACGTGTTGAAAAGGTGGACGCACTGCCACTATGGTCCACAAAAGCGGCGATCCTGTTATGAAATGGCGGTAATGAATAATGTTACCAAAAATGTATGCTTTATCAATGGGAAATATTTTGTTTGGTGATGAGGAGGGAATTTTTTGGGAGATAAGTGGGAATGAAAATTATATTTATGGAGCATATCATAGAGGTCAACTGTTAACATGAACCACTTGCTATGAATGATATACTCTGAAAAAATCAGAGTTAGGGATTTGCGAATTATGGTTGACTGTGTTAAGTAGAAGCAATTCCAAAATTGACCACTTATATCCATGTGTTTGCACTTAAATGCTATAGGAAAATGTTTCTGAGATCAACAAGAAACTTAATTTAGTACGAAACCAATCCAGATGTGCTAGACTAAAGCATTCAAATACGTAATTTTGGAGCTAAGACATGGAAAAACAGTCATGTGAATGTACATTATGAAATTAAATACCAGACTAAGCCATTAAATACAGTTTAGTTACTCTAATATGCTAAGAAAATATGTTTAAGAGATGAAGAAAGAACAAAATTAGGCATTGAGTCACTTCGGATGTGCTAGAATAGTGGATTAAATGTGTAAATTTGGAAGTTAACAATGAAAAAAACAGTCATATCTGCAAGCTTAATGAAGCAACTAGCGAGACGTAGAGTGATAATAAGACATTTAGTAAATATATGAACATTCGCTATCAAGAAAACGTGATTAGATGTCTATATAAAAGGAAAATTTACAAGAATAAAAAAGTGCTGATTAGGACATTAAAAAACATCAAAGTTAAGAAATTGTAAAGAAACAAGGGAGATAATATCATTTATAGAAGAAATACATTGTGAGAGAGAAATCATGGCAGAGACCCAAGCTAAGATTCTAACAAGAGATTAGTAAGTATCTGAGTAAATTTTGTCACTATATTGTTCCTTCCGACACCGAATAAGGGCATAGACTTAAATGTGTACATATAGGTGAAAATGCAGGTGAAGCATTCGAGATGTGGGGACGGATAAGAACGAAGCGAGTGATAGGAAACCAACAAAAATGGCTGACAGTGTTTGGCAAAGGTTTAGAGCTGAGGAAAGTTTCTAGAGGAAATTCGACTGAGTAGAATAGAAGGTTCGTAGAAATAGGAACAAGCAATGAGTTTCTTAGGAAGGAAATGAAAGAGAGATTAGTATGGATGTGAGCAGGTGGGGGTAATGGAAAGGAATTTCATAAAAGATGAAGTCGGGTCCAAATAATGCTGAACTGAACTGTTGTACTTTATAATATGAAGTTTATATGGCAGATGATATGAAGTTTATATGGCGTAGCTTTAAAAAACAATTTGTAGATCCTCCCATTATTTTATTTTAACGATGAAATGACATAAAAACATAATAATTCATAACATAAAGCTGAGCAAAATTGGTTTATGAAGTAAATAGCTATGGTTTCTATCGACAATAGTAAGTAAAAACGGTCAAAAACTGTATCAGCAATTGATTCGATGAAGATTAGCAAAAGTTTCGGTCTCCTTATTGTTATCCACGTCTAAAGCGATGATGAATCCTTAGTAGGCTCGAGATTTTTTTCTATAATAGCAGTATCTTATTCTAAAGCATCTAACCCCTGGATGGCACTCTACATTTGCAAACGGATCCAGGATTTTCCTCTCCTCCACTCGTTGATTTGCCGTCACTAATCTTTCAATGAACCGCTTATCAGGTAGTCATTAAGTTTCGAGTGGGAAGTATGGCTCATTGGGTAAGTTGGATAGAATAAGCATATATGCTTAAGAATAAGCAAATGCTTTCCGACTATTATCACCCAGCGCGCCCACACTCGTGTCGATTGAGGCTGCTCTGGTGGATATGGAGACAGCTCTCTCGCAAGGATCCTCTTGAGTACAAACACATTCATCTAGAGCAAACCTGCATCATACAGGTCTGTTATGTACGAACCAAAAAACTATCCTGGCGCATATGCTAGATTGTCTACCCAAAAAGTCACTATCTTTAACCATCACTATCTTGCTATCTTAATTTGCGTGTATTATAACATTACAGCAAGATTTTTCTACAATGATAGTTACACAGTTATTTTATGACATTGGATAGAGCCCTCCCACGACTCCACATATTACACTATGCTAAATGTTTAATTTCATTGAGGGAACAAATCTTAAAGAATTTAAGTAACAATGCAGTATCTCCTAATTGTCATTCACATATCAATAATTGTGCTCGATAGCTAAATCATGTAATGTACGAACATTTATAGGTCATTAGAGAATTTAGTCAATCATGCGCTATCTCCTTATTGTCATCTACAACTCGATAATAGTGCTCGACAGGCAATGAGGTTGGAAACTGGGTAAAGAACCTAAATAAGATACTTACAAAAGTTAAGTTTAATGTCCAGCCACATTTCTAAATCCTTCCAGAGAAATTATTCGTACGCCAAATAGGAGAAATATTCTATAATCAAATAAGTGTTTCTACATTACAGTGAAGCCCTTGCTCTGACAAGTGTTATGCACGAATATTTTGTTAAATATTGCTTCAAATTTCATGTTCATGTTTTTACAGGACTAGTAAATATTCCATTTGGTGTCGCATACACGGACATTTAACATTTAATGAAGAAAGTTTGCCTGGTCGTGGCCACCAATTCTGTCATTTCAATTAGAATTGTGAAGGTAAAGTAAAATTTGGTATTTCTACTCAACAGTGAAATACTAACAGAACTAACACCTTGTCACTTTAATTTTGGCTGTCTGGAAGGTTTCCAAAATTAGCTGGTCAATGCTGACATATCTAGTATTTTCAGCTACGGCATTTTATGTTTCACCATTTCCTAAAATTGAAAGAAAATATCCACAGCTCCCTATTATCACCAATTATCCTCAACTGCCGCTTGCGGGGGTTAATCAGCCTAAATTTAATCCTTCACGTGCAGTAATTCATGAGCCATAATGCGGAAATGTTCTTCCCGGTTGGTGTTTTGCAAAAAATCCCTGGGCACGTCATAATCAATTATTTACCAAATGCATGCATCATAACGTACGGAAACTGGAAAAAGTACCTAAATAAGATACTGTATTGAAGTGAACTTTAATATCCGGCCACATTTCTAAATCCTTCCACAGTAATTGCTAAAAGCTAAATTTGCTAATGCTAAAAGAAAAACAAGTATTTATACACCGAGTTTTGCAACATATTTATTCAGAGTGCGTTTCCTCAATTTTTTTAAAAGCATGGATGCCATGGCTTCAACTATGCCTTTCCTCATAGTTTTATTTTATTACTTCAACGTTTTTACTAGACACCCATGACGGGAACTAAAATGCTTAGCCAAAAAATATGCCGTTGGATAGCCCCCAGCGGGAGGGATAACATTTTTAAGCACTTTAATTTTTCCTTTCGAAAAAAATAAGAAAAACTGTCAACCGCTTCTCTACCGACCGTTCCCATGTCACTAGTTTGTCAAAAACTTGTCGCAATAAATTAACTCTCCGCTCTCCCAGCCTTGAATTCATCAACTCCTCTCTGCTCTACGCACTCTAAAAACTTTCTCGCGCTAATTAACTCCCTTCCCCTCAATCCCCTCTCACCATTCGTATCTCTCTCTTTCTCTCTCCTGTTTTATTCATCGTCCTTTACCTCAGTCATCAATCCATTCCACTTCCATTTTGTTTGTACGACCTGTATCTGTTTTGGGAATTAAGGGGTCGATAATAAATCCCGCTCCTTATCCTTTCTAAAGCACCCTGGACTGCGACTGGAGTTACGCCCGTTCTTACTTCTCCACACTCAAGGTCGCCCACTTATCCCGCGCAGTAAACTTCCTCCTGCCCCGGATGAGCGCTAGGAAGCGAGCGGGAGAACCCCATGTTTCCTTCTCTCCTTTTATATCTTCATCACCTTCTCTTCCTACATAGTCCTCGCTTTCCATTTACGGGGAGGGTCAATCACCCCTCCCCCCCATTACTCCGCAGTGCCCTCACGTTAAAATTCTCCATACGTACCCACCCCCACATCCAAACCCTCCGCACACAATTACACGCTCTTTCCGCACCCGTCATCCAATCCACTTTGGTCTCATTTTACGCCAAAAAGACACTTTCGCTAATTAATCATCGTTATGGCTCCGCTATTCCTCCTCGCCACCTCAAATCCGCATCTCCCTCACTCCAACTTTTCCCACGCGCACCAAATGGTATCTTTCTCTCTCGCAGTGAATCTCCATAAATCTGACTCCATTCACATTTTTGTTTTTCTTTTTTATATTAAACTTAGGGCAGAGCTGTGTACATTAACCCATGGACACCGCTAAGATCAAATCAATGTAGAGCTTAATATGAGGTCTATCTATAACCCTGAGCCTCGTATAGCTCTCTCGCACTCACAGATATTTTCTCTCTCTCTCTCCCGCTGTAACTAATGGCGTGAAATACAAGCAGGCGCGCAAGCCTCTCATCCCTGACTCCCGATTCTGCACGCCTATTTTCATATTGAGATAAATGGCCGTGGGAAATTCTTTCTCACTCTCTTACTTCCCCTAGGGGAACCTTTTCTCGTTTGCGGGCCCCATCCAGCCACGTTCCTCGGTCCATCACCTCTCATCTCCCGGTCTCCCAAACCCTCTCGTCACGCCCCGCCTCTTCCACTGTCCGTGTTGACCTTTCTCGCCCTCCCTCCCCCCCTCTCGCGGTAAAATGTGTTATCATTTCATCAAACGCACTCGCCGACGCTACTCTTCGTCAGAGACCCCATTTTCTTTCACTCCAAGTTCCATTCTGCCTAAAATTTGGTTGTCTAATATCTTCCATTCACTCATCGTCTGAGGATTTGTTTCCTTTACGACTGCTAATCAAAACCCTCTGTTTTCCTATTTCTGATACCAATCATGCGATGATTGTTTATTCGGCTCGATACCATATTCTGCGGAAGAGCCGTTCACAACTCCCTTCCTTCTTCCGCGTCTTCTAAGCTGTAGGGAATCCACTCTGTGGCTTAATATGATCAGTACTGACACTTATCTATTCCAGTTCAGACCTAAAAATTAAAGAACTTAACCCAAAAATTTCAAAAGGATGTATTTCGAACACCAAATTGTAACCGAGGATATTAGTTCCGCCAATAAGTAACGACTTTCAAGTTCATAACACGTGTTTTGTCAGATTTCATTTAAGAACTTTTCTAAATGCTAATCAAGGAATTTGTTTAAAACGTCGAAACATAAATCAAGTGATTGATCACCAATTACAAGTGATTACAATACACAGATCTAATAGATAGGAATAGAAATATTAGAGGCGATTAAATGAAGTAATCGTTGAGATTATGCTTATGAATGGCATCCAACTAACCGAGGATAAAACGTACACTATGCCGTAGTAGTGATAATGTTTTCTGATTGGTTTAAGATCTGAAAGTTTATCCATTAATTTTTATTAGGCATTTTTTTATTAGGCATGTCACTACTTTTTCACATAAACGCAACACTTAAAAATGAACGTACACTTTTATTTTTTTCCTATACGTCCCAATTATTTATGCTAATTAATGATCTGCTGACTGACAGTTATGATAAATAGCTTTAGTCATTCAAACATTTTGTCACCTTTCTTGCTAATGGCAACAGTAATTTAAAAAAATTCATTTACTCATAGATTTTGATTCCACTTTTTACCTAATTATTAAATTTTACCTAAATATTAAATTCTACGTTTCTGTTGACGCCACCCCCGGGTCCTATCCCCGCCAAACAATTGGGTTCTATTTAATTTACGCAGAGCCCAAGAATGGTAATGTTATTGAGCTGGTAAGAGTTGTTGGTGCAATAACTCTACCTCACGTTTTCCCTCATGATCATTAGAGACGATATTCAACGCATGATGAGGAGTATGGCTGTACGTACGAATTTTCTGTTTCCTGGGCGACTAATTGAACTAATTGTTGATATGAAAAAAGGTACATTATAATTTGCACTCCTAATATTTCTTTGAAAAGTTCAAAAGACTTACGTGACAGCTCTCAGTTGGTTTTTAAATTAGATTCTGAAAACCATGGAATACAGAGCAACTATTTGTCGCAAACAGTTTTTTACTTCACCTTCTCAGCACTCCTGTCACCATTAACATCTTCCATCTGTTATTCATACAGCATGAATGAAGCAATGAAATATACCCTAGTTTAACAATAAAAATATAGCCTATGCTGTCATTTAATAGCACTCCAAAGCCATTCAGTGTGGTCAATATTATGTTTACATAACACCTTATCAAATTCTTTCTCAAAGTCGTTGAAGAAATTGTACATGGTCTAATTCTTCTGGAAAGTATGCCTCAGGGGTAAAGAATCCTCTCTCATACTCCTACAATTCCTGAAATTAAGTCGGTATTCAACCGGGGACAGAATACTCAAAAGTAAATATTTGCTAAATATCGGATGAATTATTATATGCTACATATCGAAACAGAATAAAAAACCAAAGTGCTTGATGCTTAAATAAGCGCTTCCATTTTTGGGTAACAAGCTGTCCAAACTCTTTTCCCAGCCACTCGTTGGAGTACATCTCGCAAAAATACAGATAAAGGAAATGGAAATGTGCACTTCACATCTTGGATGGCTTTTAAAAAAAGGGTACCGACGGATTTCAACGGAAATAAAAGGAAGAGAATGGCTAATTTTCAACTGTGATCAATCAAATCCGTCGGATCCCTTGAAAGCTCTTCTGCCAACTGAAGAGGAAAATCTCTTTATTCCTTTCACACCAATAGTTTCATTCTTGGGAATGAAATCTCTCGTCTAAACTTAAATCCCGCGGATTTGAATCGATCGAACGCTTCCAGGATAAAGAAAAATTAATTTGTTGCTATTAGAGGTTCATAGTTTTATATTCTCTTTGATATATCTTCATTTCAAAACTTTAGGAAAAGTACTTATCTTTGGATCAATATTTACTAATAGTAAGCGGAACGTTCGACAGTTGTACGGTGAGTAAATTTCCATCAATAGAAAATCTTACTAACTAATTCTATTTATTCTAGCATTTTCTGAGCAAAATAACTATAGGAAAGTATGATTGCGTTTCATGCATCCGAGTTTAATAACTTTAATGGCTGTGCCCTAGAGGATTTGCAGATTTATACATCTTGACGCTACTTTTAAAGACGTAAAAAAGTCTCCCCTCACGCATTTTTGTTGCAAAGGAATTTTTATGGGATCACATCCATTCACGTTCCACGAGTAACAGAGGTTTTTCTTTGATTTTACGCCTTGCACATATCTTCTCCACGGCTGTACCGCTTCCCTGTCAAACCCATATTCCCAGCGGAATGGTACCCAAGATACACTTTACTGCCTCGTTCTCGGGATATAAGACTAGCCATCACTTCCGTTATCCGCACAAGCATTTGCTTTCCTTGAAAAGGATGGTGGCCAATATTCGTCCCTTCCCTGTGGGACTGTATCTGGTTCGGACGTTGATTGGTGGGATGATATGTACGCAAGCGTGTGGAGGAAAAGTTGGCCAGCTCACCTTCACGAAGAGAGACCTTAGAACTACAACAGGCATACGTTGTCGCCCACGAAAATCAATGAAATTGACAATTCCATTATCCAATGGGCTACCAGGAAGCCAGGGCAAAAGAAAGGCTGTTCCAAGTAATTCCTCCTGGGATACCACTGATCGATTCGAAGGACACGCTGTGGTACATGCCATTTGAAGCGTCTCTCGTCACAGATGTAAATAGCTATCTAATTAGCTTGGGCTTGCGTCAAGGTACAGGTAGGTAAGTATAATCATCTGCAGTTCCAAGTGTTTCATTCCAGCATAATACTACAAGCGAAGCGAACTATACGTATACAATGGAAGTCTCAATTCTCTCAAAAATAGTTTTTAGGCCACACCTTCATCTCAGATTCAATGCGTAAGATGTTCAAAATAACGTGTTTCAAAACGTGTTTGTGCTATGGCTGTCGAATATGCTTATTGATGGTAAATATTACAGGTAACTTTAAAGCTTAGTTGAGTCTTAGGTGAATAACTTATCAAAATATATTAGAATGAACTTATTCTATGAACGAGTTCAGTTAACAGAAATTAGACGCAATGCACAAAATTTAAAATTTTTCTACCGATCAAGTTCCACCATTTATTACATTTCGCGGTTGTTAAACTATCAGGAAAACAAATTTCACCAGTTGATCGACTGAGCGAGCCGACCTTTGTAGTCGAGTCAGTAACGAATAGGCTGGAAATCTGTGATTTGTGCGTACAAACCTCACCTAATCTATCTCAGATTAACATATTCAAACATTGATAAATCTACAGTTTTATGTGCCACATTACCTTAAGTACGTATTAATGCCTCGATTCTCTCGGAAAACTCTTTCCATCATGCAAAATCAACATAGTGAAGAGTCTAGTCCCATTCTTTGTAAATACAGTTTCAGAGTGCTAGAAAGGAGCTAATCAACATATTGAACAACAGAGCTGATGAAAAGACTGGCGTGAGTGATGCTATAGACTGGAATGTGACTCCCTTTAAAGTTATAAGTTAAGATGACTTCAGCAAATGAAAAATTCGATTTCCACATATACATGAAGGATATTTGTTCTAACCCTACACTCTTTCTCTTGACTATTAGAAGCGAAAATTTAAAGATGAAACTGATGGGTACAATATTTTCTTATGTCCACGCAACATTATTGACTCTAATATAATGTATATTATGGATTGTTGACTCGTCGCCAAAAATTGTTGCCTTGAATTCCGTAAACAAACAACCGTTTTGATTGAGTTGCCGTCTAGTGATGAAAGACGGCAGTTAAAATGTAAATACTGTCTACGGATCGTAAATAATCACGTCTTACCGGTTTGACTTACCAATAATAATAATGCAGCGGGAAAGATGCAGTACTACACACAGGACGTAATCACACTCTTTTTTAATATTGTCCGGTCTACAAATATATTTAATCCCTCTCGCAAATTTAATTACACAAATGCACAATTAACTTATCAGCACCTCGCGAATATCGTTCCTCGGCAATTTAACAATAATTTAATAAAGTCCTTTCCTGCCCGCTGTTCGAGTCCCGCCTGGGTAGGATATTTTCACCTCCCTGGGCATGGTTGTTCGTGTTCGTCCATTGTTAATTGCTAATTACCCAATGTAAAGGCTCTTGTTGTGCTGTTTTCGGGAGTATGAGTATAAATTAAATAAATAAAAAATAAATAATAAGAGGTGACAAAATTGGAATGAATTAGAAGACGGATACAAGTTCTATAAAGATTTCAAAACCAAGATCCGACAATATCATCTATGGATGAGAAATTGCGCCAATAACTATCATTTTAATAACAAATAAAGGAGTGATTGAAGAACCTACACCGAGTCCATACATGAGTAGTATGTTACACATTAACATCCACATAAATCTATCTAGATCGTAACTTCTGATTCTTAAGGCTCTCAACAGGTAATAAACCAAAAAATGTAGCTGTAAATTAACAGTAAAAGATCCACACAGCAGAGAAAAGACTCACGATGGAAGTTATGCCTCTTACACACTTCCTGTAGTAGATATTTCCTCTCTAGCATTTACAAATTAACTGTTAGTTCTCAAAAATAGCCAGCTATTATTCACAGCGTCAAATAGTTAATATCTCTTCAATCGTTATTGCAGATTCACCACATTCTCACGTTAACAACAATTAACAACGGTTACTTACAATTCGACCGAGAAGACATTTTTCTAAGTGGCGCAAAGGACTGATTGAACTAAATGCGGAAATTGAGGCAACACATTACCTTAGGCTTGTGCAATGAACGAATTTGCCCATCGAGGCTCGATGAAAAAAAATCATCGAGATGATTCAGTTTTGATGATTGTCATCGACGACGATGAGTCGATGAATTCATCGCCGTAGACTTTTCGATGAATTCATCGCCGTCGATGAGTCGATGAACTCACCGACCTCGATAAGTCGATGAATTCATTTTTCGCCGACGGAAAGGTAGGGATAGGCACGGGCGGGCGACCCAACACAAATAATTATCATCTCATGGGGATGGAGTCATTGACTCATCTACATCGGTGAATTCATTGACTCATTGACGTCAGTTTATTTATCTACTCATCGACGTCAGTTCATTCTTCGATTCATCGACGTCGATAATCGATGACATTCATTGTCATCAACGCGGTTTATCGCAACGCGATGGCTAAAATCATCGTCGATGAATTCGATGAATCGACTCATCGCACAAGCCCACATTACCTAGGGAACATTTCCAAACATTTAAATCTATAATATATATTCATGGTTTTTTCCTTCAATAATTGAAATTCTACAAATTGAAGTCTTCTTCTCATGACGAACAGCCACCGCCCACTACCTAACTCAAGAGTTTATTTCCATTTCTTTTTTCAGTTTCCTGTGCTCAGCAAGGTCGAGGGGGGTCGAGGATGAGCTCGGCCCAGCGGCGGCGGCAAGCGCACTGTCCCCTTCTGGCAGAGTCCGGCTAAGAAAGAGTTCCGCCGCCGCCATGGCCCACCCCCGCCTGCGCCCCCTCATCCCCCTGCTCCTCGTCCACTGCCTCGCCGCCACCCCCGTCTCCGCCCCCGCCCTCGACTTCTCCCCCGTGCCCTCGGAGAGCACACGCAGCGGTGTCTCGGTGTCCGCCACCGCCGACGAAGAGGACGGCGCGACCGGGGGACAGGGCGTCGGGACGCCGGCGAATGGACCGACCGCACGGACATCGCTCGCCGGGGAGGTCGCCGACGGAACCGGTGAGTGCACTTCAAAGTGAAAGTCGCTACGGATGGCTAATTTTGAACGCTCAGCACCACTGTACGAGGGATTTTTATTTTACTTATTTATTTATCTTCACTATGCCGAATACAGCACAATGGGCCAATTTACGTAGGGTGAATAACAGTATCAACAGACGAGACACAAACACCCATGTCCTGGGCAGATAATATTCTACCCAAGCGGGACTCGAATCCGCGACGGATTAGCAGGCGAGCACTTAACCCCGCCGCCACCGGGGCCGACGAAGGGCCAAGTGAAGTGCAACCTTTATTAAAAAAAAAGGCTGTACTTCACTTGTGCGAGACTCAACTATGCTTTTGACCCTACTGATTAAGTCGCTGCATTCTAATTATTCATACTATCTGGTTAGAATAAACATTAAGATATGAATTGAGGATATAGTCTGAGGTGGTTTAACGTGAAGATTTGATTCAGATAGCGCACCTTTACGACACAACGTGCTTAATTTATAATAATCCAAAATAACATACTGGCCCTTTAAATAAGAGACTACCATCTGAACAAGGCAAGATAATACGACCTTTCTCAGAGGGAGATTTTCGTTTTATCGTTGAGTTGTCCAATCGCAGATAAAGATAAGGCACTTAGCTGGCTGATCGGAAGCTACATCAGCGGTTGGACGCACGGTATCAGATACGATAATTTTAAATACAAAAGGAGCTAATGGATAGGGTTTGATCTTTTCTTATTGAAATAAACGGGGATCAATTATTTATACAAGATAATGGATATCAATTCTGAAAATCTTCACCATTTATGGACACTAAGTGTAAAAAAACGGTCAAATTAAGAAATGTCAGAAGTACTCAATCATCACGCAATCTACATGACCAGACAAGTAGGTACTGCAAATGGCTAGTTTGAAGTCACGCGATTGTAGCCTTAAGTAGTTTTCTAACACATAAATTGAACAGGTTTTTTGCATAATTGCATAATAACCCGAGAAACGCCCAAATCGCAATCCTTAATAGTCCTTAATGAAAAGACTTGCCACCCATGGGGAGAATAGTCTATTTAAGTGTATTTAGGCGTGTACGTAGGCTGTATGCCTGAAGCCAGTGTTATTGCCAGCGGTTTTAGGGTTCTAGTCCAATGAGAGGGAACCAATAAGTATGCAAACGATGCGTATTTCCCAGAAAACCATATGATTACCTTAAAGTCAATCATATGATCACTTAATTAGCATGCTTGATTTTTTTCTTAGTACCTCACTACTCCAAATCTAAGGAGTCATATTCAATTCAGGAATAGTCAGCATATGTTTTCAAGGATTAGCTTGAAAATGAGCTTGGAGAACAAATCTCCAGAAAAAACAAATAGAAATAAATGCGATTGCGAGTAAATCCTTCGATAGGGAAAAAATACAAAACCCTATCAGTTTCAACCACATATATTTATATCACCACCAAATTAGCAATATTTAAAGTCCTTTTGGATTTTAAATGGATTGTATCACAGCTTAAAATTATGTACATGAACATTAGAGAGAAAAAGAAATATTGATTTTCAAACGAACTCCAATTATTTAGAATGGCCTACTTTAGTCAAGGTGGAAGTATAAATAGTAAATAGTGGAAATGTTTCAGAGGAACTGAGTATTTGTTTTTCAGTATATGCAATGAATATCCCACGGTCTCTGTGATGATTTTGAGACTTAGTATGTACTCAGAAAAGATGAGTCCTCAAGATTTCAAAGTGTTGACCCTGGCTTTAAGTAGTGTTTAGATTTGAGTTCACAGGACTACCAAATTTGTTTTATTTTGTCGATATCTGTTCCCTGTCGTTTCTTATCAATTATTATTTCGCTCACTTTCACAATCTGCGATTATATTTTATCTCATAAAAGAAACCAAAGTTTATTTTTCTCATAAATAACTCTCACGTCGACGAAGGGTTAACGACTAACGAACAATATGTATAAAGTAAAAAGTACGCTCTGTAAATATCAAGCTAGCGATTGAGCTATTTAATCATTTGCTAAGCGTTTACCAGGAATCATGAAAGTGCATGATTCATTTTTTGCATAGCATTAACCTCTCATCATCATCATTAAGGCATCTCACTCGAACATTCCAACTTTAACAGAGAATTACTGTGACACTACAATGTTTCCTAGATTATATTTTGACACTCGTTCTTTACTGTTGCTTGATCGGTATTTTATAGAAAGTGGTCCATGCTCGCCGTCTTTCTTGGCTAGGAGTTGAAATTTCTCGTGGAATCAATGAGTGGAATAGATGATTCGTTCATTCCCTTATTATACCAAAAGAGATACCACTGTGCGACACGGTGTGCATGGAAGTACACCATGCCTTTTAAGCACTTCAGTTAATTAATTTAGTGTAGCGGTTTAAAATTAAGGCTTATACGCATGTTAAAACGTTATTCAACTTCCAATCGTGTAATGTACAACTTAGAAGTTAAAATATATATGATAGTGTCATTGCCGGACGTTTACACGGATAAAGTTACTTTACAATGGAAAATTGGTTGAGAAACTATCTATAGAGGGTATTTATTCGTAGTCTTTGATCTTAATACTCTTTCTCTTTATCTAAGAGTATATTCATAAAATAAAAAAATATTTATCTTAGTACTCATTAAAATTTGTGAACCTTAGCAGAAGGGCAAATGTCATCACTTTGGAAAATTCATAATTCTCGATTCCGGAATCCACCATTGTGAATGAAGGAGGAATACTTGATGCTTTATTTATCCATAGAATTAATATGCCGTACTCTAAACAACTTTGTATGAAAAATATTTTCTTGCTACCTAGAAATTAGAAAATTCAATCATTTCATTGATATATAAAAAGGTTAGTTGCCAGCAAACTACTTTAGGGAGTCTAAGAGATATGATTAATTAACCTCGCTAGATGAATATAAACCAATAGGTATAATTGATCAAAACAGATAACAAATAGATGATTGACTCATAGATTAATATTTCAGATAAAAATATAATTAACTAATATTATTTTTTTAAATGCTCATTTTTATAGTGGAGGGAGCTGTAAAATCATCCATTGGTTTGATATACTAAGGGAAATAGCCATAATATTTTACTCATCTTATTTACCATTTTTCTTCTAAACGCTTCCACTCATAATCAATTTATTGGATTCATTGTTAAACAAATGGTCTGTTAAAACACCAGGTAAAAAAACCGGCGGTGTCATGCCATTTTCTGTAAATACTCCCTCTAAAACCACAAAGTATTGCTTATCATAAAGGCTGGCATATTTTGAATGCACTTTTCGAATTATGTATTCCTGATTATTTATTAATCTGAATACTTATCAACCTATGGAAATGGGAAACGGCCATTTAACTAGGAAGCAATGAATTTCTATCTCAAATACTAAGTAGAAAGAAATTGCATATGCTGATCTCATAGGCTTACTCTAGGAACTGCACAAAGATGTGTGTTCTAGCAAACATTTCCGAAGAATATGATGACAATTTGAACGATCCTTCAAATAAGAAAAAATTACATTAATATTGATGAATAGGCTAAATATTTTTAGGGAATATTTGAAATAGCATAATAAGATGAATCGAGAGAGAAAAATTCAATTCTGAATTCATATTATGGTTCCGTTAAAATGTGCAATGATAGATTAAATTTAAAGTAAAGTCGGAATTTGAGATAAAAATCCAAGTCTCGGAAACAGTAATTAATTATTGAGTAAATTAGAGTTAATTCAAGAAGATTGCACAAAATGGCGAAAAAGAAAACTGTTTTAGAATAGATAACATTTAAAGGAAATTTAAATGAACCAATAAAATGAAACGAAACGTGGAACTGTGAATTGATATTATGGTATTGATATATTTGTAATGGATAGCTATGCATACAAGGTAATTTGAAATTCTCATTCAGATATCTCAATGAAACATACCAATATTTTGAGAGGTACGAGACGGTGGATTTATTATGAAAACATCTTGTTACTGGATTATACGATCGGTTCAATATTGAGTTTCCAGAAACAATTTCATAAAGGACAATTGGGGAAAGCTCCTTCGCCAAACATAAACAGAAAAACTTCCTATAGAGGATATATACTAGAGGATATAAAAATCACAAATATTGTTTTAACCTCACAGCAATGATGC
This sequence comes from Ceriagrion tenellum, assembly GCA_963169105.1. Classification (NCBI taxonomy): domain Eukaryota; kingdom Metazoa; phylum Arthropoda; class Insecta; order Odonata; family Coenagrionidae; genus Ceriagrion; species Ceriagrion tenellum. Next base: position 25,983,685 of record OY720642.1, on the reverse strand, counting down.
GACTCATTTGCAAAACCTGCTGTTATCCTTTTACATAAGGCCTTGAGCAGAAAAAGAACCCTCAGATTGCTTATGAAACACCTGCTCAAAGCAATATTTTTACAGAGTTTTTAATGCTCCAGCAAAATAAACTTTTTTCCAGCCCTTCATTGATGGCGTATTCATGTCCAAGACAGCCACAGCCCTCAAACCCCCTCCCACGGGCATTAAATTATTTTATCTTAAGTCTACAAATTTACATCTACTGCTCTTATCCGAGTTTTAAGCAATGAAATTTCAAAATGTGATTGGGTATGCGTGGAGTGACAAGTTCTCTCAAGGCGACGGTCCTGGGATTAACAGCTTTAACAGGATGAAGGGCTGGAAGAGAATTTTTAAAGTTATTAGAAGCAGTCCCGGCTGAGATAAATCCTTTAGTCTACGCTTTCTTAATTTTTTAACAGCTTTTCTCCATTCTCTCCCAGTGATTCACCATTTCTTATTTTATTTTTACACTCAGATGAAACTCTCTCAAGGAGCAATAGAGCTCATTTTATTGTCCGCATTTTGCATTCTAATGGCATTAATAAACTCATTCATTTAGCATACTCTCTGTATTTTTGACACTCGAGGTGTTTTGAAGTGACGCTACAAACGAGATCATTTATCACCACAAATACGAATCAACGAATATGTTAGTATCAGATTCCCAGGCCGGTGGCTCATTTGGCTACATAGCTTTAGCAGATTCATTTCCTGACATATAAGGATGCAAAACTATATTAGAATGTCATCATGATAAGCAACTTGAGGTCGATTTTCATAGGTAAGTACAACGATAATCACATCAGTAGCATGAAGGATCTTGTCTTGAACTCATTAAAATTTTGAGAATCTATTTTTCTCTCATCTTGCACCTAAAGTTGAGTCCATTTCGATTTAATATTTATAGTATCAATCTGCATATAGGTTTTTGGATCTAACATAATAAACATTCATAATTACCGATACTTAAAATTGCTTATGAAATTTTATTGCAAACACGGCCAAATATTCTACCTATGTCAAACTAAGACGAATTTTGCCGAGATAAAAGGCAACACTTTTCGGATCATAGAATTGTATCAAATGGAGGAAATACAAAGATTACGTCGTCGAATTTGTCAGTTTGCTGTTTAATGTAAAAGAAAATATTCGACTGTAAGGGAAAAGTCAAGAGTGAACCGTTTGAGAAAGGTTGTCACGAGATTAAAATGAAAAATCTGCAATATTATAAATTCATATTTGTTTAAAACACTTTTAAATAATGTTGTTTTAAATAGAGTTGTTTTAAATATTTGTCTACTCTCATTTCTACATGTGAGGCTGAATTAAATCCAACTTTCCCCTTATGCCTGAGTTTAACTCTTCCGGATGTTAATGCTAATAAAATTAGCTCTTCCTCCCAAGTCGCCTTGAGCGCCAGTACTGTGCGGCAGTCGTCCGGTAGATCGTGAACGATGGCCTAAATTTCAACATGATTCCCCACAACAGACGGGAACGTACCTTCTGGTAAAATAGCAGCGGCCGCGTAGACTGGTGGCGGTAAAATAAAAAAAATATTCTGGCTCTCAGGTCACGTCGCTTACATTTCAGCCAAGTAGGGCGCGCTACACTTTGTGGCTTTCCGACAGAGGCCGTAGTTGGTGCGGCAATCACGGGTCCGCACCAGGACAGAATCACGGCCTGAAGCGGCCCTGTCCGTTCTCCAACGAGAGCATAGGCGAGGGAAATTTTGTGCCGGCAGTGCATGAAATACAACCCGCCATGATACCCTAAAACCATTCCGACCAAAGCATCAAGCTAGATCCTAAGTAAGACACCGTTGATATTTGTACACGCTTAGTAATTTGAAATCGCATTTTAAAGTCATCTTTCGCCAGAGAGTTTTGATATCTAGACTCATGTAACAATTTTAGAAGTAATATTGAGGCTTTGAGTGACTCACATCACAGTTATCTTAATACATGTATCAAATAAAACGTTTCTTTTAAATTTTGCACAAAATATTTGTAATTGTTTATAATATAAAGGTCCAACGCCTATTAAATTTATGCATAAGGTTTATTTTCAACCTATATAAAGATGATCATATTCCCCTTATCTTACCCACCTTGCATGCTGAAGGCCAAAACCAAACGAAAATACTTGGTTGAACGTTCCTGTATTCTCTCTTCAAAAATGATCCATCCAATAATTTGAATCAATTTTTCCCCTGTCAGAAATAAAAACTCAAATGTAACGACTAGAATGGCTCCTTATTTTATAATCACCCCTAGAATATAATAGTAATAATCACCTAACATAGAACAATCACTTTTCAAAATTGTTTTTCTGTTGTCGGAGCACGATTATGGCACAGTATTCCCAAGGACATTAAGGATTCTGCCTCATTATCTGTATTCAAGCAAATATCTTTTCATTATCTACAAGCCCTTGAAATAATGTAACATTTGATGTTATTTTCTTTCCTTTCTGCTCTTTTATATTTACTTTACATAATGTATCCACTCATAGCTATTCATTTTGCTTGTAACATATAAGCTCTAAATATTGTATAAAATCTGTATTTTCCTAATAGACGATGAAAAAGTCCAAGAACAGTAAATTATATTATTATTATTTATTTCATGCTAAAACCAGGCTCGTAGCAAAAGAAGTATTTCAGAGGAATTTATAATTCACATACTACTCCTTGAAAATTCTAAAATTTCTATGTTTTGAACTGAAGCAGCCCAAGACTAAAATATTGAACGGATTCCATAAGAATATTTTCATTTATACCTACTGACTTATTTTTGTTCACCTGTTTGAAGTATCAATAAGACTTAAAGCGACATATAGAGAGAAAATACTGGTCTATAATCAATGCTGAGTATTTTCAAATTGGGTTTCCACGGTCTCAAGCCATTTTACCTTTTAGACTTCGGCATTGATCCCCTTCTATGTAAGTCGCATTGTTTCCTGTGTTCTCCAATGCCACGTTTCATCAGTTCCAAACAGGTTTCGTAATGCCATCCTGGATCTCACCGTTCCTCTCCGTTCAGCCTCGCATTCTTTGCGCTCCATCCTCGGATTCATTTCACTTGCATCACCTCATCAAGTTTTCATAATTCCCCCCCTCTCCATTTTCTAACCCTCCGCCCCCCCGCCTCGCCCTTAAACTTTTGGGTCCCTCTCTCAGAAGCACTCTCCCTATCTCCGCATCTTTCTCTCCTCTGCCTGCTTTAACTTTTTACATGCTAAATAACATACATATATGTATATATGTGCGTCTCTATTTCACTCTCTTTTTTTCCTTCAAAGCCGGCTGGCGTTTTTTCTCCAACGGCTCGCATTCCACCCTTGATTTGCTTCCCTCATGAAATTTGCCTTGGTCTATTCCTGCTTTCAAAGTTCAAGATATTTTCGGAAAACTTTTCCTTTCCGCTTTTCCAGTTCCCAGAGAAATGTGGCCTCACAGTTAGGTATACTTCTTGACGGGTTATTTGTTTTGGAAGCTTGAACTTTACACCCTCCCCCCCCGCACTCAAACCCAAAAAATTCTTGTTTTTTCACTCCACTCGTTAAACGCACGTTTTTACGATTTTGATTCTATATCGGTGATTTTTCTACAGCATCAGATTGTATTTTCACGAGGATGCTCTAGATACTTTCTTTATCGCTAAAAATAATCCTAAAAATTGTATGCGCAAATATGCGCCAATTGCGTTTATCACGCAGCCAGAGAAAAGTCATTTTATCATATATAGAGCCTAAGTTGCTTTTCAAAATGGTATAATTATATAAACAACGCCTATTTTCTCTCTGTCATAAACATTTTTGAAATGTTAATGGGTAATTATCCAAATATTATAATTGAAAAAGTAAATTTGACGTAACTTTTAAACACTTTCAATGAGCTGAGTTTGAAAATGCAAGAGTGAAAAATATTTAATTAGTTTTATTAATGAACTCAATAATCATTAATTACAATTAAAAACTTGAGTTCAGTGATTACATGAAGCAAATCGTGGGTGGAATTTGATCATATAACTTATAATAAATTCCAGTGAATCCCATTACACAGAGAAGTAGCTATAAGCAATCAAAATTAGTAAACATCATTATCATACAGTCAAGTGTATATATACTAGCCGTAGAAAAGAATGTTTTTCAATATATTTTAGTATGAATGCTTGAAACACAATACATTAATTTTTTAAGTTTCTCAATTTACTGGAATGGATGAATAATTATTGGTGTAATTTTACTCGACATTTTGCATTTGAATGGGATGATTTCGTTCTGAGTAAGGATTAGAGGAGAAAAATCACATGAAATGTGTTATTTTTCTTCCATAAGAGGTCTCGAAAATGCAAAGTATTAGAGCAGAAATATGCTGCATTCTGTCGGTAAAGGCTTGTAGTATTACTATGTTTTATCTATTGCGTTAAATTTTTTAAATACCAAATTTACGCATTAAATATGACAATGAAAACATCAAGAAATTTTCCAAACTTTGAGCCACGGTTACAGTATAAATACTGATATTTAGTGATATATTTCAGAGCCATAATCGTTTATATTTTGAACTTTTCATTTTTAAAAAATCCCTTCTGCAGAACTTCCTTTTTTTGAGATGACACAGAAATACCTAATCCATTTACAGTAGACAAACGGAGGTGCTTTATTAACTCAATTTTATTTCGAGAAATATGATAATTCATTATCATCCTAAAAGTTTCACCCTGTTGAGAAAATGAGAAAAGGTAATTTTTTCAAATAATATTTATTAGCATTGCAATAGAGTAGATTATCAATCAATAAAGGTATTAAGATCTAACAGCAAGCATAAGAGAGGTTGGTGGATGTTTTGTCTGACAGAACGCTTCAAAATTTAATTGATATGGACCCAATTTTTTTAAGAGTTTATATTATCCCTACTTGGTAATAAGCGTCACCTAGTCCCACTCATATTATCAGGACAGAATGGTGTTCAAGGTAATGAAGCGGGGAGGGTCTATAAAATCATTCCCAAACATTGATCTTGAGTGCCCTCGATAGATTTTTAAGAAGTCTTAATATATCTCGTGGATATCGACGTCACCGGATCCATCTGAAATCAATTTGAGAAACCTGACACGGTGACGCCGACACCGTGCGACGGCCTGTGCACGCGGCCTTGATACTTAAATTGGCATTTTATTTCTCCCGACCCTCCTCACGATCGAAAACCTCTTTTTCCTTCTCGTATATTGTAACAAACGGCCCAATCAACCTCCGAGCATCGATTTATTTCCCACGATGGTGCCTTCTGTTCGGGGAGCGGGTGGAAATGCTCAAAAACCCCTTTCCCCTCCCCTCCCGCGCTAGTCTCGTGCCTGGCTTCTCTTTGCATACCTCTCGAGCCGACAACTCAGACACACCACCCTTCAATTTCCAACCACGAGCCCCGCACATCCTCCTGGGGCCGAACCCCGGAGGCCGAAGCGGGGGGAAGGGGAGGGGGTCAACGGTGGGGAGAAAAGAGGGAACGGCCCCACTCACAGGACCAGGCTGTTGGGAAATGGGATATGCACGGGATTTGGAAGGGGTCACGGCATCGCGTTGCGATATTCGAGAGTCAATATCCAGCAACCGCTTGAAGTTTTGGTTTAGTTATTTGAGAGGGCGACCGACAGCTGAGGTTATCTGCGCGATAGGAGACAGGTTGGGGAGTTGGCTTGATTCTGATTGAAGGGGAGTGATGGGATGAAAGAGGGAAGCACGGCCACGTATTAGTTTGATCTCTGTGAAAATCGTCAATAGAAGGCGGAAAGTTAAAAAAAAAAAAAAATAACCGCCACCGTCAGGACTCAAATATTGGCCCTCAAAGTGAGAAGCTTGAATAATACAAGCAACTTGAACATTTTGGTCCCCCAAGGATTGCGTTCCATTCATTCCATTGTGTTCCACAAAGTTTTGATCTATTTTGATGTAGGCTTGATGATCTTAGCAATGAATATCAGAAAAGATGCTATTATAAGAGATATCGCATTTTAATGGCTATTTGCTAATGACATTAACTTTATGAATTCAAAAACCCAAAAAAATAGCTTAAGGCAGAAACCGAGAATAAAAACAGAAACTAGAGAAGTAGAGGAATTTTGCTATCATTTTCCCACTCCCATAAGCAACCCCAAAGTTACCGATAAGGACCATGCCTGGGATGTATCAAGCCAATGTTGGCTTTAAGAAGGAATAAATTCTTTAGCAGGCAATGGAATGTAGTGGAGACATGAAACATCCAATATTTGTGATGGTGATAGCTGATGATGTTTACAACACAAATATTGCGCCGCAAAAGACGCAATGTGACGAATATCTTGCGAGATCTCATATCACATGTTATTGCTTGCCGTCAGTAATGATTATTGGGAAATAGCACAAATTATTACCATCTAAAGACCAGTTTCCTTTCCTATCCTCGCAGCACCTAGCTAAGGTATATTATATTTCTACAGTATCACTGTCCAAAATTCCTTTTTTTTCATGAACATTTTGATAAGTAGATCAGAAACTACATAGGAGCTTTAAAGACTCATTGCAAAATGCGAAAGCTGAAGAGTAAGTATATAGAAGAGTAGAAGAGGAAAGTACTATCTTCAACGAGAACCTAGGCAAAGGAAATTTTGCACAGGCAGTGCATGAAATACCACCCACCATGGAACACTATGCGAAGAAGAAGAACTCGATGGACACATTGTGAGTCGCAATGGATTTATGTGGAAGATGATTGAAGGAAAAATAGAGAAAAAATTTGTGAGAGGAAGGGCAAGTAATAAAGACAAATCAAATAAAGAGGGGAGTATATAAGGACTAATAGGATGAAAAGGAACTAAGCATTAGAGAGAGTACGGTGAAGAGCAGCAGTTAACCAATAGGTATAAGGGTCAAGCAAATTTTGAGGATAATGGGACTAGCCACAGTATTACTTCTACTGAGTCCACCGCAAATTCACATGGGTCAAAAACTTAACAATAGAAAAACCACTCGCCCTGGTCGGGACTCTTGGGAGTGCTTTAGGCATTTTAGCTACCAGTGTCCTCCTTTGCTGTGGATATTTGTGAGCTTGAAATGAACAAGAGGTTCATGACTACTGGGCATGCAAAGCAGTTCAAAGCGTTCGCTCAGAATTAAACATTTTGTTACTTCAAAGCTCACAAAACTTCTCAGCGGAGTAGTGTATTTTGGTGGCTTAACTGCTTGAAGCACCAGTTGCGACTACGAGGGATCCACTTCGCCCGGTCGAGGCGAAGGATTTTTCCTCTCCGGCATTTCGTCCCTTGAAGTGAGACGAAAAATAACGATGATTATGAGTACAAACTCAATGTGAAAATTCCAGCCAAGGTAATAGCGCGGTGGATAGTTATAAAGACAGTCAATCATCAAACACCGCCGATTTCATTTGAGAAAGGGAATTAAGAAGACGAAGAAGTCATGACGGTGGCCTCTGTTTTGATCATACCATTGTAAAATAAACCGTCCACTGTTCATTTTTTCCAATGTAAGTCTGTGTGTTGTAATGACAACACCTAAATTTGTTATTCCACGTATCTTTATTTTCTACAACCCGGGTTTCGACGTTCGTCGTCATCTTTAGGTCGTCGTCGAAACCCGGGTTCTAGAAAATTAAGATACGTAGAATAACAAAGTTAAGTGTTATCATTATAATGTTAATAGATTCAACAAAGTTACGCCTGATACTACGAATTAAGTTTGCGTATTTTAATAGCACTATTATATTTAAAATACTATAATTGCCATGCTTAATATATTGCATTGCATTATCTATCAATATTAACACTCGATATAAACTTAAAATCGTGTATCGCAGACGATGCATCGAACTATCGCCAAGCAAAAGGACAGGTACGAAAAGAAAGACTGAAGTAGGGGCAGGTAGACATGAGAGAAGGGCTCCTAGATAGGATGAAAATGCGACCTCTGGGAGGTGAGAATGGAGTGAACGAGCCTCATGTGGCAAGATAAGGGGCCAAGGGGCGGTGGGATTGTCACGGGGCGAGGGAGATTCGTCGCGCGGGACGGAAGGAAATGCGAGGAAGAGTGAGTGAGTGAAGGAGGGAGGTTTTATGGGACGAAAGGAGGTTAAAATCTCGCGACGCCTCCGGGAGGTGGGTGGTTTAAGGGCTTGTTTGGGTGGAGTGAAAGGGTTTGAGTAATGAGCGGAGGAATCGGAAAATATAGCCGCGTTAAAGGTCCCGAGGGAGCCGGAGTGACTTGAGAAATCGACAGGGCGGGAGTCCCGCGGAATGGGGTAAATAATGACACCATGTTTACGTTGATCGCGTGCCTACGACAAGGACAAACTGACGGTGGCGCGTGGGTAATACGTGATTTGAGATGCCACCGAAGAAATCCCCTTTAAAACGGAAATGATGGTTATCAAATCCAGATGATACAAGTATTACCTGCTGGAGAAACTGTGATGAGGATTTGTAAAAACTCCGCTATGGATATCACAAACATTCGTTTATTTGAGCATGAAACTTTTCGTATAAGACTATTAAGTAATCATTTGAGGCATGAATTTGTAACCCAACGAATAACATTCCCATCGAATGGATTTTATAGTTTTCCAAGTAAGGTATCGCTAAAGCATAGAAAATCTGCTTGCACGGTACGGTGTACATTAGCAACAAACTACACTTAGGGGATCACAAAGACAATTTTCTCAGTGCAACACTTCTTGATGTTAAATGATACCTATGTGACGTTTCCCTGAATACAGGAGTTTGAGGGTGTTCAAAATTCAAATAAGGATAAGAAGCGATAGAGAGCGATAAATAAATCCGATTCACGTCTCGTATAATCTGAAGTATCCACGCTCTGTAGCACATATGGGTTCTTCTCTGGATTAAGAATTCATTATTTAAAACGACGCAAAGAGTTTATCATGAAAAATATTCTGTGGTGAGGTAGATATGATACCAAGGTTTATAAATACTATCCTTTAAGTGTATATAGATTTTACCTCATTTATGATTTCAATTATTTTAGGTACATAATGTAGTATGAGGTCTCTTAGGATAATAAAAATCCTGATGACCCAGAAACCAGAGAAAAGGGTGGCCTTCATTTGTTTTTCACTACTAATCTTTGAAACCATTCCTTATTGAACACTCATAATAGCTGTTTGATTCAATTTGTCTCCAGTCTTATTCACTAATTCTTCCATGACAACTATCCTTACATCAATGCTTTATTGAGTCATATAAAATAACACCACTGGATAGCCGCCTCAAACTCTATCCGAAATAAATGTGCCATGTGCCGCAGAACGCAATCAAAGCTGATGACTCATATCATCTCACCGTAACCGAACATGAGGCTCACAGCAAATTCAAAAGATATATTTCGTTTCATTCAAATAAAAGCTGTTTTCATTACATTATCTAGTAAGCATCGTTTCTTGATATAGAAAAAAATAAAGTATTAGGAAAATATCCCTTTGTAGAGAGCTACATTGCTATCAAAGCGATCGAATTTCGGCGTTCTAATTGCTTTTTGAACCGATTTCATTTCGTTTAGCGGGAGTCGTTCTCACTTTCACAATCACTGCAGCTCTCGGAGGGAACGAATGAAAATTTGTTTACGGTTACTTTCAAAGGGGGAAACAACGTTTATCACCGCCCTGCTACACGATCTCAATCGCCTGAGCAGATTATATATCGTATATAAAAAAATAAAATCCCGCGATCATATTTCTCTCGGGGAAACTGCGTCCCGTCCCCACCAAAAAACAAAGTGCTGGAAAAAAAATGCCGCCACCTCTTGCCGCATTTTATCCCGAAGCGTTACAATATATGGCGCGATACAAGATAATCGGCAGTGTAGAGAAGGGAGGAAACATTGAGTTCATGTCGAGAATGGAGTGAAAGGTAGAGCTGGTGGGAGCAAGATATGGATTCTGTATGTAAAAAGGAAAGTGCTAGAAATGAAAGAAATGGAGCACGAGAAGACGTGGAGGAAGATCCGAAGAAACGAAAACACGATAAAATGCCCATAGAATGAAAGTGCTCAACGTTCGTGCTCTATCGAGGTTGGAGCTCTTTCTTTATCGGTGAATGTCGTTCAGTCACCAATACGCGAATTTCAGCCACAAGAGTTTGAAAAGAGGCATTTACACGAATTTGAGAGCGACAGTGTACATCATAAGTAAGACGATGACTACAATCAACATGAACCAAGTATCGCTTTAACATGGTTTATAGATCCAAGTATCAATTTACCAGGGTTACATATTAATTGAGGTACTAATCCTTCAAATTTTTAATTGTCATTGTCAATAAAATTAACATTAAATTAATATGAACCGTACGAACGGGCCCAGGGAGTGCGATGGCGGTAAAAGGTAGAAAGAACAACCCGTTCAAACAAATATAATTTATTAGCATCAATGAGATAAACTGCTCAACCGACACCCTCGGAGTGAGGTACGGCTCAAACATAACCCGGGTCTTGTGACTTTATTTCGCCTTTAGGTCACACAAAGACCCAAACGTGATAATACAAGATAAAAAGTAAAGTTTACAAAGTTATTTTAATTTTCCGTGATGGATAACTACTACCAATTCAAGATCAAAACCGTTTCCTTAAATGGTGGATGAAACCAAGCCAGGAATTGCATAAACGCGCCAGAATTCGGAAATCCGTTCGGCCCCTCTAATGGGAGGTTCATGGAAATATTTTATAAAATACCCATTACGTCATTCACTTTCGGGTGAAACACATGCACAAATTCAAGAATGTAGCCCTTTCAGCGAGTGAAATAGTTAATCCGGGTAGGCAAAGTCAAGTAATTGCTGTAAACTGCTTGGCTTATTAGACCTGGCTCTCCATTGTTTCCTTCATAGTGCCCCTTCTTTTACTGCCTTTTTTACTCTCATACACTCTAACATTGCATCATCATAAACGCTCTTCAATTCTAAAGATTTATGATTTCCCTCTCTTTATATCCTATCCTTCCACATTCACCCTTCATCATTCACCATTAATTCTACTTTCATACATTTTAGTTATAAAATTATTGTTCTATCCTACCGGTACTCCGGTATTCGAAAGGAAAATTTTCTTAAGAAAATGGAAGCTAAAAATTTCATTGTCCCATAAAAGAAATATTTTTCCTTTTCGTATTTAAAATTAAGAACGACGAAATGAAGAGCGTTAATACATAGATTTTTGCGAACATTTATTCTCTGGTTTCTGTGTCATCCAGGATTTTTATTATTCTAGGAGACCTCAGACTACGTTATATACCTAAGATAATTGAAACTTCACTGTGGTGACCGATGGATAATGAATATTGAAATAAAACGATTTCATCTTATCGCGAGCGTGGCATTTCCATTGATTTCGAGGAAAGACCAATATACAATATCACCTCTGCAGTTTAATGTTCCCAGTGCGTAGTGTGATCGACATATGGTGAATATCCAATTTTGTATCACGTTTAAAACAATGTGACGCCTGACACGATACAAAACTATCAATGCCTTGTAGAGAATGTTAAGGCCATGGTGATGGTGGGCAATGGAGGTGTTGATGTTGGAGCAGGACATTAGACAGGTGGATAGAGTAGCCAGCTCTTGCTGGTACATGAGGGAAGATATTAATAGCGCACGCGCTAACAGAACAGGAGAATGTTATAGGAGGAAGAGAAATAGTGCTGGACAATGTGATAAACTTCCAGTCAAGTGCAAATCCACGATGCTCGTACGATATCAGATTATGCGAGCCACAACTCGACGGTCCATTTTATTGTACCTTCACGTGAATTTTTTTCTCAACAACAAAAATTCTGCCAGAATGGCATCGAATTTCCGTATTTAATCAATCATTTACTCAGTCTCAGTTTTTATGCATTTGTTTCCAAGTTCTCTCCACTCTATGCGAATCTATTAATCTATTGTTGCAATAAAAGGTCGTAAAGTATAACAAGTTCGACCAACCAGAGGCTAAGAGGGCGAAATCGAAAATTTCTTATCTAATTTCCTTGAGACTCCTTAACTAGAATTTAAAGGCAAAAGACTAACCTATAATTTATCATAAGATATATTATCTGAGAGGATATAAATGCATACATAATAAACCCCCAGTTATGATAACTTATAATAGTTAACAGTAGTACTTTCATAGATTCCTATCGTACTCTTAATATTACCATATATGTTATCATATCATTTTCAAGGGTGGCAATGAAGACATAATTGGCAACAAAACATCTCGCATACGAAGTTGTTCAAATATTAGCCTAAGTTCGATTAGAATACGCATTACAAGGGTTGAAGTCAAAAGGAAAAATAATCACAAATGAAGTAGAGGGGTTCCCCGTTGCGAGTGAGGATGAGAAGTATTGGAGAATTGGGGGCGTAAGTAACAGTGCACAGTTGTAGTATGTGAAAAAGATAAAATGATAAGATAATACAGCCATTATGGAATGCGGATAGGCTATTACTTTGATGGAAGTGAAAGAGAGAGGAATGCAATTGAGGCTCTACAATAAACATCTTTTCAAAATCATATATTGGATAATCATGTGATATCTATCAATTTCATGCAAATGAACCAAATATTATACTTATAGATATCGAAGATAAGCTTATCGATAAGTCACGAAGACGAATTTCGTTCCATAATATCGACTTTCCGGTATCAATAACAACTTCTATCATTGAATATCAAGAGGAACTATAAATGCTATGCAATTATCGGATATAATAATAATATTTTTCTCGGACTGTTTAATATAAATTTACAGAGAGTCGCAAAAGATACTGTTGGCTTCATAGCCTTCGATTACTCGAGATTATTAACGAGACAGAATTTGTGAAAGTACTCTATACATGAAAATATACGGCATGATAATGGTAATCTGCAATGGAGGGTATGGAAGGTCTGCGAGGTGATAATGAGGAGGTGAGGATAAGGGATAGCGGGTGCAGATAAGTATGGTAACATGGTTAGCGTATGTTCCAGGTGTAGTAGCGACAGGGACAATGGGTGGCGTGTAGGAGTGAGGGAGGTGGAGAAGGGGAAGCAAGGCTCTACAGTGGACATTTTATCGGTTGTAATCACAAAGTTCGTGCATCACAGAGCTGTGATGTTTGAAACTATTATAAAGCATATTGGAATACCTAAATACGCCCCGCATGAATAAATCGCTAATATAGGATATAATTTTTGTCTTTCTTACACCAAATGATCGCTCCCACCATTAAGGATGAACCTCAGGAAAGCATGTAACATTATCAAATAACACCAGATAAAAAAATCGCTAACACATGAATGGCGGCTGCATACTTTTGTCTTTATGAAATCAACAGATTGCTGCCTCCATTAACGCCAAGTGAAGATATAAATTAAATTTCATAATAAGAAGGGCAGCCCTACAGCATTCGTTGGCAATCTGAGTTACGTCTGTGATAATTGTGGGGTGTTGATCTATTGCATCACTACGAAATATTGTTATTGAGACGGATAAATACAATATAATTAATTGTGGTGTTGTTTTTCTCAAGTCTAGCGGATGCGACTTGTAGTATTGTTGCTGGATCAAACTCAGCATTTTAATTATTTGCTCTTACTCTACGACACCATGTTGAGGTACTCCGTTGTACTTCATGAGTGTTTTATTCAACAAAAATGGAAGAGTTAGTGAGATGATTACTGTGGTTTTGAGCGTCGTAAGGTGGTTACCACCTCTTCTTCACCTTGTTTCATCAGTGCTACGCCTCACAGCATTGTACGGTGCATAAGTCAGTGTGTGTGTAATGTCTGTTTTTGAGGGTACCAATTTCATTTTTAAATTATTCGGGCCTTAGGCCTGTTACTTCGTGAAATTAAATGAATACTCTACTAGGATACAGCCTCTTTTAAAGAATGCGTCGAGGGGAAAGCCTCGTAAACAAGTTACAAGTGCATATTAGTTATCATGACTACTGCATCAAGTGAGGTGGTTCAGAGTATTTAACTCGAGCAAATTACTATTGTGTTGTCGTAGAAATATGTCTTACATTTATATAAAGGCGTACAATTGTTATCTTATTGAATTGTAATGATTTCACATAGGTAATTATTACAATTGCGAGTATGTTTACATCATAGCGCTGGTCTGTTTACATTCTGTCGTAAATTTATATTTCGTTTCGTTTATTTTGGTAGCAGAACGTTATTATGGTTCACACAGTGAAAAAAATTTTCTTCCAGTGCTTCAGCAGTTTATCGCACCTTATTTTATGTTTTATCTTCTAAGTGGATAGGTGAAAACAGTTTCGTTTTATTTAATTCTCAGAAAGGATACGTGAAGGGACAAATAGGTATTCAGATTAAATAGTGACAATGTCCGCTGAACCGTGTGTATGTTCATTTTTCGTTTACAAAATGATAGTGTGTGAGAGTGTGTATTGTTACATTTTCTGTGTAAGTGACAGTTATTAGCCATTAACTAAAGGAAAACTTTTTCTCTTTTGAGTGTTTTTAAATTGACGGATCGGTGAATACCTCAAGAAAGATCTGTGTTTTTAAAAATATAACTGATACCTTAATTTGGTGCGATAGAATGGAGGAAGTTAAACTTTGATGTAGTGAAGCTGCAGTAAGTCCAAATGATTTTATAAAGGATCTGTGGAAAGTTTGTGGTGTATTACTATGAGAGGGAAAAAATAAAGTTTACGAAAAGCATGTATTCCTGATTTTTCTATGCAACAAAAATTTATTTTTTTAGAAGATTTGTCAGAATTACGATGGTAATGCTAAAAAATGAGGAAATTAGAGTATTCAACGATAGCGCCATCGTAGCAACATTGATGCATGACATACAAATTCACGTACAATGAGGCCACTGGCAGTATTGACAAGCGTTGCTTCATTGTTTTTAGGGCAGTCGCCACCTACAATTATGTACTCCGCTACGATAGTGGCATACTAAGTTATTAGCTCACTGGCAAGGATGTAGGAATACCATTTTTTTGCATCTGACTAAGAGCTCTTAGTAGCCGACTAAGTTAGTCGCCTTACTAGCACCTTTTAGCTGAAATCTATGAATACGGCCCTAGGTATCAATGTACAATGTAGGTTGGGTGGGGCCGGTTAATCCATCTGTAATAAAAAAACGTCGCAGTATGGTAAGTCATTCAAATGCTCACTGCAAGAATAGCAGCAGTATATTAAAAAACAAGCTTAACACTCCCTACATAAGGTGGGTTATGGTGAAGAAATATGTTGCTTCGTAGAGTCGATTCATAAGTCCTTACTTCTCAAGTACTCATGTTTGCTCAAAAAAGTTTGCCAATAGGAAGTATTTTCTAGGAATAAATCCAATTTTTATTAAGAAGTTTCGATTCCGAGAGACGTAATGAAAAAACACATTATCTCAAGAATTCGAGAATAGCAGAGGTACAGAAACGATGATCAGCCTATGTAAGTGCTGAATAGTACATGTTCACAGCGCTCCTTAAATGTTAGCATAAAATGTTCTTCAAAATTAACTCTGAAAATTTCGTTCATTCAGCACGTAATGCCAAAGCCAAGCAAAGAAAACAAATCCTGATGAAGGTTTCCGCAAGGTGATGTAATTGAAGTAGGAAGATTTCCGGGTCATCTTCCAAATTAAACCACTTACTAC
The DNA here is from genome assembly GCA_963169105.1 of Ceriagrion tenellum. Taxonomy (NCBI): domain Eukaryota; kingdom Metazoa; phylum Arthropoda; class Insecta; order Odonata; family Coenagrionidae; genus Ceriagrion; species Ceriagrion tenellum. Next base: position 25,968,000 of record OY720642.1, on the reverse strand, counting down.
GGCAATAGCTTCCCCGGCGTTGCAGCAGGAGTCTTCAACACTTCAGGCGTGAAGATTCCAGCGGCTACGCAGGTAAAACTACAATTGAAGAGGATTATATAATGAGGTAAAGACTACGATTCCACTGTTTCATGAGAAACTAGCAATACTACCGAGAAAAAGGACTAGTTGTGCTGAGCTCTTAGCAATACCAAAGCTATCGTTAATAATACGAATCTTTTCGGTATTCCATAGCCGTAAAAACTATAAATGTTACGACACACTAATGATTTATTTTCCTAGCGGTTATAGATACTGAAGATTTCATAAAATGGCTGAAATCATGTTCTAGTCTTGAACAAAAATGGAGGCATTGAATACGGCACGTAAGGTCTGGGGCCCTTTGATTTGCATGTCGAAGTCAAAGTCTATCACTTAGGTTCTCTTGATCTGTTAAACATATAAAAACAATTAAAAAGGCTTCAATTGGTGAAATTCCTAGAATGCAGAATCCACATCCAGAGGGTCTAGTGTCAAAGCCCAGCGGGGTTAATTCAATGGAATCCCAATATTTAAATTCAGACGATTATTACATACACACATATATACATCGGGTATTATTAATATCCATCATTACGTTCTCTTTTGAGGTAAACAATCAAAAATGTTTCATTCCCGGTGTTAGGGCTATAAAGCTGACTCTTATTTCCACCATACTATTCCACTTTAGTATACCTTCTTTTCTTCAGTAACCCTCATTAATTGGGACTCCGAATGTCCCTTCTCTCGAGAGTATTTTCCACAACATCCACCCATAGCTTTCTCATTCAATCCCTTCTTCTCTCACCATTCACCCTTTGGTCATAAAGGTTTGTTAATCGATTCTCATCAATTTCCTTGACGTGGCCAATCATTCAATAAAGTTGGTAGCAATAAACGTTTGTAAAATACTATTGTTCCGTCATCAGATAAATATATATCCTTTAGTAAACTCTTCAGGCTAACAAAGACTTTCCTACCGGCATTCGCATTGCCTTTAATCTTCTCATGAATCCTATCTACTCAAAGGCACAAAAAGTATCCAAGTGCTCCATTATGCAACCAATCACCCACATCATATAACCATTGTGAATTCTTCTCGAGTTTCCGTCCGGGTAAAATGCTCCATCTTCTCCAACGCCGACGTTTCGATGAATGATCTATTCATCGTCATCAGGGCCCTTGATGCCGGGTGTCGAGGTGCCGGTTAATATAGTGTCTCTCTCAGGTCAGGCCGATTGTGAGTGGTGGAGGCGCGTTTACTTTTGCCGCCATTTTCAAGATCGTATTCCTAGCCCTACTTAAGTTGAACCCTTCGCCACAGCTGAAATTATTTCTCTTAATGCGGGTTTCTATTGCCTCTTTGGTTAGTCTGTCCCAATATCCTTTGGACTGGCCGATTAGTTTGGTCTCTTCCCTACGGATGGCATGGTCAAAATCGATGGCATGTTCACCCTACTAAATTCTACATATAACCATTCATTCAATTCACCTATTCAGAATCCAGCTCTCAACAAAAACATACTTTCGTAATTCTACCCGAAGTAATCCACCAAAATACCCTGAGTGGCAAAAATAACCGGTGACATTCCCTAAAAATGAGAAGCATCGCACAAATTTTATATGATTGGCATGAGAAACAGAAGAATCGGAATAGAAACAAAGAGAAAAATTAAAATAGTCGACGATAAAGAGAAAATTGACGGAGTGTAGAAGTGGGTTTTACAATCGGTTTTCTGAGTTATCCGCGATTGCGCAAAAATAATGCCAAAATTCGCACGGAGACATGCGAAGTAACGAGTTTGGTTGAAAGGAAAAAACATTTTTGCCCTTAAAAAGCAGAGGAGAAAAGAGAACTCCAATTTCTCTATTTCTGCCTCAAAATGTATGACTGATATGCTTGACGCAGAGAGTAACTGCTGAAGACGTCAAGTCACTCAAATCAAATCCTTTTCCATATCAAGCCTTTTTACGACAGTTCTCTATAGCAGATGACAGATTAACCAAGATTTCTATTATTCTGTCATATCTTATTAGTTTTAGGTCTTTGAAGAGGCACAGAAATACACTCTGGAATGGATTCAAGTACATCACTGTTATTTTCGATTATTTTTCATGATTAGTTAGCAAATGAAAATATTTATCGTATTAACCAAGCTACGATAATAATGTCACCCGTGTTGAGATGCATTCGGTTGACCAGATCTGCCGCAAATACATTGCATGCGTATCAAAAAGACAGTATGAGTAAAATAATGATGTGAATACGTAAAACGATGTAAAGCGTACTAATGTGTAAAAAACGATGTGAATACTTTGTGCCCGGCGCCCAATGTTGTGCCGATGAAACCGACGACATATGCACGAGTGGCCGGTCGAAGGAGCACCATGTTTTGGGACCGGGTCTTAAGTATTTTCTTAAGTATTGAGTATACTTGAAAATGATAATCAGATCCATGTATTATATGCATATAATTATTTAGGGAAACTTCACGAAAAAATAACGTACGCATGGAACCCGCGTGAATTCGAAAGTTTACCTCGTAACCACAATATTACGGCTACTACTGCCGGAATTCTTAAAAATAGTGTGAGAATGTATATCCTATAAGTTCAAATGCATCAAAAGTTAGTTTTTATGAGTATATCTTCGTCATAGCTTCTATCAGTTTAAGGGAATTGAGTTCATTGTCAGTGGTCATGAATTCAAGGACTGGTATTCTGCAACTCTCCACTTCGTGCTATTTTCAGTCTAGTACTTTATTCTCACAGCATTTCACAGTTCAATATCTACTTCAAAACAGTCAATTCAAAACCCATTAAATTACACGAACAGTAGGACCATCGCATTCCCTTTTGAAAGGAGGATGGCGCTTATATAAGGTTAGGATCGATCAGAAAGAGGGAGGCGAAGTGGCGAAGAGCCCAAATGGCCGAAGGAAGATGGCAAATGGACACAGAAGAGGAGGAGGAAATTGGGGTTTAGTGAGGAGGGGGTGTCTTCTGTGTTTTCTGCGAGGGGGAGGTCTAAAGGGATGGACGGACACGGACGAAGGAAACGACCTGTTTAAAGGGGAGAGGGAGGGACCGCGCCTGTTGGAGCTCACGCCGCCATCAATATTCATGCCAGCGTCGTCATGGCTTTTCGGGCGTGGTAGGTATGCGCGGCGATAAGCATAAAAGGAAAGAAGACGACCGACGCCTCCTCTCACGCCGGAGAGCAATAGGGGGTGCGGGAGATTAGCGGCGAGGAAATGCCGAAGGGTCCTCTCTCCTTCCGCTACCCCGTGTCGCATCCTTTACGCCCTTCAAGAACGAGGAACGAAAACCCCGGATACGGCACCTTTCCCGCCCTCCCCTCTTCATTCCACAAGACCCGGCTCACCGGCCGATCGTGAATATTTAACGCAAAATCAAGTCCACGACTTTGTGTTCTCCGTGGATGCTATTAACAGCTGTTTAGGGGTTTTTGCCTTCTTGAGACACTTTGTTTCTCACCCATTGAGATTTTCAGAAAAAATACGGATAGAAGACTTTAGAGAACAGGCAAAATTTGCGCGACGAAATACCGCATTTTAAATATCTACCGATGGGAAATCCATGACTTGCGCTAAAATCATTCACTTTATCATAACAAGAGAACTGTTGTTGAAATACCTTGACTCTGTAAACCGGGGTGGAGCCGGCTCAGTTTTAGATTTTATCGAAATCTCTTGTACTTAGCTAATTATTCTTTTAATAAAAGTTTTACTGAAGAAACTTAGAAATATAAAATGGTCATTTTACGTTTGAGATTTATCAATCAAACCTCTACAAGCTCGGAATATATAGTGGCATTTGTTCCACCTTCACCCTGCTTGGTATGGTACCCACATTTTTTTTCGCTGAAAACCCATAGAAATTGGCATCTATTTCAACTGCACTTCATTTTTTTCATGCTCGGACTCCTAAACTCTGTGCACTTGGAGTATAACTTACCAACCCTATATAATTATTAGATTTTCCGTAGCAAGGTGCAAACCCCTTCTCAAAACCATTTAATGTTTTGAAGCGATTGCCTCGATCGCCTCCTCAGGGTTTTCTGTTCCAAAATTTTCTTCGTTAACAACGTTATTATAAATTGAAAAAACTTTGCATATTTCTACAAAGTTTTTAACACCAACGTGGGTCCGACATTTACTTATGCCATTAAAAAAGGTCAAATTTTCATTTTTTAGAGATTATTCACGTTAATGCATACTGAGCAAAACTTTCGCCGTTGAAGCATACAAAAGTGTGCAAAATGATCCTTTCTACCTTAATAAAATTCATAGTTTGTCGAAACCTGTCAGTTAAATATAATTGCGAGGAAATCAACAAAGAATTTCTTTCAATTTGTGATAATGTTAGCAATACTTAATTACCACAAGGTATGTAAATACTTTATTTTCTTCGGTAAGTCCGTAGCATCCAGAACAACAGACCCTAGAATGACGAAAAAATGTAAAAAAACATGACACTTAGTTGTATCATATTCATCCTGCTAACTAAACATTTTACACATTTCATGTAAGAAAAGCTGAAACATATATATTTACATTTTGTAAATGGACTATTCACCTTAAATAATTTCTTGAGCAAGGTTAAATACTTACTAAGCGGTATTAATAGCCAGGACGGCGTAGAAACTGAGGTTTGGCGATGTTTCGTTATAAGGGAATAAAACTGAAGGAAAAGATAAAAAAATTGGAGATGAAACTTGGAATCGTAGTTTAACTACAGAATGGTAATGCTAACAAGCTTCCGGTTTATGGACCAACCGCTGTCATCTACCTTGCCTCTTCCAATAGTCGGATAATTACTTACAGGTTGGAAATATTCTTGTTAGTATCATCTTCATCCCTATTACTGACTTAACCTTGGTCTACGCTTTAATGATACCCCGCAGACACTTCTGTATATGTGCATTGTAAAAGAGCAATTCGCGAAGTAAAATTTTCATCAATTTACTAATTGCTCTGATTTTAGCCTTCTAATAGTGACTCTGGTCAGCCAAACGTGTACAATAGATCAATTAAGTTATTGTCATTACTCTCTCATGTTATTCTGTAAGGTTTTTACCAGTCCTTTATTCCTCAAATCAATTAAGTGTCGACGAAAATATTTTTTTCAATATACTTGTTAAACCTTTAGCGTAGTCATATACGAGGCATCCGCCACTAATCCTGAGCATCTATTGAAACGTTTTTAACCTACTATTAGGGAGGCTGCAGCTCAGAAAACAGAATTTCCGTGGTGATGGAGTGCTGCGTTTGACGTCTCCGGAAGCAAAGGCAAATCTATTCATGTGATGCAATGCTGGGGTTTGGCGCAAATGTATGGGCCAGTGAATCAATTTCAACCCAAAGTATAATGGTGAACAGATTAATACAAAAGGCTCACTGATTACATTGTTAGCTGAAACCGACGGTTTCGCCGGTTAATTTCAAAACTTTGTATCTGCGTTTCAACCCAAACGGAAGTTTTTGCCACCCTTTGGTCAGTTAGAATAAATTTTCACGGCATCCATTCATTTAACCTATGCTTTATCCCGTTGAAATCAAAACAATTACTTCTTTTTCATTCATCATAATTTTTCCATGTCGAACTAGGTTACGTACTAAAGTAATCTCTGAAGGTATGGCTTTACTTTCATTCGATAATATTTTGAAATGCTACAACGATGAGTTTCCATTTTGTAGCAATACAGGATAATTGAAGTACTTAAATGATTGCTTAATTAAAATCAAAGTAGCTCTTTTTTAGAAATTTTGTCCATCTTAAATTTTGCACTCAATAGGCTTATATTGCATTATTCATTTTCCGACCGGAAAATCAACATTGGTTTTAGATCTTCATTCAACCTGTGGACATTCAGTATCTATTCATCTGAAAACACCATATATGGTATTGTATAATATATATCCCACTGGAATTTCAATATCCCATTAATTCATGGCTAGTAGTACTTTGGAGAGATTTATGTAATAAAAACCTTATACGTCACAATAATTTTGATTTAATTATGCTATTTAACCTTTCTTTCTATTCCAGTCTTGGAATTTCATTTGACAAGTGAAAATTATGCAATGTGCTAATTTTCGATCCGTGACGCCATTATTATCGAAACATGGGATTAAAGGAAGTGGCCAACAATATAGATTTGACAAAAATCGATTTTTATGCAAATACACATGCAAATGTTACATACAGCACTTGATACTCTTTCCTCAGAGGCATTGAGGTGATTCAAGTCATAAAATATATTCCATTGAAACATTTTCAGCCATGTTTGACCAGGGAATGTTCCTAAAGTTTGGCTGAGATGTATAAATTAATTTGAATACTTTTCCAACATAACGGCTGTGCCAATACTCTTTTATTTCGAGACGATTTTGAATTATTTAAATTAGAAACATTAAAAGGTCCATAAAAAAATGAGAATCACTGGGATTTCAAGTCAGACACAATCGCATGACCTATAAAAATTAATGCTGCAAGGCTTAATTGAAGTAGAAAAATAGTAATTGAAGTGATAGAAAGGCTCTTTTGGCTTGAATATCAACATATTTGCAGAAACATTGAGATAAATTTCCGCAGAATTGTCATTCCAACAAAAAAGGTATTTCACGTTATTTCTTAACGTTAAAAAAAGATCATATATTCTTAAAAAATGGTTAGGCTATGATTTCATTTCAAAGAACTGATCGCGTCTTATAATTTAGAAGTGGATCGACTATAAATATTTATTGCTAAAAATTACTCAAATGAAAAAGAGTTCAAAGAGCTTGGGGGTGACACACTGAAGAGCCCTATAATAAATTCCACGTCTCGGTACGCCAAACTTTGTGACATAGTTAATGGCTCACTATAAACAGACTGAAAAATGGTGGAGGAATGTAGTTCTATTCTGCTTTCAAAATTCGATAAATATATGAGGGAAGAGCAGGAAATATAAGCCAGGAAGAGTATCTTACCTATGATATTACATTAGAGAATTCATAAAGAATGGACTGCTTCTACCATAATTTGAGGGAGTAAGGTGTACTACTACATATTGTAGCTGTTTTTTAGTGGAATATATAGGTCGAAAATTACTTTATCAATAATTAACAAGATTTGGAGGAGTATTTCAGAGCATCGGACTACAAATTTATGTAATTTATGTTTCTAATCCAACTATTAAAAAGGTTTTTTAAGGTTGATGTTTATAATTATTTTCACAAAGTTTCTTTGGAAATTGTATACAACAACAATTCTTCTCGCTACCCCTATGACACCCTTTTAAGAGATCCAGGAGGTGAGCGTAATTTCCGCCAGAAAGAAAATATAGGAAAACATTTAATAAATGGCACTATGATTCAATTTTAACTTGGTCGACGAACATTTAGCCGAATTAGGCATTATATATATAATTCTTTTGTACGTGTGTATGTCACTGAACTCCTCCTAAACGGCCGGACCGATTTTGATGAAATTTTTTGTGTGTGTTTGAGTGGATCCCTGGATGGTTTAGATTCACTAATAGACCAGGTAGGTGGCGCTGCGATCGGGTTCTAGGAAATTATTTTAAGACATTTGTGTGGCGACCTTAAATGGTGCCATCATCTTCTATATTGTTGCCAAGGAGGCCTTACTGATTTTTTGATGTTTACATAACCAAGTCAGAGGACTGAGATTGTAGTGGACATTGATAAAGGCTCTAATAAATTGATTTGATAAACGTGAAGATCTCCTCACTTACCCATCTCCACATTGGTGACCCGACAAGGAGAATAAATAGTGAACATTTGATGAAAATGGTTTTGCCGCGCGACGACGAGCTTCAACGCTTACGTGAAGAAAACGCCCAGATCCATCAGCAACTAAATGATTCTGATTCAAGACACAGCCACACAGACACCGAGCAGCACCTGCCTGCGGTTCGTCGCGTCGCCGTGAAACTACCACCATTTTCGCCCGAGAAACCGAGTCTTTGGTTTTCACAGGCGGAATCTCAGTTCGTGCTGTCGGAGACCACAAGCGAGATAACGAAGTTCTATTTCGTTGCCTCGTATTTAGATTCTCGCATGGCCTGTGAGGTTGAGGACAGAATCACGAATCCTCCGTCTCAGAATCCTTATTCGACTCTGCGATCGAAGCTTACAGAACCTCTGTCTGCCTCTGAGGAGCAACGCGTTCGACAGTTACTGTCAGACGAGGACCTCGGCGATCGCAAGCTTTCCAAATTCTTGCGGCATATTCGCTCCCTCCCCGGAACGACCGCTCTCCCGGATAACCTCTTCCGGCAACTGTGTCTGAGGCAATTGCCCCCGCACGTCCAATGAATCCTGACTGCCCAGGCGGAGGTACCCCTAGAAAAGCTGTCAGAGCTCGCTGACAAGATCATCGAGGAGTCAACTCCTCATATGGCCGTCCATGCCGTTTCTCCCAACGGCATATCGACGGATGATAAGCTGTACCTAGCCATCGAGGGTTTGTCAAGACAAGTTTCACAAGGTGATCGTTCCCGGTCGCGCGATCGTCGGTGGTCAAAATCGAGAAGCCCGTCGCCCTCTCGAGGTGGTAGATGGTGTTGGTACTATAACCCCTAAATTTCACCCCCCCACCCTCTTCCCAAATATTTTTTAAAGGGAAAAAAATTATAAGTTTATGAATAATTGACCGTTAAAACTTTCTGAGAAGTTCACAAATAATTGACCATCTGAGATTAATTTATGGTTATGTTTGTGTACCATAGGTGGCCCTGATGTCGAATTCTGTGTTATTTGACGTACAAATCAATACATGCGCAAGTTGTCGCACTTGCGTCGTAGCTTGGCGTTGTTTTGATGAAACGAAAAGATTGAAATGTCAAACTCAATGTCAAATGACACTTAGAATGTAGTTTATCGAAAATTCGAGTATCGAAAAAACGTTTGCTGAACCCGCAAATAGCTGGCAAGACAACGTTTGGGCAGGACAACGTCTGTCGGGTCCGCTAGTTATATATATAAGTATTTCAACTCATAGAAAGTTGAAATTTTGGACAAATAGGTTGTAAAACTAACGGTAAGACGGCCAGCAGTAAATATTATTGTTCGTAGGGAATGGAAAATATCATCTATTAATGAAATGGGGCTAATAAGCTTATTAACCATTACTCAATTTAGCATTTATTAATACAGCATCATCACCAAAAGAATTATTTCATAGATTGAGTAAATTTGTTATTAATTAAAAATTGATTTACCAAATGTAAATTGCGGTCTGAAGGCGCAGTGAAACAATATGATATGAAAATAATTATTTTATGATGTAAATGCTCAATTTTAACGAGTAATTTCATCAAACTAAAAATAAATAGACTTTTTGCTCAGCCCAGGTACGATGATGCGAAATGTCATTTTGATAAAATTTGAGAAATTATTAGTCCTCTGAGAAATTGACATGGATAAAATATTTAAGTAATTTTGAAAAACGTTTTCTAGATAGCCCACGTTTAAGAGTGATTGTGAGCTATCGATGCTTCGAAATGGCACCGCTTTAATAGTACGTAATTGGAACGAGGTCTTCTGGACGGCGCGGTTTTTTATTCCAAATAAAACATGCTTAATCGTTGAAACCTGGAGGGCTGAACCGAAACTGTTAATCCTACATGGATTACAATGGTTAGAGAAACGCAGCGACAAAATGAATGACGTATCAACAGGCAGATGAGTGTCCCATGAGCCCAGGTGAATGGAAACGTGAGCCATTAAATGAATTCGCATAGAACACAGGGGTCATGTATTTCCCATTTGGCACCCCAGATTACTTTCTCCCTAAAACGACCTGGGCTCTTCAATCCATCCCCACACCACTCTACGGACCCGTTGTTCACAGAAAAGCCGTGTGGGGACGACGTCCTCATCATTTATTAGCCGGAATAAATCACGCCACTCGTTTTAAAGGGTTTCGGGCGTAGAGCGGCAGACGTTTTCCCCGCATGCACTTGCTGATGGCTTCCCACCAACACCCACACAACGTTCGAAATTCCATAAAGGGCACGGCAGTTTTAACACGATGAAATAAGGGGATGGTGAAGGAGTGGACCGAGTGGGGGAGGAAGAAAGAGAGATAGAGAGGTTGAGTGAATACGTGTATTTAAAGGGCTGGGGGAATGTGGGGTGGAGTGGAGGAGAAGTTGGACCGGTAAAGGCAGGGGGGGTTGGGCGGAAGAGGAGGAGGGCTAATGGCCTTTAAAAGTGGAGCCATAAGGACGGTGGGAACGGCGCTGATGGAGGCCGACCAGTATCGGTTGATGCTCTCAAAAGCACCGTCGAGGAGTCGGAGTGTGGTGGGAGGAAGAGTTGGATGGATGGGTGGAGGGAGGGAGGGGAATAGGGGAGGTAGGAGCGGAGAGGAGGACGGCAAGGGGTGACGGCGAGTACGTTGTGCGGGAGCGGCCCTTGTCACGCGCCTCTGTAGCCGCCTGCCCGTGTCTCGGCCGGCGCGCCGGAAGGTGGCTGACATCAACGCGAGTGCTGAGCTGAGTGACGGAGGACAAGGCCGGCGGAGGGGGTAAAATAGACTGCGTCGCGCAAGAAAGAAAAAGAAGGAGATATGAAGAGTGGTGATTAGCGGCTGGCAAAAAGAAACCAAAGCGCAAAACGTTTTCCAGATGAAAGTGCAAGACAGAGGAATCGGTTCCAACAACGGAAAATTCATTTTGACTGATAATAGGTATATATTATATATATATATATATCTTTATATATATATATATATATATATATATATATATATATATATATATATATATATATATATATATATATATATATATATATATATATATATATATATATATATATATATATATATATATATATATATATATATATAAATGCACTTAGGATCACTTAAGTGACGAATATATAAAAGTTTGCGAGAGGAAGGCAGACGACAAACACAGAAAACAAAAAAATGATGAACACACTTACAAAGTTTCTTGATATTTCGGTGCCACTAGCACCTTGATCGCAAGAGCGAAGACTGGAAGACTGAGACTTATATATATATATATATATATATATATATATATATATATATATATATATACAGAAGGATGTTTGTCAGTCTGTATTTTATACACATCTACAGTTTTATTCCGATCGTGCTGAAATTTTGTAAACTAAAGTTCAATGCAGGAAGAAAATTGAAGGCTATTTAAATAGACCTTAGGGCCCCAACAGGTCCCACCAAGGGACCTTTTGTTGTTCTACACTACGTATTAAGTTTTGTGCAGTGATTTCATTAATTTATTTTTAAAATTACCTTTACTCAGGTTAGTGGAATTTGTTTATCAAACGGCCGAAAGAATGAAGTTTTTGAATTCTTTCATTCAACTATCTTTTCAACTTCGAAATTGTCTGAAAATCCCATTCTTAGCGACAAAAACGCACATTTTTCCCTGAAACCAACAATAGTATATTCGCTTGGCAACCAGATTATGGCCTTTAATGTATTTAAAATTCAGTTTACTTAGTTACGGTGATTAGGAATGCTAAGCATTGGGTTTTGTGCAGTGGTTTTTTTTGCTTTTTAAAACCACTTTCACTCAAGATAGAGAGTTAAAATTTATTTTATCAGATACCCGAAAGCATTATGCCATTAATATTAGTAGTATTATGCCCGAAAGGATGAAGTTTCTCCCTTAGTCAGTCGATTTTTTTACGGATTTTCCTTGACAACCAAATACACCAACAAAAATTATCAAAATATGATCCCGAGCAACGCCGGGTAATTCAGCTAGTACAATATATGCGAGGGATGCTTAAATTTACTTCATGACATGCTTCCCTTCCCAACTCCGAGTATCAGCAACCCGCCAATTCGAACTAATTAAACAGACGTATCCAATACAGGTAAAGATGGAAACTGGAACCTACCCTTCTCATGAGTCACCCTTTTTTAAGCAAACCATAACCATATGGGCTTCTTTTGGGTAGATTTTCCGTAAGTAATTGAGCCCCAGGAAACTCAATACTTAGACAATACGAACTCGAAGCGAGAAGATCTTTTACGCCTATCAGGTATCATATTTAAAGACAGAACTATTTCCTTGACCTGGAATTCCTAACCCGATGTCTATATCTATTTAATGCGGGCGGCTGTTTGGCAAAGTGAAGGAGTTTGTGAAACTCAATCCTGTCGAAAAAACGTGACACCAATTACGCAGATCAAGTTATAGCCATTGGAACGGGGGCAACTGGTACCAAGAGAATTCTTTACCTGATGAGACATACATCTTGCAGATGAGAGTACATATATATTGCATTTGCATTCCGAAAAAGAGTGAATATTTAGTATCAACAAAGCAAAGCTTAGAATTAAGTTTTTCCTCTGATCAAATATAACGATACAACTGTCTTGCATCGAAAACGGAGTTGGTGTGGTGGATAGAGTACTGTCTTTATATTCCGGTGATTCGGGTTCAAAATAAAGGCCCTGATTGTGGCGTATATTTTTTGGGGAAATCTGATACGTACTTTGCAGCTTTGTGGGGAGAATTTCAAGTAAATTACTTCGTCCTTAGTATGAGACTATAATTTGTGGTTCTCTTGGCGTGTTTCGTTGAGAGTAGCCTTATGCGGACGCCGTGATTCTCTCCTCCATTCTTTCATTCCCAGAAAAATCCTTCCTAAAAAACCTACCAATCTATCCAATATAACGCCAATGACCTCAATTGTACTGCCTTATCATTACATTTCTCATAGTATTCTGCATTTGAAATCGGTCAAAGTAGGTGTTCCTCGATTTTGGAGTAGTTTTTATTCCCTATTATTTTATGCCAGTCTGCCATTTAAACATATCAGCAGTTTGGTTTACAATAGTCTAAGATTTTTATTGTATGATGATAAAGAAAATAAGTTGGTTAGAAAGTCTGATAATTTACACCCATACGGTTTATTTGTAAAGCCTTGAATTTGGAAAAGTACCATCTCCATGGTGAGGGCATCACTGTCGATGAGCAATTAGTTGGGTTTAGAGGTCGGGTTTACGTTGTCCTTCACCGCAAATCATTCTGTCCAAGCCAAAAAGAACGGAATGAATTTTTTTTGAGGAATTGCTTCTTCCACAGGGTATCCTCCTTAAGGCATTCCATATTCAGGTAAAGTAAACGGGGCATGATCACTCTCAAATTTAGTATAAAGAATCGCATTGGACGATGGTGGTCCTTATCATGGGAACAAACGTAACTTAAATTGGGTTAATTTGTTACAGCCCTTAAGCCGGATCAGAAATTGAAAAATAATGCATTAAAAACTGTCAGGGCTATGCAAAAAAATTATACTGGGGAATTTTCTTTCGAATCCCTCTCGTGCCGAGCGTTCATAGATTTTTGGGTACAACGAAGCAAAGACATTGGTATCAAAAGGGAAAGTCAGTAATATTTTTGTAATCTATGCACATAATAAACATTGTTGTAGACAAACAAATTAAATAAGAAATTATGTTCAACTCTTATACCACTAAGTGGCATCATATGATTCAGCCGTACACCAGCAAGAGAAAAAAAATACTGTGTGCGGTTGATTCCTTTTTTCGGGTTTTCAGCCGCGTTGGTTCAGGACAATATTTCGCCGGCTGTCCTGCTGGCTTCCTCAGGTCCATGTAACAAATGCGCCACATGGCACTTGCCACAGGGCTTCATTTTTTACGTGGACCTGAGGAAGCCAGCAGGACAGCCGGCGAAATATTGTCCTCAACATGAACCAAACCCGAAAAAAGGAATCAGCCTCCACCTAAGCCCCGCGGAAGTATTCATCAGAAATACCGTGTACATTTGTGTGAATCCTTTTGACTTGAGTAGAATTGTAGACCACATCATTTTCACTTAACTAACTCCTCAGTAGGAGGCAAATAAGTTGGAAAGCCGGCATATATTCCGGAAGTTTTATGGCAGAAACTGTTGTGAAAAAACACATACTGGACGGATGGATGAAAATCGTTCTAAAAAGGCAAAAAGATACGTACATTTATGATATTCAGAAAACACCACTACATAGACAAGTTAGCAGGGAACCTAAGCAATAAAAATCAATTCATCGCATTGTCACTTGTGCACGACGAAAAGGTAAATAATATTTCAAATCTGTGACTTCTGTTACCAAAATAATTCCCATATAATCTGTATGCATGCTCAAAGATATTCTACAAAATTTTTTCGTTGCAATATATGCGTTAAAACCTTCGTCCTTTAATTGTTCTTGTCCTATAATACTTTTCAAGACATATTTTAGTTTCGTTAAATGTTAAATAAACATGTATCAAGTGGAAATAAAACGATTTTTCAGTTCAAACAGCCAATTTTAACTTCATGGCAATCGATCGCCAAGTTAAACGTTACAGAAGCACTTTAGGTATGTAACACAACTTTGAAAAAACATAAAATTGAAACCACATACATTTGTAAGGTTAATATTACCGAATACGATCATAACATTATGATACATCAACTCAGTTCTTTATGTAATAACGTTATTCATGGTCTTTAAAAAAATAAGAAATTGGAGCTTATATCAATTAATTGCACTTTCCAAGCATGATAGATTTCCACTAAGTTACGCCAACTTAGTTTATGTCATATTATTACGATTTCATGACATATATCTCCCATCAAACGTAAAGAGCGCATATGTTGTCTAATGTCTTATGAAACTAAGGTTAAGGAGTAAAAAACCATAGAAAATTATACTTTACCAAGTACTCGTTGATGTAAACTTCTGACGAGATTCGCCCAGGGATGAGTTATCCGTTGTCAACAACTACAAATAACTCAACGACTTTTGGCGTGTATTCTCTCAAATCTTCAGTCGCTATCCCTTTGCAGAAAAGTACCAGATGGATCTGATTTAGCATTGAATGCATTTGCATAGAATCATGGATAACTGATTGTGGTGATTTACACATCTTTATGTTATCGATAAAAAACCTAGGCTTAGTCCAACTTTATTTTCAGGTCAATGGCTTAATTGTGTGAAATTTACAGTGGAAAAATCATTCGGCCGGGAATTGAACCCGGATCCCTCAATTTCGGAAGAGGACGCCTGGTTGCTGAATTGGTAAAGAGCACTCGGCGTGAGATGGAGGGATCTGGGTTCGATTCTCAGTCCAGGCGAATGATTTTCCACTGTGAATTTCATACAATCGTGTGATCATTTGCTGGTGACTCTGTTACAGTTATTGCGCGGCTAGTCCCGTAGTTATTTGCTAATGGCTTAATGTTGATTTATAGCTAAAGCACCGTAATGTTTAATAAAAGCATTCGTTGGTTGCTCCATCGTAAGATTGATTGACTGCAGCCCTCCACCCTTCCCTATGTAATGCTAGTTTTCTTACCTCCTGGTATCTCTTTCTATGTACTTTCCTCTTTATTTGGTCCATGAACTTATTCCTAGGTCTTCCTCTGGAGACTTTTCCCTCAATTTTGCCTTCAATGATGATTTCAACAAACCCATTGCGTCTCAGGGTGAGCGATATCAATCTTATTCGTCTTTTCTCAATCGTATTCCATCTGGTTATTATCTGTTCCACTTTTCTGTAAACTTCATCATTTCTAACTTTTTCCGTCCATTTTATCTTCAGTATCCTCCTCCAGCACAAGGTTTCGAAGGCTTCTAGACATTTATGGTTAGCTTTTCCAATGATCAATGCTTCCGATCCATGGAGTACTACGCCCCACACGAATATTTTCACATATTGTTTCCTGGTTTATAGTTCTACCATATTTGAGCACAGCATTTATCTTTTTTTCCATGAACTCCTTCTTAGCTTGGGATATTCTCCGCATGATGCCCGTTACACTTCTTCCTTACGACATGATGGTACTTTCGAGATAGGTGAAGGTAACTAGAGGAACATTACAAAAACAACTATGATACTTTTAAAGAATAATGAGTTCATCATTTTCCAAAATAGGGTAAATCGAATGGATCATATATTTCAATACGTATTCCTATCGGAACGGAAATAAAACAAATGAATATAAGCTATATAGAATTTTCCTTGTTGGTTGACCTTGAGGTGGGTATTAACGCGGTAAAGCTGAAAAGAAACTTCTCATTCCACAACTATAGGGCAAAAACGCGTGGATCATTAAAATAATTCTTTATTGAGTCACTGCCAGAAAGCTTTGGCCACTGTGTCCCCTTTGATATAAACTCACCGGAGACATAATTACAAGCTAATTATGAAGTTTGGTGTAATTAATAACGACTATTATAACTTTTTTTGGATGGATAATTATATGAAAATGTAAAAAATGGGAAAAAATCCCTCTTTGTGTATCCGTGGACTTACCTTTCACTCTTTTTGCCAGGCCATTGATAAAAATGAGGTCAGGGTCAAAGTACAGACCTTTAAATTCATCTATATAACCATCAACTTTTTCCATTTATACCTATTGCTACACCATAAATTTTCAATAAGAGTTTTGAAGAAATCACCACCTTTGTGGATATTCCTCTACTAATAGCCTTTTAAAGATAGAATCTTGTCATATAAGGCGTTTGATGCACGACTTATAAAAATATTATTAAAATTAAAAATTAGATTTTTTCGATAATATTCTAAATTGTGTAGTAACTTCTATTTGACCTTGATATTGTAGTTATCCAGTTAGAGAGTCTGCTCATTTCTAATTGCCTTTCATTGTTCTCCATCCCATTTCTGCTCAGTTTGGCGTTATTATCTCATTATCATCAGTCTGAGCCACTCTGAGTTTTTACTGGTCGATGATTCTAAAAGTTTGGTTTCCATAGCAATTTAAAACTTTTCTTCATTGTAAATTTTTCCATTGGTAAAAATTGGTAAATACTTGACAAATTATTTGTTCAAAGTAATGAAAAATCATTATGCCTCCATTATTTCCGAAAAATAATGACTTTAAGATGGAAAATTATGTAACATCATTGCATTACATTGTATACATCCTAAAGCTGTTTATGTGCTGCTAAAGAAACAAACATTTTCAATGAGATATTTAACCATGGAAAAACAGGAAAATGACAGGTACACCATGACATCAAAAGAGCATGGGAGAGATATCAACAAAAAATTAATCTCGAAAATATAATATTTTTACACCATATATCAGGCAGCAACCATACGCTAATCGCTTAATTTAGTAAGGAGAAGGAAAACTCCAGTAAGGCAAAAAAATGAAAATAAAAATATTTGTATGAGCACACTAAACTATTATTTGCGTGCGTCCGTCGTGAAGTTTAAAAAAAAATACTGGATTATAAATGTATGAGCGGAAAAGTAATAAAGAAAACGCCCGTTGAATCCCTTCGGGAAAGTACGTGATTTTTTATCGAAGTCAGACTTTTCGGAATTCCATTCGTCCTTCAGAAAAAAACCCCATCGAGTGGGTGTAAGTATGGAATATTGTTTTTAAATAGCAGCCACGTCTCTCGAAGGATCGCCCCTCAATGTCCAACCCGAGATGAAAATCCAAAAATACAACTATAGAATGTTTGCAACGTGGGAAATGATGTTGTGGCGTCGATGGAAGTTTGGCAGCGCGGAAGATGTCCCGTCGGTTGACGGGCACTCGCCGGCGAAGATGGAGAGGGTGCAAGAGATCAGAGACGGGAAAGCCGGGGAGCATCGTGGGAGAGCGCGTAGGCATTTTTTCTATACACGAGGTCGGAGTAGAGGAGGGCGCTAGTGGAAGCGGAGGAAATTGGATGTTGGGAGGAGGGAGGGAATGTGGTAGTGGTAGGGCATGAGGATGAAGGATGCGGGCCGCTTCTTTTCGAGGGGACGATAAAACGAGGGGGTGGGGCGGGGTGGGATGTACTGTGAAGCTGAGAGAATGATTGCATGCGTCCCTGGAAGAAGGGTCGGCTGTAGGCAGAGCAGTGCTTCGTGTACAGGAGGAGGAGGAGGAGGTTGTGCGGGAGGCGTGAGGGCGGGGAGGATTCGTCGGCGATAATAATTTGCATGGAGCTTAGAAATAGCAAACCATTCCGGTAGGGCTGAGGAGAAGAAAAAATACGATACCTTATAAAAGCGTAAACGTTGCTGGTCCTTTCCTTTCACAACCTAGCAATGTGCTTTCTCTGGGGAATATTATGAAGGAGGTCGATTACTTCAATATTCAACAATAGTTTCCACTGGAAAGTTACGCTCAATAATATCACGATGGAGACAAAAATTGACACATAGCAGATATTCTATTAGCAATCAGCAATGAATCAACTTTGGTATTCTGCAACCTCATTTGGTGAGAAACGCGAGACATTTTCACTAAAGTAATTCCCCGGAAAAACCATATATCCCTTATGTTTCATTAATAATTTTTGCTTAAGTTCGTTGAAAGAGTTTTTATTCATAGATTTTCGTGATACTCAGCATTCCTTTCCGATCATTAAGTTATTTAAATAAAAGTGAAAAAACCATGCATTTATTTTATGATTCCATACTGTTTTCACTTGAATCCTAACGGTGAATCCCGTGCATTACGTGATAATTCCATAAGATTTGCGCAGATTATCTTCTGAACACGAATCAATACTTTAGACAACATGCTTTAGTGCATGCAACATGCAGTTACGAGCTTTTCAACGCAGAAACAGATACACTTAAACGATTTAAGTTTAAATCCAATTTTTATTTGAAACTTACTTAAAATACATCATAAATTGTGCAAACTAAGGCCCATTATGTTTGAGCTACCGTAATAAATTTAAAGTTGCCTTTTGAATGACGGAAATGAATCCTAAGAAAACGGTAAACCGCTATTTCTAATGTATACATCCAAATTATCCATTATGTCCACATATGGATGGAAGCATTCACAATATATTTATATCAAATTTTCATCTGGTATTTCAATAATCAGGTAGATGGCACTATTGCTCTACTGTGTTGATCAATGTCAGCAAGCTATGGAGTTCCATGAATTCCTTTAATATATTTTGGTTAGACAATATTGCTTTACCACTTTTAAGTTTGATCCTTTGCATCCACATAAACAATCATATAACTCCACTTCTTGCTCTCGTTGACTCTAAGCACAGTGTATATAACGTATTTGTAAATTTCGGCTATTAATTATGCAGAGTTATCTTTTCTTAGCCACTCCCCATGACAACACGTTTTCAGGTGCTACAAATTCCAACGAACATGAGATGCCTTTCTGTTGCATCAGATGGCGTTCTTAACCAGGGCCAAAGGAAGGCCTCCTTTGGCTTTAATTACCTTTTTGGCCTTAATTTTGATTAGATAGGTATTTTGTCTCAATTATACGGGTAGGTTATTGTAAACTTTTTCAGTAAGGGTTAAAATATTCCTGAAACTCTCCTATGACAGAGTATAAGAAGATTTCCTTTTTTTATTTTGACCGTCGATAATTACTGTATCTCTAATTTAAAAAAGCGATAGTCACCATGAGCTTTTTTTCTTTTCACTAAAAAATAGTATCAAAATAATTCGGATACTCCTTCGTTGAGAGATAACATGAGAATTAGAAGGGTTTCTTCCATTTCACTTCACTTCTATTAATTATTGTGTCGGTAATAAAATAATATTTACCCTGAACCTTAATACATCTTGCACGGTCAATTAGGAATACCAATCAGATATAAAATGGAATCGTTTGTATTTACCTCTATGAATTGAAACGAAGAAATATTGATATTAATTGCGATTTAAGAAATAATGGCGATAGTATTGTTCATAAATGCAAAAAATGCAAAAGCAAAAGTTAATTCAATGAATTATGAAACGCTTCACTGAAAAAATTGTTTTTTTAGTTCACTTATTTATAAAAATGAGATTGTATTCCTTGAATGAAGACCTAAAAATATCAGCAATCTAATAGACGAAATTACATTTTTTCTCTATTAGCGTATCGCTCCCAGACACAACAAATAATAATCAATACAGGGTTCATTTGTAATGGTAGCACTTCAGAAAAATTCTAGGTCTCAATTACCGAAATCAAAGACGAAGAGGAAACCGTACTATTGTGTTTTTCTCATGCTCGTGAAATAACCTAAAATGAAAAAAAAAAATTTAAAAAGGGTTCGAAGATGAAAAATCGCGGCATTTATGTTCTTATGGATCTCTTGAAATGAGATTTTTCATGAGAAAGATATTTTTCCAGCAACATGCTTTTGGAGAAAGAGGGGAAAAAAGACGTTCGACAGCTTATTAAAGAGCAGAAAGATTGCTGGTCGTTGATTAGAGTGGTTTGCCATTTTGACAAGCCCCGTTTAATTGCATTGGCGGAGACTTTCACACGCTGACACATCCAAGTCACTAGCATTAAAAGAGTCCATTAAAGTTTTTATGGCAAATCCGTGTAAATGACAGAAAAATAAATTAGAAATTTTCACGAGGACCTCAAGATTTTTCTGATAGATGTGTCACTCTGTGAACAAATATTTTTTTCTGCGATTCTTATCCAAATTTTCCTCCGCAAATAAAAGGGATTTTTAGATTTTGGAAAAGGAAACAGCTCCATGAGATTTCTTATCGTTCGACCAGCTGTTGCTAACTGAGTCGCTTGTTCCTCTTTGGTTTTATTGCATGGAGTGGAATAATCTCCGCCAAAAGATGTTTATGGCTCCGCAAGACGATTAAAGCAGGTTGATAAATGAAATTCTCAAAAATGTTACGGAAAGATGTGAGAAACATAAACAACGAATAAACTCCGCACTGCTACAAATACTGAGTATACGTTTTTACAAGTTTAAGAAAACTAAGTACGAATTGTGCCTGACACTTCAAGGATCAACTCTAATTTTCAAAATTAATTGTCACTGAAATGTATATTTCAACGGATTTAATACATTTTATGACCTTAAAAGGCATATTCGGCACATTTTTTACAGATTTTGTTAATTTAACAACGAGTCGATTCGTCAATATCAAAATCATAAAGGAGATACTTTTTTAAATATTATCATTCAACATGTTGTGAGAAAGTGATGTCCATTGTTGAAAATCGTGAACAAACATTAGATCACGTTACACATTCCAAGAGAAATGAGAAAATACAGATGCTTGATATATTTGCGGCAAGAATATTCTGTGAAGAATTATTTCATCTTCCATGTGTAGCCAAAATACGTTAGTTCAAGGTGGACACTCCATGGAGTTTTAAAATAGAAAAAAATACTTCGTGATGTGGAATAGTAGCCTATTGAGGTAAGTGAAATGCATAATAGATGACGACAAGATTAAGATTAAGATGCAGACAATATTATAGCAATGAAACTAAATTATGGATACATTAAATCTACACTGAAGCTTTTTGAAACGAAGGATTTCGTCAAAGACCCTTATCATGTACCACTTACTCTGATCCTTTACGCTAAGATATTTCTTATCAAATACTCAAATATGACAAAAACCTATGCATTCATTATGAGCTAGTTAAGTTAGTTACTGGTGAAAAACTTACTATTTAAAGAGTATAAGTATCTAATTAGGTATATAATATCACTTAAGGGATGACTATCTTGAGGATGAAATCAAAGTAGAATAAAACAAAAAGATGCTTCTATATTTTAAGCGGAGAGAGTATCACTACATTCCCAGGGAATACTTAAACTTTACCAAAATAATCCTGGTAATTCTAATTTAATAAAACTGAAAACTCTTTCTGAATTTGGGTAATTCGAAATCAACAAGCCTTACTTTAAATAGTTTCAAATATTTTTTAAGGTTAATGATGGTAATTATCCGCTATTACTGTAAAATTTCACCAAACATAGCGCTTTGAGAGCTACATAGTAAGGCTATGACATATAAAATTATTGTTTTAGTTACGATATTTTTTAGATGCGATATTTTGGACAAATTAAAACTCTACACTTTATGAATGTATATAAGACGGGTAAAAAGAAATGACCGCGATATAGTTATAGACGGAGGCATGGGAGAGACATTAACGAAATGTAAGGGTGGTGTAGGTTTTTACGGCTTTCATTTTGATGGAAAAACAGTGAAAACGAGGGAGCTTGATTGTTCTCCGGGGATGGATTGAGAGGGGGAAAAACGACGGGGTGAATGTGCTGGAGAGTGAAATGGGAGTTAAGGGAGGCGTTCACGGACAGAATAAATTGAGATTAGTAAAGGGTGAGAAACAGAACAAGGGAAAGTAGGAATGGTAGTTTGCCTACAAATATCGAAACCTACCCTTAAATTCACACACTGAACTGCTTAGCCTTAAGTAACTACGATGAAAATGTTCATGTAACAATAAAGAGAGAGCCTTTTAAGGATTTGGTCTGCGAAATATATTGCGGTAGTAAGCCCCACAGTGGTGTACATAGAAGTATTCACAAATTCTCGGAAGAGATGTTACTTTTTTGCAACGTTCTTTTCCGATGGGACATGAACACAGAGAAGTACCTATATCAAATTTATAATATAAGGTCATAGTCACTGAAAGTCAAAGTGATATTTTGCATTATTAAATACCTGTTTTTCAACTGATATCTCTTGAAGCTGAAAAAAAATGTAATACCCTGAGAGCTAAATATTCCTTCCCTTAATCATCAGCAGTTTATTATGATGCCCAAAAATGAGCGCATCGAACATTTTTTTACCTTATACATTTCAATTGATAACCTGCATTGATTGAAGGATTGAATTCCGGACCTGTTAAAGACATAAAATTAACCAGGCATTACTCAATGATCAGCCTTTCATAAATCAACATGTATTAGTTCGCAAATATAACGCAATAAAAATTATCGATGTGCGATTTAAATTACTAATTGTAGATTTCTGAGGGATTTAAAATATAGATTATCGTTTGCATGCTAATAAATGATATCCGTCAAATTTAACAAAAATAGATATTCAAGAACTAGGACCATCATCAATGGTGATTGCGAGGACAGTCATCAGTGGAACACTCCAAAAAATGCGTTTTAAAAGAATTTCTGGGGTTTCCAACAGGGGTAACGGCTCTCTAGCGCAGGCGCTAACGTTTTGGCTAGTTTAAACTCCGTTCATGAGAGCAAAAACATAAACGCCATACTTCAATATTTTTCAGATGCAAACAATCATTACCTTTAACTGATTGAGGGAATTCTCCGGAGTATTGCCCTTAAAGAGCAGTTTGCGTTCTTTTATTTCAACAAGTCTACGAAAGTGGGAACGTGATCCAACTCAAGGGTATGGTTTCAAACTACATCGACGCAGCACGTAACCATATATATACGCTACGCATGATGCTATGCTTTTAACTTTAGTACATGATTCTATATTTATAAAATCGATAAGTGTATGGGATCCATACTTATGTCTTAAAAAATCGGAATGATAGTGGAAAGAGAAAAATCGAACAAATGCATCGATGTGTTCTCGTTATTGGAAATCACTGCTGAAGGGATAACGGATATACGAGCAAAGATTGGGACGAGGTGGGAGGAGCAGAGGGGGAAAGATTAAGGGTTTTTGGGAGAAAGGGCTTTGCGAAACGTCACATGGTGTTCAGGGAGGGACGTGGGACGAGGGGATTGCAGGCTGCCGCCACAGGATGATGGCCGTTGCTAAGTTGTTGGGCTCTCGGAAGAGCTTTAATGGGTTGTTTAAGGACGCGCGCCTGTGTTTGAGAGATTTTTTCATTATTATATTTGACTAACGTCGATCAGACATCTCATGAAAACTGACAGTTGTCAAGGGCTCTAAAATGGAGGAAGAAATTTAAAATTCAGATTCATGCCTGTGATGGGCGATGCGCGAGAAATTGAGATTTCAAAAAAATGCTTAAATTTGTGATGACGTCGCCATGCAAATCAAAATCCTTTGGAAAGGGTTCCTCGATCAATGCATCTCAATCAAATTGATACGTCCAAAGTACACAGAAATAATCTTTATTTGTTATCACTTAATTCTGAGGAAATACGATCAGCGGTTATTTTGAAATGCTTGCGGAAATCTTATAATATGGTAAGCTTGAAAAGTAAACACTGGGATCATATTTGATAAATGATTGCCTAGATCTACATAACCTAAATGCATTTATTTATTTAATTGACAAAACGATAATATACAGCATAAAGCCATTTTCAAGTGAACATATAGCAAACATAAAAGGACACAAACCTAAAAACACAAAAAGAAGAAGGTAAGAAATAATGATTCAACATGGGGAGATAGTAAAAATCACTTTTTTTGGGTATGGAAAATGACTAGGTTGGCGAAGACGGTATATTCAAAGAACGAGGAGTTAACTATTACCAAGCTCGTAATTACTTTTTAACATCGGAGTTCATGATATCGTTGCATTCAGATAGCAATGTTTTATAACTTTGTCACGCGTATTGACGGTTACAGCCAAGGGTAGATCATTATTTTGTATTTCACAGGGTCGAAGTCCGGCATGTCCCTACTGCATCGACCTCAAAGTAAATACAATTCGAGTCATTCCAACAGAAAAAAATGATAACAATTAAGTCCAAAAATTTTCTCTACAATGCTATGTATTGTAAAAAGAATAATTTCTACAAAAAGAATATGCCAATTAAATTATATCCTAATTTGGAGTCTCCACTTCCCGTTTCTTTAGCTCCATAGAGTAATTGGAAATATATTCTTGCACGATTCAGCACAAACACTTTTTCACTTATTCAAAGAGTATAATGAGAAGATGAATATAATTGCCATATAGACCTGTGTGCCACGTGCGCTATTTTTCCCAGAAATTATTGTTGAAAAGGGACGGCACGTTTTACACAAGTTCCTTGTCCCTCTATCTTTCCTGAAAACCCGTACGGTAACTGGTAGACACTAAAAATCGGAGATTATTGCCTCAACCTGTACTCACTTACTATACATCGTAGAGCTAGTTTTATTTGAATGAGAAGCAATTACTTTTCTCAATTTATCCTGGGTAAATGAAAGCTTTTTTATCAGTCGAAAGTACTATGGCCCTCAAAAACTTGCGCTAGGAGAATAAAGAAAGCTGGCGATTTTTTCCGGCATTTATAAAAGCGGGGTGCGCGTCATATGCGGTTGCGCGTGGTACACTGGTCTATACGGCAATCAAAGTAGAAACAGTTAATATTCAATCAAGTTTATATGTATAAGTAATTTAATCAAGGGACACAAATAAGTATTTTCCTACTTATTCCATCAACATAAAACATCGAAAGTGTTATTCGGAGAAAGGAAACACCGAATGGAACCTTTGGTATCTTTAGCCTTGGTTGAGGAGAGGCCGTGTCACACAAATGCCGGACAGGGAAAATGGGATGAGCCGGAATCCGTTTCGGACGGCAAATTCTCGGTTGGGATTTGTAAGCGTATTGGCTTAACCGGGGCCCTGGAGGGGGATCTAATTTGGAAAGAGATTAGGTGTTTCAGATGCAGAGCCAGATTGCCTGTTCCGCTTCTAAAGTTCTAATGATTAAAATCGATTCAAATCAAGACAATAAGGCTTGTATTGTAATTGCATATATTATTACTGAGATGGGTGTAAAATGTTATCAAATCATTAGTGAACGTTATTAATTAACTGAGAATATCCAATTGGTAGTCGAGAGCATAAAAATGATGAAAAAATAGGGTCCCCATAATGTTTACAGGAATGTTCGAAGCGTAAATTGCAAATACAAGTTCCTTGTCCCTTTGCCAAGACTATTATTATACTATTAAAACTATTAAAAAGACAAACACACGCAACAGTTCGTATAAATATACGAACATTATTACAAGATATACAATTCGCTGATATTTACTTATCGTTAACCGTTATTTTCAAATTAAGTGGCAGAATACAATATCAAATTGCTTTAAAATTGAACCAGCCAAGGGATCATGCAAATTAATCCTACAAATATGATCTTCCATTTAAAAGTTATGAAATCCAGCGACCCTCGATTAAATGTTAGTGATTGAGTTTTACGTAGCCTTTATACGCTAAGTTTGATTTGCATAATCTGAATGCAGTGGCACACTGACCATTATGTTGTCATTGCTCAGGTCAGTAAAATATTTAAGCTGTAAATGATGAAGAACCACACTTAGGTATGCAACAGAGAGACAAGATTATGAAAAAGAGAATTATGACCGGACAGGGTTTTCGTACTTTTACCTTGAAAAGTACAAAAAATGAGGTAGTCCCTGTCCTATGCGCCAATATCTTCCTTATGGAATGAATGACGAATATTATCATTACCATGTCAGAACAATTTTAAGTTAGCAAATACAAAATAGAGAACCTTAGATTCAGGAAACATTATAAAAAACGCCACAGTTTTCAGAATATAAGAATGTAAGCCAACACAACATAAAAATGAATAGTTGTCATCATTTTGGTCATTTACATACCCTGCAACGGGGATAAAAATTCATATGTAAAAAACTAACGTTACACAGCACAATCCCGTCAAATTTTTTCTCACGAAAACAGTATATTTCAGCGAAGTACCGCACTCAAGATACCTCAATCTTTGAAGATAGATGGGGCAAGA
Source organism: Ceriagrion tenellum (assembly GCA_963169105.1). Taxonomy (NCBI): domain Eukaryota; kingdom Metazoa; phylum Arthropoda; class Insecta; order Odonata; family Coenagrionidae; genus Ceriagrion; species Ceriagrion tenellum. The sequence goes on along the minus strand of OY720642.1, from coordinate 25,941,496 downwards.
AAATATTTATGAATACATTTTTCCATTAACACCACGTAATGAACTCGCCAAAAACTTATGTTTATCACTTAAGACACTTGAAACTGTATTAAACAGACGAGACCGGAGAGTAGCTGCATATTATTATCAGGAAAAATATGTGAAAATGCAAACCATGAGCTTGGAGCCATATGCGCCGGGTAAATTATTGATATATTTGGATTGGGACTTCACCAAGTATACCAGAGAAGGGATTCTTATTTTCCGACGACAAATTTGATGCATTATTTGAGATGGACTCTAATGGCTTTGCCGTTCCAATGCATTAATTATCCCACTAAAATTTATGGATTCCCTCTATCTCTCACTCAATATATTTGTCTCTTGATGGCGATAACCCTCGGGTCAATAGAATGTGAAAGGTGACCATTCTTGGAATCACAAATTGCCTATCGGCAACCTACTAATTGACTTTATCTTACTCCCTCAAAAGAGAAGATTAAGATTCAATGAAAATTGAGTGCCACGTCGCATATGGGTACCTGTTTCTAAATGAGACCTTTTGAAAGAGGTTATATGGTTAATTATCTGGTAGAGGTTTCAGTCTATGAAATTCAGGGTCTTTGAAGTTGTTCCATGAGACAAAAGTGAAACCTCATGTCAGAAATGTCTTTTGCACCGTTAGTCAAACTTAGCTTCCTGATTAGCAACATCCGGGTCTTGTATTGAATTTTCCATCGATTGGTGTAGTTCATATTAACATAAAGCTCCAGGCAATGGACACAGTTTTTGACGTAATTAATTTATCAAGACGCCCGGCAGGAAATTAATATCAAGAACTTGTTAATTAATTTGCGCACATAATGGTGGAAGAATGATTTTTGAGGAACAAAATGAAGAACTTAAAAACATAAACATTCTACCCTTCAATTGCAGGTCAGATAACTCATTAGAAAACATCCATCAGAAGAAAAAAGTTCATCCTCTAGACAAGGAACTTTTAAACAATTTATTCATCCCCAAATCTCTTTCCAAAGATACTGCTTGAAATAATTATTTCTAGAATTAGATGGCGTTTCCTAATGAAGCAGAAAAACATCCAGATACTGCTATTTCAGACTTAAGAAACTCTGGGATGGATTTACTAGAAAGATTTTTAATGAAATACGATATTTTAAGTTTAAGTACAAGTTTTATGCTATTTTACTTTGCTGCAAATGCTACAAATTGGGAGCCAATGGAAGATGAATAAATAACTAGCATAGATAGTTTGCAATAGCACGATAATAATTTTCATTTGATCTTCCAACAAGAATTTTGAAAATCGGAAAATAGGTCCTTTGTCCCATAGTAGATCTGAAAGCAAAGACGATACAAGTACTAACATATGGCTACAAACTCGTTACCATGTCGTTACATGGAGTATGAATATAAAAGTAAGTATATTGAAAAATGGTTAATGAATAATACCTATATATGTCATTATAAAACTATATAAGCTCTATATATAAATATAAATAAATAAATAAATAAATATATAAATATAGAGAGAGCTTATATAGTTTTATAATGAAATATATAGGTATTATTCATTAACCATTTTTCAATATACTTACTTTTATATTCATACTCCATGTAACGACATGGTAACGAGTTTGTAGCCATATGTTAGTACTTGAGACAAGAACTAACTATTTAGAAAAAAATGACAGGAAGAAATTGCATCTTTCTGTAAATGTTGTAGTAAAAATACTACTCCCAAAGTAATACTTGATGCAGTTGAAGATGGATTTAAAAAAAAGTTGACAGAGTAGATGATACTGTCAAATTTAAATCATTTCGGTAATTAGGGTTTCACATTGCAAAATATGCGTAGGGCATTATCAATTAGTAGTTTATAAAAAGATTGTTGATTCAACTAATTTTTAAATCAAAATATTTGGTTGCATATCATAATTTTGGGCAGGTTTTAAGTGCCTAATGGTTCTTAATCAGATTCCTGACAAAGCTTTCGATGCTGCGTTGAAAAAAGATGCAAGGGCAAGAATATTATCAATAATTTTTTACTCAATTAAAAGAAAGTTAAAGAATAAAAACTCCTAAAATCGTTTGATTTGGCTGCGATAAAAATATTGAATTGAGTAGATTATTCCGGGAAAAACTGACATGGATTGCGAAAATTCTATTTTAAGGAGAGAAACTCTTCCTCGTCTCAAGATGTAAGTTCTCATACCACTGAGTAATTCCTGCAAACCCATGCTGAACAGTATTCTTTACGCCAGATTTAGGTAGTCCGAGCGAGATAGTTCCCTAGTCATAATAGAGATCATATTCGAATTACACGTTTTAATTTCACCAGCTGTAGGACACATGCATTAAATATAGCATTTTTAATGTTGCAACAATATAGTTTTATATGACGGAAATTGTAAGTAATTAAATTAAAATATCTAAATAAGTCTTTAACTTGACTCATTTTTTTCGCGCAGAGCGTTTGAAACTCCTTCAAAACGGAAAGTTTTTTGCAATACCCAAGAACCTGCTGCGGTGACTATATGATTAATTTTCAAATAAAGTTGAGAAAACATACAAACTGTAAGCTGTAAGTTTTTTTTGGACATCTTAGTATTAGAAATACATCATTTTATAAATAATGTCTCTCTGGAGTGCATACATGTATCATTTCCCACGTAGAAAGGCTGGTATCTTTTGGAAAATATCTCCAAAAGTAACGTGGTAAGGGGTTGAATTTTTGGTGTAATTAGAAGGGTGAGGTATTTTTCTTTAAAATGAGACTAAATTAATTGATTTATAAGTAAAATAATATTTCGCTCAAACTGCCTTAAGGCGAGAAGCCAAAAAATTGTGGGGCACCTGACCCAGGATAATGGGCACATAAACACTGGTGTCCATTCTACGAGGCGGCACCCAGAAGGCGATCGACGAATAGACCATCAAAACTTCGGCAGCATGGATAATGAGGAGACTACACAAGAGGAAGGCTTACGCAGAAGGCATGAAATACGCCATAAAAATTATTTGATTGATCTGAAAATCTAAGCAGTGTCTTCCGATTGAAGGTCATGTTAGCTAATCAAGTACACTATCACAAAATCGTACTTCAACTTGAAATTCAGCGGGGGCAAACTCGATTTACGATCTTTCGCGATTAGATGCGACCTAGTTCGCATAAATCCCCCGCTGAACTTGCCTTCAAACAAATTGGATTTGGTTGTATACCTGGTTAACACACCTTGCCTACATAACTAAAGATCCGGGTTTGTATCTAAGCCAAGTCAAATGAACTGTTAATTGCGAATTTTATCGGTGTTAACTTCTGCGTGCATTAAAGTTGGACGTCATCTTTGAGCTCGTGCATGTGACAGTGTGCCTAGTCAATTATGTATTTTACAGTAATTTGGACAAACAAAAGATTCATTAGTTAAAACCCACCAAGTTGGTAGGCTGATCTATGACTGATGGTTAGAAGCGCAAAGTTTCATAAAACTTGTCATTACGAGCTAAAAATATCTTGAATTATTACTCCCGTTGCTTCAAATCCCATGGCATTTCATAAGTTCTTAAAATTAATTATTCTGGGGTATTTGCAAAAAAAACTATGAATGGATTCCATTCATCTACAAAATAACCTTCTTCATCCCTACTCCAACGAACGAAAAATTTCGTCATAAGCAGCAAGAAAACGTGTCAGTCACTGGTCCCTTAAAATGCAGTAACTTAGAATTTAATAAAGAGTAATGTGATCAAATAGTAAAATACTAAGTTTTATGTTATCACACAGATAGGAAAAAGAAGAAGGCATCAAATGAGCAAATTATGATGAATTATACAATTGGGACAATTTTTCTGGTGACTGAAATGAAAACTTAGTGCAACCGTTTATAACACAAAAAAATTACTTCATATCTAAGTAAACACCATGAAATTTAGTTAAAGAATAAAGAAATATATTTACCATTTGAATATATGTAAAGAAATTTCATTTCTTTCTCAACATAGCTTTTCTTAGCAGCAATAACTGATATTTTATCATGTTCCCCTCTGATTTTGGGTATATTTCTCCGAAAACGGTATATTTCATGCAATCTAAGATTTTAATCACTCAGCAGATAATCCATTATCCGCATTTGGAGAATTATAATGAGTTTATAACTGATAGTTGGGCTAACACATTAATGACTATCTTTGGGGCTTTACAATAAGGCCACGTGCTGTTACCTTTCCATTCGACAATATGATAGCTATGGTATAATAAGGCCTCTCATTAATCTTCATTGGTATTCCGTAGCAAGCTCCAACTGTTATCATTCGGACGAGGTGTCCTTTTCACCGGCTCCTGAGAATGGTTGCCGGGTGAGCAACAAAAAAATCAAGGCTCCCAAAGTGGACCACAAACAAACAGCGGTGATCGTGCTTAAGGAATGGGAATTAGGGTGCCTCCGTCTCAGCAGGAAATTGGTACTAATCGAGCGAGGAGGAGCGGAGGGTGAGACGTGGAAGTGGGCTGGCTCCTCGGTCCCTCGAGTGGGGAGGCGGAGGGGGGGGGAGGCGGCGGGGAAATACCGGGAACGACGATAACGCACGAGACGGGAAATGGGGAAGACGAGGGGGTAACGGGAATAAGAACAGGATCAGGGGATAAATGGAAACGGGAAGGATCAAAGATAAACCAAAGCGAAGAGGGAAAAGGTAGCTGTAGCTGCGCGAGATATTAGGATGGAAGCTGATATTAAGAAAAATCACTGAGAACTACAGCAGATGTAAAAAAATTTATTTGCTATTATACTACGTTTTAAGATGTAATGAACATATGAAAATGCAAGCTATGATACACACACAATTATTGAATTTTAATTTTATCATAACTATCCAGAATACAGCACCTACGCCAATTTATATCGGGGGAATAACTTTAGCATCAGACGATCACAAACACCCATGTCCTGGGAAGATAATATTCTACCCAGGCGGGATACGAACCCGCGACCCTCGGATTGGCAGGCGAGGACTTTACCCCACCGCCACCGGGACCAACTCGACTCCCGATTTACCTAGGCTCTGTGTCGTCGGAGGAAAAGATCCGTATGCTCTACCAAGCCATTTAAATTCATGCCAACGTTCGCCAAAAGCCGGTATATAAGTATGGTCAATGACCAATGGTCATCTGCATGACCATTTGTCATGCATAAAAATGTTACTTCATGCATCTTTATTTTTTTTAGCCTATGGAGCCGTCCACATCATTCAAGTCGTTGAGTATGCTAGATGGCCTAAGCCCGTATTGCCTCGGTTAATTAAGCTCAACAAAAGATTATTTTTATATTTTTTGTGTGAAATTTCCTCATCGTATATAAAAAAGGGAGATGAAGAGCTAAAAGTAACATAGATGTCAAATATTAAGAAATTTTTTACAACTATAAATTTTAAGATTGTTGCAGCTTACAATGACGTGCCTAGAAACCATTTGCGTACTAGTCCATGATGAAAGAGTCAAAGCTAGTGAGCATTGAGATAGTATGAAAAGAAGTTCTCTGAAAGTAGGTATCTTCAGATATTTTCTTACATGGAAACTAAATTACAAAGAAAATAATCTTGAGGCCATCTGACAACTGAGTGAAATTTTATGATACGAGTTCCAGCAAGGTTCGGTAGAATTCGGTAGATAAACTTGAACTGAAAATTTACGAGGCAAAAATTTGCAAAAATCGCTTTTATAGGCAGAGTTAAAAAAACGCGGCCAAAATAATGGATGGCAAACTTATCACAACAATGCCATTGCCCATAACGATGACCATTGTTCTGCTCAAATGTATACCGCGAGTGAATTTTGCAATGGCTTTTCGCAAAATCTTTTTTCACACCATTTTATTACAAAGCTAATTGTTAATGAAAATGAATTGATTGATGGGAATTTCGGCATTATATCCATTATATTATCTAATTTTCAGATCCAGTAAAAACAGCTTCAACATGGTCGATGAAAACCTTTCACGCCATTTTTCTCATTTCGCCTATACACGCGTCACAATGTCTATAAGGCCTGGGTTGGTTTCTGTCAGGGGCAGTAAGATCTGACGCCAGGTGAAAAAAACCACGGAAAAAATAGAAATGATACCAGATTCAGGGTGACGAAAAGAATTATTTAATGGAATAAACTCAAATTCATAAACTTTGTGTTATTTTATAATGAAAATGATTAATGGTAGTTAGATCAGATATCACTTCATGTAAAATTCAATGTATTTAACATTAATTGAAATAAATATATCACACCTTTCCAATGACACCAAAATATCAGACAATCATCGAAAATTTTTCATTAAATTCAATATATAGAGGTCGTTATTGACTTCAGAAATTTAGTATCATGTAAATATTGTTTTTTCAAAAATGTAAAAATTAATTAATTATCCTCTGAGTAATTTTTACAGAATCCAAAAAGAAAAATTCTAAGTTGAAGGCATTTTCATTGAGCTGTGAGGAAAATACGAGTCTAGGTAAAAACTAAAATAGAAATATTACTTCATTTTTTGAGAAAATCAGTCGAATGGAACTATATTTTTGCGCTATTATTATCGAATTATTTATAAAATAATATTATACTTTAATACTTTTCGTTTTTATACCAAAAGTTTTAGAAAATAAATACATTTTAAGTCCTCTTGAAAAAAACTTTCTCGTCGGTAGGTGCTTGTGCATAAGTGATGTATCTTAGTAGACACATTTAGGAAAAAACTCAACGAAGGAAAACATATACACTATAGCTCAAATCCTATTGGATCAAATATTCACCATAAGCAAAGACTCCTTTGCTTTACTTTTCAAATCACTCACACCATTAACCTGTGCTAGATTATCCCACCAAATATTTAATAGCCTTGGCACCACAACACAGTCTTTTTTCGCCATCCATATTATTAAATTTTGGCAAATCATATATATTTTTTCTTCTGACTTCCAGTTCATGCTAGAGTTGTCTATAGTCCTTATAATTCACACTGAAATATTTGTTAACAATTAAAGTTTAGTTAAACAGTTTCCAATTGTATGATATTTAATTTCTGGTAAATTGGAATTAATTGCACAGTGTCATTACTCTTTTAGTCCTCACTATATAACCTCTTTTTTTTGGATTGCTGAAATTATAAGATAAAATTCGAATATGGCCTTCATCATCACTAGGAAAAATTCTCTCTCGAACTGCCTTACGAAAGGAAAACTTTTACTAATTCACTAAATGGTGGAATTATTTCATTCGCACGGTCCGTATCATTAAAACACATTAAGTGAAAGAAATGATACAGAAACAGTTGAGCGGATGGACACAAGGCCTGCCTCCCTCTGCGTCATTAATTTTTACGAGAAAAACAGAGCCAGACACTAATCCATCAACACAATTATTGTCCCCCAATTCCCTCTCCCAGCTCTTCTTCCTTATTCTCTCCCTCGTGCTCGGGTGGCTTTCTGACGTCCCCTGCCACATACCATTGCGGCGGCTCTCAGGATGGCGCGTAGATTCAGACGAACGTTCCACTCTGTTTCATCTGTTCTCTTATTTAATCCAAATTGAGAAGAACGGTGGGAAGACGGGAACGGGGGCGGCGGGACGGGGAGAGAGAAAGGAAAGTGAGGGTAATCGTGGGGGACCATCGCGCTTTCGTGCGCCTGTAAAAAAGAGGGAATGAAATGGAGAGAATGGAGAGAGAGGGAGAAAGTAAATGGAAAAGTGGGCAAGAGAGGAGGAGGATGGAAGGATTGCTGTCGGAATGGAGCCGGAGGATAAATGGAATGGAAAAAAGGGAAGTCAAGGAAGCTGCGCCTGGAGAGACCAACGTGGCGGGAATGAGAGCGTCACGTGATCAGGGAGATTAAGGAAACAGATCGCTGACCCTAATGCACCTTCCCCTGCCCTCCTCCCTCGTTCCCACTCTGCCTACCTCCCCTACGCTCCCCTCCCCACTCTCGTCCACTCCCCCGCCACAACCTTTAAGTCGTCGGCCACCGCCCTTCTATCCTCGCTCACCGCTCTCACGGTCCCCTTTTCTCACGACTCCGTGGTTCCGCTAATTACGCCTTGGTCTCTTTGCCGCTACCCAGGGTTTAAACGAGTTAAGCTCTTCTTTTCCATTGTTTTCCCCCAGTACTTTCTTCCGAGAGTTAACCTATCCCCTCCCTTTTTTTCCGGGAGAGTTTTCTTATTACGGCGGGCGCGTCCCCAAGGCCGCAAAATCGATGGTGAGTTATATTTAATATATCACGCTCTCCGACTCCTCCCTCATCCTCGGACCTCTTCCGTCACTCCTCACCTGTGGTATGAAAGTATTACGACCGGGACTCAAAAATAAAGAGTGCATAAATGCCTCATTACTGTCACTCGGATTTGATTTGATCACTATTTAATTTCATGAAATGCACGGTGTTCATCCACCGGTTGTAATTTGAATCCGTCAGGCAAATTAATCTACGTCGATACTACGATTAAATGCTGCCAATCGCGACATCAACCTCTGAATTTTCAATTAATCTCCATGTCAAAATCTATCAGTTTTCAAGCTAGTTAATTTATGTGAGTTCTTGTGGCATCTCATTTCAGTAATTTCCATTCTCCCATCAAAGGTTTAAAAATGGTTCTTCCTTTCAATTAAATTTCACACTTGAATGACATTCAAACTTGTATGAGACATATCGTAACTGGAGGCTGAAAAACGTTCGACTTCATCTGACCCTGTAGGCGGAAAGACCAATCATTTGTGGTGGTTGGTTATTCATAGCAATTTACTCATTATAATGAATGGAGACAATCCATAAGAATCTACATTCAAAGTAATAAAAATGATTAATGATGGCTCTTGCATATGCCCATCATAATTGTCCGACTTAAAAAATCTGTTAAGGGGAGAGTGAAAGGAGAGGCTGAGTGATGTAATGGCAACTGCTTACTCCAATTTGTCTTCGTTAAGCTTCAATTCCAGTTAATTAATTGAGTTAATATGTCATCGCTTAGTTGTAGAAAATAATGAATAAAATTTTATAGAAATACAAATCAATAGGGAATCCCATTTATATATATAATCGTCAAAAAAAGGAACATGATTAAATCTTAGCATAATATATATTTAAATTTTGTAAGATAATTTGTTAAATATACAAATTTAGATATTTTTAAAGCAAAAGGCCACTTTTTTCAAGTTTATTCAATTGATCTTAATTGCGTGCCATATATATTTGAAGAATATTAGCGATCATTAACCTATCGTTAAATGGATAGCCGATAACGTGAGCGAAGAATATTCAGTTCATGCTTTATTGATCTCTCTAGATTGCCGATACACTTGGTTTTCTTTGCTCAATGTAGAACATGACCTGCTTCTAGGCATCTGAACACATTTCCTAATGACATGCTGACTACTTTTTGCGTTACAATAAATGTTTTCATTCATACTTGCCCATTCTGATCTTTTTGGAGAGACGATCCTTCCAGCTAATTTTCATTACCACAACAAACCAGAGAACCCAATATTTACGGTACTTTTAGATTCCAGAAAGACGTGATTGTAAGAGTACAAGAATATATTACGCAGGTACAAGAAACCAGAGAGACAGAGAGAGAATATATTTCTCAGTATTCGCTCTTTTTATAGCTTATTCACCCAAAAAATTATCATTTCCCAAGAAAATATGGCCCTCACCTATTCAATTCGTATTTTAATTATCACTAGATAGTCCCAATTGTCCATTGATCAACTCCCGATGTATTTTTTTCTAGAATTTGTACTATGGCTCCCGGATAATGTGTGTAAGCTAGTCATGAGTTTAGTTTTCGCGATGTTTACCCGTATCTTCCCGTCAAACCGAACCTATAGGAGAAAAAACGTCAAAAAAGTTAGTTTTAGATGATAGACCTTGATTAATTTTCTGTTTACAGTCCTATCCTTGATATATCCAATTCAACTAATCACCATTGTTAATGAGATCTTATTTTGGATCAGTTTAAATTGCTTCTTACACTTTTCTCTGATCAGGCTCGAAATATTCCTTCTCAAAAGAGTATCTTCCACAATATTCACCCACTAGTTTCCATGTTTATTCCTTCCTTTAGCCCTTCTCTATCATTATCACTATCATTCATCAAAGCTCTACAACTATGATTGATTAGATTATCATGAAATAACCAATGAATCGCTCTCTTCCAATAAATACATTTGGCTTTAGTATCCAGCTCAAATTCTCTAATGACCCGTTAATTTTTATCCCTCTACCTCCAACTAGTGCCGCATTCTTCTCCGGCACCTTATTCGTATTGTATTTAGTCTAAATTAATGCTTACCCTGAAAAATACTTGGTTTTTTCTACCATTTGTGACATTAGTTGGAGAATTATATTGTATAATCGCCGTCCGTTCTTTAGTTTCAGTTCGCCGCATTCACCTCCTAGTTGTGGGTCACTGGTGGGATTGTGCTCGTAGTTCTTCCAAAAGTTCTTTCTTGCTCGAGTAAAAAGTGATAGAGGGCAGGCTTTTAATTAGGCTTTGTTTTCTATCGTGGCATAATGGCAATATCAGCCAAAACTGAGCGATTGAGTGCGGTAGACAGCGAAGAAAGCTGCAAGTGGCGAGGCTGAATTTAGTGAATTAGCAAAGGCTGGCGACTTTGCATACTCTACAACTCATTATACAATAAATTCTCTGGCTTCACTTGGTGGAACAACATTTCGATGGTTTGTAAATAAATTCAATTTATAATATTCCACAATTGTGGAAATTTGCAAACCAAAGATATTTACAAAATTTATGTGGATTGTGGATTATTACAAAGTGAATTTATTTACAAACCACTACAACTCATTGCTAGCAGACAAAAGTAGCCATGCGGTATTTATCGTATCTCCAAATCTCTTATATTACCTAATAATTTGTTCAGAAAAAATCCATTTTTTGGTTTGAAATTGTTATTTCTGGCTGAATTCCGACATGTTTTTCCTAGCTTACAAACAAGCCGCCAAATAATAAACATTACAGGAGAATTTTTGCGGGTTGCATTTTGTCACAAAATTCCGACACGAAGAGTGAACCCACATTTATTAGGGAGAAATCCGGCATATCGATATCGATCATTTGACTTGAAATCTTCAAAAAACGTCATGACGCAATTACCCAGGAATAGAAAGGTAAAATAGCTGTAAAAGTGGTTGTACAAAGGTCATGTAGGCGAGACAATTCAATGGAGCAAGGCACGAACAGCTGAGGTGCCGTCGCAAAAGTGCGGAAATAGGTGAGGGTAGGGCAAAAAGGAATAAATTCTCTTAACATCGCAGTTATGCGGAAATAGTTAAATAATTGTAACAAAGCCTTCAGAAAATATATAATTGCGTAAGTATTTATCTATTTATTTTTAAAAGACCTAAATTTCTCTGCCGAACATTATCGTATCCGTCATTTTTGGGGACCGGGGAATGCGAATGAAAGCGAATTTTCGACAGAAAGGAGACAGCGGTGACAAAGAGGACGAAACTGATTGGATCAACGTCCCATTGGAGGTGTAGCAAATGAAATTTCGCCGGAACAATTTTACGCGGCACAGGGTTCGCGCCATTCCGATTGTGTTTTCCACTCCGACGAACCCTCTTTACGCGGGATGACGCTCTGAGAAAATACGCGAACCTTCCCGATTGCGCTATAAAAGGCGTGCGGACGCAGCGGGAGAGAATGGGAGACTCTCTTGAGGGAACCCGAGGAAAAGCCGAGTCATACCCATTTTCAGCGGATTGGCGGCAATGGTCCTGTGCCCTTATCACTCATTCCGGTTCTTCATCCGAATATGCTACGCAATATCCCTCGATGCAAATCACCTAGCATATAAGCTCCCTACCGGAGATGAAAATAGTTTTATTTCTTTAACATTTAATTTATTTCGTAGAAAATCTTCCAAGACATCCTTTAACGTTCGCCATCAGACGCATCTGCCTCCTTGTAATAAATGAACCACGTATATGAGCCATTAGATTCCTCTCAATAAAAAAACGCTTTTTAAAACATACAATATTTTCAATAACTTATTTAACGAGCCTCAAAAACCACCTCACCAGTCTTAAATACATGTGAATTGAAACTAGTAACGCTTTTGATAAACTTAGACCTTAAGAGGGCAATGATTTCATAAAAAAGAGAAAAAATCTTCACGCCTTTATATCTCCCATCTATAGGGATTTAACACCTCAAGAGGGATAGAGACTGTTACAAAATTTATGAGAGTTAATTTCTGAAATATAATTTACTTTCCTCAGAAACAAAGAAATATTTTTGAAATTTTTTTAAAACTTGCATTAAAATCAAATTGAATTATTTAGTGAAAGCTGGCCTCGTTTTACCGCATCATTGATGAGCATGGATAATTTTTGGGGTATGGCTAGGAACGAAAAAAATATTTTGGAATCCGGGTCTTCAACTTGATGAAAAAATAACCTAGCATTTTGTGTCGTTTATGAGAGAATACAGAATCTCTCTTTGAATTGATTACTACTCTTGTCTACTGAAGAATAACTTGTTCAACTCTTCCTTATTGTATTTTATCAACTTATATATTTGTTAAATCATAATTAGTGCGCTAGGAGCTCTGCTTATTAAATAATCATCGAAACCTAAAACAGAAGACCTTGAAATATGCGACGTCTCTACAACTTAGTAGCACTTTCATGTGAAAAGCTGACAAATGTATAAAATTCCCTCCAGATAATTATAAAAAATTTAATGCTTCACTAAAAATGGGTTTGAGGGTATAAACTGAGATATCAAAGGTGGAATGTTTTGTATTTGAATTAAAAATTAGTTGGAATGGAATTACTAGAGAAAAATAATATTTTTTAAAGAAAATCTATGCATGATACTGATGCTTTAAAACATCCGCGTGATAAAAGCGTTTCCTTCCAATATTTATTGCTAACAGCGCTCCTTCAGCATGCCCACCGTCTCATTCGTCTCTCGGCCGCACCGAGGGGGAGGGCGCGGTCGTCGGACTACTCGAATCTCCTCGCGAAGTGGGTACCCTCTAAAGCTTCGCTCGTTCCCGGGAACCAAACGGCGCGGTGGGCGGCGGCCCGTTTCCATAGGTGGGCGTATTAACGACGCCCCATTTCACCTCGCGGTTCCCCGGAATTATATCGAGGTTAACGTGTCGTTATAAAAGATTGCGCGGCGGGCAAAAGGGGATGATTTATTCGGCAATAGTCGAAACGCAGCTGGGTTTTCCCCCGAGTCATCGTCGTACATCTCACGCAAACCTAAACCTGCACAATAGCAGCTTCTGCAAACGTCATTTGGAACGACGCATGCATTACTTGCCTCCCTTGGATATGAGATAACATTATGGACACAGAAATGTTACAGGCATTTGAAAGGACGAAGAAATTACATCCGAGGTCAAGGTTTTCAAATAAGAAAAGAAGCAGTGTCTATCTGTGCTGTTATAAGTGATCATAGATACAGCGGCCCAAATGCAAAGGTGAAAAATCAAATTTGCAACTTAAAATACTCTCAAGTGAGAATCATTTTTCAGATAAAAGATTTTTTGCCGTCGAAAATGGAAATCGTCAGATGACTGCTTATTTTTTTAGCCAGCCAAGTCCAGCTAAGCGTTCACTTGGACTGCAAGATTAATAATGTTTGATTCAGTCAAACGTCGAGGACCCTTAGCAATTTTACTTCATAGGCCATGGCAATTTGTTAATATCTGATAAAAGAAGGAGAATACGATCAAGGAAAGAACAATAAATGATCAAGGCTTTATTACTCCTCCATCTCATTTCGGTCAAAAAGAAAAGTGTTTGACGGATGCCATTAAGTGGTGCCACTTATATATTGATTGTAGTGACTCCATAGTGGCGAAAAGCAGCTAATTCAAGAAAATAGCAATTTCAGATTAAAGTCTGTATTGCTGAAATATGACACAATATCGCTAATTCCAATAGTGTTTCTGCTCTTTGTAGCTACGATCTTAACACCAGTGGTTTATCCAAAAAACTTATTCTCTTATCAACTGTTAGCCATAGTTGCCATAATACAACCCAAAATTTAAATAATGCTTGCAAATTCCATAGCCATATCAAAGTATAGATAATGTTTATGTTCAAATTGGAATTTTCACGACTGGTTTCCAGGAACATTCAAGAAAACATTGTCTCTTATTTTTCACAGGTTACTCGACAAAGTCGGATGAACTGCCTCACATCCTGCCGGGTCCGGTCAACTTGTCTGAGCACGTGGCCGGTCCGGAGTCGGCGGGGCCCAGGGTCGTCCCTCCGGCCCTCCACGTCTTACCGTCGCCCCAGCAGACCGCCGACCCCTCGGCGGCAACCTCCACTTCGGAGGTCGCGCCAGCCACCACCGCAGCGGCGGCAGTCGCGCCCAACCTGGAGGGGTCCGCTGCCTCGCCGACCCCCACCCACCCGTGGCTGCCGCCCGTGCACCACGCCGTGCACCATCACGGTCCCAAGTCTCGCTTCGGCCCTTACTTCGAGGAAGGGGCGGACGGTAGCAATGTCACGGCCCGACTGGGCTCCACAGTGAGGCTGGACTGCAAGATCGGCATGCTGATGGATAAAACGGTGAGGGTGCACCATTAAGACGTTTGGAACGATTTTTTAATGCACAGATTTGCGTTAAATTTTGCATACGTAGACTTAAGAGTGATAGGTATGGATAAAAATGGAGAAAATCCTTTGTTACTGAGTCGGTTTCTTAGGAATAAATGCAATTTTAACACGCAAAATAATAGCACATGCCATTTATTTCGAAATAGTCTGATGCTATACGTACAGATTTTGTCTCAATCGCGAAATAATACGTTTCACATTATAAATATAGTGGAATAAAATATCAAGGTACCTAGCAGAGTAAAAAAACACGTATTTACATATAATTTTCCCCGAAAATTTAAATTCCGCACAGCAATGCTGTAACTATGGCAAACATTTCATAATACAGTCATTGCATTAGTTATATTCCTACATGAATGGTGATTTTCTCAAAACAGATGAATGTTTTGAATTTTAAATTAGGTTCAAGAATTGTTTTTACTTACTTGAAAAGTAATCGAATTGTGCACTCAATAAGTCACGATTACCACTCTAACCACCTCATATACCTGCGTTCATTATTTCCGTTTTTTTCTCGCGTGAAGACCTGATGAATTTATTATGTGCCTGTAAGCTTGATATGCCGAATAGTGGAGGATGTCATTATGGCTACCTTACTGGATAGTGAAGGTGATTGAAGTAATATCAGACTTACAAACTTCGAATGGACAAAGAACACCAAAGAAGCTCGCAGGTGACCTTTATTGCAATTACTCCTCTACAGATTTGTGAAGTTCAATTTTAAATACAAGATTTACTTAGCTCATCATGTTTACTAAGAGGTTTACAAGAGGTCATGTCTAAGCCAAGCATGATTAATGTTTCAGAAATGACTCCTGGGCCAATGTTACGCCCAGTTACAGATAACTTGTATGGATTCCCGATGGTTATTTTGCGTGCCTGTCCAGTGAATATCAAGAGGTTTGCTGGCTGCGCACAATTCTACTTTACACAATTCCGGCGATATATTGTCATTTTACCGAAAGAATACGATGCCACTGCCGCATTCCTCATCGCGATTATCATCCATGCCTCCAAAATAATAGGTGCCCAAGTATGATTTTTAAAGTTTTGAACACGTACAGAGACACTAGTTGGTGCTTTGAGCACCAAATAAGCAATGCAGCACATGAATCGCATACCTTAAAATGTATGTACGTGAGAACGATTTGTAGGCGTTTTTGGAGCAAAAAACCATCTGCGTGGCTAATTTAACAATACACAGAGTAGCGTACCAGGCAGTTGGCACCGATACTCTTTGCTTAATCGTATACAGAGGGCCTAAAAGTGGGGTTTGGAAATGGTTTTTTGAAATTATTAACCAATAGCCGACCTCCAAATGCCATCGCAACTACAATATTGGCGAAGACTCTATATAGACACTGTCTATCAGAGAAACGTTGGATGTTTGACGATATTGATGTTTGTAGTTAAACTAATCGTATATCGTAGTTAAACTTTAGTTCGACGTTCAAACGACTTTAAATAAATGACGGAAAGAAGAACTTGCAATAAGTGAAATTCCAATGAAGCGGCAATTAAACCGATCGCGTTTACAGCAGTATTTTGCCAAAACCTCCCAAAATATGTAGATTTGCGTCGTAATTACCCATAACTCCTTTTCCATGAACGTTTTTCTCCATTAAATCGTTTAATTACAGGAATAATCATACATTTTATGGGCCATATTCTCTTCAAGATTCATATGGAGCAGAGATCACTTTGCACTCAATCCAAATGCAAGTTGAATTTTGACGTTTAGTATCGGTAAGAAACTAATTAAATAACATAAATAATGCATTCCTTCGACTTCAGAACTGACCTGGGGATATTCGAAGGCTACTTCCGTTATTTGTTAATGGAAAATATTCAAGCAAGAGTGCCTGGAAAGTATGATCTTCCCCCAATTATGTCATGCACCAAGTATTTATGTATTATAAAAACAAGAAAATAATAATATAGCAATAAAATTGTTAATGTAATAAATTCATACATTCGGTGTAAAACAAATAGTCTCTAAAATTGCCACCAGGATTGCTAGGCAATGATATGCTGAAATAAATAAAGACTATAGTAATGTTCAGAAATTGGCAAGAAAATAAAAATGAGAACACCTATGGAAACAGCTATATATAAAAATATATATAATTAAGCACAAAAAATAGCATACATATTACGTGGCTTTATAAAGAATGAGAGTAAGGCAATTTCCACTTAGATAAATTTTATTCGATCTAGGTTTTGATTTACTAAATCATCATCAGGCCTGTAGTACATCGGAACCTAGGCCGAATAAAATTTATCTAAGTGAAAAATTTCCTTACTCTCATTCTTTATGATGAATTCTTTCCACAACATCAATCCTGATCCTTCTCTTTTTACATGACGTGACTTGTTTGCAACCACATGTAGTTTGCCATGAACAATTACATGAGGGTTTAAACAAATATTTTATCTATTCGTAATGAGTTAAAGTCTGGACAGAGCGTCACTATGTTAAAGACGCCAGCATAAGAAATATAATTAAGCCCCAACAACACTTATTGGTGGGAAAAATAACAGCACGATACGTTTAAATTTGAACTAAAATGCATAGTTACACGCGTGCAATTAATGTAAGCCTTCAAATCATGGAATCATGGAACACATGTAAATGATAAATCATATTGCCTGTGAAAATAAATATCCATTATTACTGTCAGCGTTTTCCTTGGCTTCAGGAGTCTT
Organism: Ceriagrion tenellum; assembly: GCA_963169105.1. Taxonomy (NCBI): domain Eukaryota; kingdom Metazoa; phylum Arthropoda; class Insecta; order Odonata; family Coenagrionidae; genus Ceriagrion; species Ceriagrion tenellum. Next base: position 25,924,141 of record OY720642.1, on the reverse strand, counting down.
AAATGTTCTAGTTCAGATTACTAAAAGCAAAATGTTGAGTGCTGCCAGAGAAATGGCTTATTTTTTTCTAAATAGAGTAAAGCTCCTTCTCTTATCTGGTGGATCATTTTATGTATAGCTGTGTGGCCAACACACTTCACTAACCCTAACGCTCCATTGCGTACTATGCACCTATAAATCTTCTAAATCTTTGCTCGTAAATTTTAGAGGTGAGCCAAAAGTAATCAGAGGCTTTAAAATGAATTTTCCATTCCCGTGCTCTGAATAAAAGTGTAATTTTTCACGACACGACCAGTGTTTCATTAGGATTAATGTTTTCAATTAATGGCTACTACTAATTTTTCAATACATGGCTCAAAATTATCGAGAATTTTTCATGAGTATCTGATATTTTTTCAGTTTGCTTCATTTTTAGTTGGTGTATGGGATATTATCTGTTTTTCAGTGAAATGTAAGAGTATACGATGGTTCCCCAAAAAGTAATGGCTAGAATTTTTTTAAATTCATTAAAACAGAAATCAGTATGATGAAACGGTCATCAAGGGACACATATCTATTGGTCGCAAAACCTTATCAGATTAACACGACGCTACCATATCTTACATCTAAATGCTCTGATCGATTTTATGGACAATGCAGATGACAAACTGCAAGATTAGGCTCGCAAATACGTCAGGCATAAACTAAATATATGAAAAAATGTAAATAATTTAGAATTTCCCTTATGTTTAAATACATTTTGAATTATGACACTGAGTACATTTCCACATTACTACTTTGGGTGAATTAGACGTGATTAGCGCAGTAAAAACCTGGCTCCATAACCAGAGCGAGGTTCATGGCGGTCAGAGGAAAATTTACGATGATTGGCCCGGTCTCGTTGAAATTAAAGGGCTTAAGTGCATGAGGAGCTCCGAGAAGATACAATGAGAATTTAAAAGGTGAATGAAGAGTGTTGGTATCGATCGGGCTCTAACTTAGGATCTAATTTTTATTCAGAAAGGGAAGTTTGTAGAAAAATAGGAAGTAGATGTACTTTTTAATGTTTTAAGGGGTATTTGTTCTCTCTCCTATCCTAAAAAAGAACGCTTCAAAGAAAAGATATATCTTTCAAATACTTCTTACGTACTCTCAAATACTTCAAATAGGTCTTATATTTTCAGCTCCTCAGCAATGATGAGTGGCACTGAAGTTGAATCTGTATAGGTATGACTCAGATAAAAAAGAAAAAAAGAAAAAGAAAATTATATAAGCTAAAGAATAACTAAACGAAAATTTAATTTTATGTTATTGCTGACATAGTATAGGTTTCTTTCTCCAGTCCATGAAGTATTGTGCCGTTTTTGATATCCTTCACTAATATCCTTATTTTCAATTAAATGAGAAAACCAGAATTCCAAATTTCTCATGGAAAATATTACTGATATTTTGGGTTCATTTTTACTGGAAACATGAATGAGAAAGATAAGGTGGCTTTTTATCTGCAATTTTCATCTGTATATGTATTTACCACACTAAGAAATTTTAAGATAAAGTAACTAATTGGTTCGCTTGATTGAACGAAAGTCCTGGATAAGACATGCTCTGATAAAGCAGAGTTAATTCGAGATAAAATACGTTTAATAGCACCTGCAAAAGTGTTTCCGTCTTGTTATCACTTCCGATAGCTTGTTAATGTCAATTTGTACGCCTTATCAGTGCGATCCACTAAGAAGTTAGAGCCATTTGTTATTAAATCGAATCTCTCTCTCTACCTAATTCTAATCCTAGTTCTGAGATATGGAATGTGACTTGAGTCAAAAGGCATGGAGGTTAGACCTTTTTTTATCCGTTCGGGCGGAAAACACGTGGGGATGGGAAAATAGGCTGGGACCGAGATCTTGTAACACGGAATGCTTTCGGGAGGGGGGAACAGGAGTGGGGCGGAGAAAAAGAGAACGAGCCGAAATTAGAAACCCGTCCCCAAGGGGTGACTTCTCCACTTTCACTTCTTCCTCAACTAATCCCATTACACTCTTTGGTACATCAGTCCCTGTTACCCTTAATCCACGCGAAGTTTACCTCTCCTCTTCTTAACTATTTGCCAAATGGAGACATTTTCTAGGAGACACCCTTCTCTCCTTCTCTCTTCCTCTCCAGCTCTCGTAGTCTTTACCTTGACCTTTCCAGAAAGATAACACTCAGGATTTCCACAAAAAAAGGACGATGTGCAGAGCGATACCCACTATTTACGGCAGTATTATCTCACCGCGTGGAGAGTTCTTCATTCTGTCGAGCACACTTGCTCCCCGTCGTCTCCTCGGCAACTTCAACGTTTTATTTACCCCCCAACGCCTACTCGGCTTGACCCTTCACGTGTTGTGAAGTTTGTTTCTCCCGAGACTTGTGAGAGTCAGTTCTTGTTTGGGGGCAGGAAACAGATGTAAGAGGTGAAATATCGCTTGAAGTAAGCCGAGAAATGTAGGAAAATCTCAAATTACCGCCTAGCCATCATCATCCGCACTCTTAAATCTTCTTCCTTACTATTCATGGGACCATGTCTCGATTTAGCTTACTTTTTTACCCAAACTGTCGTGTTTTCAGACAAGGTCAACTGTTACACTTCTCAGCTGTTCAAGATATAGATATAAAACATTGAATGACGTGTCATCTCTTCATGTTGGCCTTGCAATTCAAAAAACTAAAGTTAACTCTGAATGCTATGCTTGATTAGATAATTTGGAAATTGTTTTAAATAATGTAGAGTCATGATATGCAATATTATTTTAATAGATTATGGCCATGGAGAAATTATAAAACGCTAATCTTCCATTTCCACCATAAAATATCGTCAAATATCGCTGTAAAACTTTTAATTATTTTACATCGTTTGCGATAAATTTAGAGATGCCAAAATATACTAAAGCGAGGAAGTTAATAATGTATTTTTGTGATAGTACCAAAATATTCTCGAAAATACTCAATCATGAACTTAGACGGAAAACGCTGATCAAGCCATGAATGCTCGGGAGAATTCCTTATTTTTATGCAATATTATAGCACTCATTTTAATTGAAGTTTCATTCACCAAAAATGAATGAAACTTTAAAAAACGGCCACCTCTGGTCTTTTGTTCATGCTTTCAAAAACCGCGTTTTTCATTGGATTCATGAAAAGAGTAGAGGCTGAGCAATTGATATCACAAAACTTAAGCGTTATGTTACAGAATTGCTAATTATCAATGGATATTAGGCATAGACAATGTGTTTGTGGAATATGAGAAGCTAAAGAAGGACTCACTCGGAATTTTATGCAACTCGGAGGGGTGAATCACTTTCCTAACAAAATAATCGATAATCTTAAAGATAAAATAAGCTGAAACTGGCGCAAACCGGTGGATCAAATATGACTTTGCGGTTATTTTTATATTCTTTTGAGAGTATCTTTGAAAGGGTGAGAGAAAATAAATAAATTTTGCTTGAATGAAAATGTTTTCATGGGTTTAATTGCCATTTGATACAAAAGAGAAACAATTAAGACGAGGACGGAGGAGGTTAATTATTTAAGGAATTATGCGAGGATTTCAAAAGGAAATGGCCATTCAAACTATCCGGGATATGAACTCAGATTTGAAGCAAGATGTGCCAATAGAGAATCCAGCGATCGATCAACTTGAGCTTTCACAAGGGTTTGTGTGAGCCAAGTGTCAACATTCATCGTCCAGCTAGATGGTACAAATTTCATTTCCTTTGATCTACAGTCAACGAGGTGAGTTTAAACACAGTCACTTAATAGGTGACTAATTACAAAGCCAGAGCTGTCGTGGCAACTGCCATCCACGTCAGAAAGTTAAACGCAGCCACGTATGCCACTCGAGTTTTTCTCATTAGGCCATGGAAAGGTATCATTTAATGAACAAGAGGAATAAAACAAGTCACGCGCGTTTATCTTCACAACCCAGCACACATACGACCTTTCACCCGCAGTGAGACTTCAACTTTGAATTTACTGATGAAGTTCACTCATTGAAGAAGGAAATGAACTATTTTCTGATATTTTTCGTGCCATTGAGAGGATGAGGGAGACCATAAAAATATGAGCTTTGATGAACGGAGGCGAGAAGTTTAACGAACAACGAAAATGCCTAACATTTAGCGTCACGTATTGGTTTCAGGCTCAAATGTCCTTAACTTCAAATGTTCATGGAAGCAATGTCAAGCAAACATTTTTTTAGGGTCGGTTTTACTCCAAATCTCAACTAAATATGTAGAGGGAAAGCAAGCTATATGAAAACGAATCGCAACATAACATATTATTAGCTAAAAATATTTTAGAGAGTCCTCGGACTACAGTACACTTGTGCGTGTAATATAAATGAAAACCAAGTACTTTAGCATGAGTGAAGTGCAAATAGTAAACTGATGAAATTTTCCACCAATTAAAAGGAATATTGACATTTAACGGTTCCTGTTTTGCATCAAAGGGAGGTCAGAGGTGACACGAGAACGACTAAACGAAACTATGCTTCAAATGCATTATTGATAATTGATTTACGTTGATAGATATTTTCTCACTTCATGATGACCTCGAAAATGAAAAAATAAGCACTGTTTTACCTTTTCAAAAATATTATCATTTTTTTGGACTTGGAGGGGTACAAAGTTTTACTCTTGTTATAATGAATGACTTTGGAATGCCTTCCGGATGATACGAAGTGTTAATATCTCTGCATTACACAGCTTTATTCACTTCAGTTCCATTCAATGGTCATTCAATTGGTTTATTAACGGAAGTTGGCTAACAACATTTTTAGATAATAATAAATGAATAAAAATCGAGATAAAAACACTGTAGAAAATTTTACGTAAAAATTAAATTTATTATCTGGCGTGTTGAGTGGATAGGGAACTTTATTGAGCGCAAGGGAAATAGCTAAAATAAGGACTTCATTTGGTGCACTTGGCCAAGATAGTGGAAGCCATTTCACCTCTGACACAAGCGCAGGCAAAGCATTGCTCCACAGACCTATATCCATCGAAAACACATAAATTTCCCACCACGAGAGGGCAGCGGTGCCGATACAACGGCAATTAAGCTGGCGACTGAGTTAGCCATCGACCTAAACAGGCAACCGGAGTAATTTCAAGACTTGAACAAAGAACCACAATGGGCGAAAGTATAAAGCGTCGTCAATCTATGCACATCCAATGAGGCGTACGAATATATTTTTACCTCAGCTACTCGTAAACTGTAGACTACTTCCAAATATTTAGGTACGAAAGTTGTATTTTACCATGGAAAATCAACAGCTGCAAGAATTGTTCTTGTGCGAGTCTGAAAAAACCAGTAGTTCTCCTAAAGAAATTGTTAAAATGCGAGAAAAGGAACTCCCTGGACAGTTAAAAAGAGTAAATATTGCATTTGAGCTTTTTTGATTCGGGAAAGACTAGTAACTGCTTGATAAAATCTTTCTCAGCTGCGATAAAGATAATTTTTAACTGCCTAATTAATGCCGTAGTGAAAGAATTAAACCATATAAAATTACATAGAGAAACTTGTGAGTTTATTTCAAACATGCAACGGAGCGCATTAACGAAGGGAATGAGACTCTGATACGAAAGTAAATGGAAGAAAAACTTCTATTTCTACATTTTCTTCTCTTTGACAGGGTTTATTTACCATGAAACAAATAATGGAGAATCATCCGTGCAAGGATAGAAGAACGAGCTGAGAAAGTATTGCATAATATGCCTTTAACCTTTTTTCATGATTTTCTCCTCTCCGACTATAAAAACATACGATTGATCACTATTCTTTTCTTTGTAGTCCATGTATCAACGGGCTTGTCACACGGAAAAATAAATATTCCTCTGCATCACGCTGGTGGATTTATACAACTATCATAGCAGAGTCTAAAATAAAACTTCCACTGAAAAAATATTTCATGGTCGCAGGTAGCTAAAATTCTCTCGGGTGTCTCCTAAATGGTCTTTTTAAGATAGGAAAGCCCCAAATGACAGGACAACAAGAATTTCAAAGGCATGAAGAAAGTTTTATCCGACCGGGGAGCTATGCTGGTCAAAGGTCGCTTGTGGCTTGGGACTGTTGGTGAACGCAGATGATACCTAGCAAACTATTCGGTTTGACCAGAATTTACGATTCAGTACACAGCCTAACTCGCGTCATCAACGGACTGTGACCAAGCTAAGTAAAAACGTCCTTTGATATGGAATGCGGTGGAATGTGTTTGGCTGACTGGATTGGAGTTTCGGTTGGCCCAAAGAATGTTGATTAGTTAGTCAGACGAGTTTTCCGTCGAGTATTTTGGAAAAAATCCTAAAAGAGGAGACTAATTCTATTCGATACGGAAGTGTTAAAACCCAATGGCCGCTGCATTTCGTTAAAGGGTAATTTGCATCCTTAGGTAAAAACTATAGCAGCATGCTTTCACACTTAGCGTATAATTTGCATTTCATTCGTGGCATTATGTGAAATGCATATTGATATCATTATACGGTTCCACAAGAGCAAAATGCTGTTAATTGAGCGATTTCTGCATTAATATTTAACAAATTCAGTGAAGGGCGTTGTTTATTCCTCAAAATATTTGCAAAAGATGACACGTGAGAGTTGCACGATTATGTAAACTATATTAAAATAATGATCATGACAAAGCAACCACCGATCAGCAGTTTGAAATTGAATGGGATACTGTGTCCGTGATTTGATTTGAAAACCTTTCAATTTTTTCAGTTTCTATATAATAGATTGAAAAAATATACCACACCGTAACATTGTTATGATAAAGTGTTTCACTTGTGGAAAAAATTCTTATACTTTGAGGAGAAAATATCTCCAATTAGTTTTATTCTAATAGTTTCACAATTTTAATTAATCTCGAACAAAAAGGAAAGATTCATGTGGATTTCTCCATCCATTATGAAACATTTTTTAATAAAAATTTCTAAAATAAAATCCGAAAGGAGAAAAATCAAAGAGGCTTTATCGAGTAAATTAATTTTTTCGGTGAGAATGGACTGGAAATATAACTATCATCCGTAGTTAACACTCACGAACTGATAATATGTCGAGATTCAGCAGCAGGTAAATATAATTTCTCTGCTCTGGTACTATACTTATAGATTTCAATTTAAGAACAAGATAGGCACTACACAATTTCAATAAGATAGAAAAATATAGAATATTTTCGTACAGACGATACTGTGATATGAGAATTTTCAGGCCAAAATTAAAACGCATTTCATTTATTCCACCATAAAAGGTTTTCTTTGCAAATTAATAGCTACTATATCTGTAATAATATCAGAGCCGCAGGGCACGTGTAAATACGTGGATCCACCTCCTCAAATATTAATCATTTTAGCTTACAATTGCTCATACGATACAATATAGAGCCAAAGCGTTATATCCCAAGAAAGAGGTATGACTCGGTAGAAGTACAACATTTATACTTGAATGTAAGCCTTCCCATTCCCAATCGTTTCTAAAATTTCATGACTACGTCTGTACCATATGGCTATTTAAAGTGACTAAGGTTATATCAGAGTGCAATTTAATTCATTTCCAAAAGCTAAACTTGAATTCGCATTCAGATTTCCACTAAAATGGTTTGTGGACTTTATCACAGGCCAATTGCACCCAATATGGGACAATGTTGCGCTAGAAACTTGGACGTGTAGCGTGTTAACTGAGGAAAGTTTAATACCAACATTAAGATATAAAGTAGTTTATGGTTGTTAAAGAAATTCTAACTATTTTTCTTTTCCCTCTTAGGTCTCGTGGTTACACCGCAAAGACGACGCCATCCACTTGCTGACGGTCGGACGACAAACGTACAGCAGCGATTCGCGCTTCTCTCTCGCATATCGATATCCAAACAATTGGCGACTTCAAATTTTATTCGCCAACAGACGGGACGAAGGCCTCTACGAATGCCAGGTGGCCACGCACCCCATCCGAGTCAGAAAGGTGTACCTGAAAGTGACAGGTGGGTTCCCTTTTCGTCGTTTATTAGCGGTGCAAATAACCATTGCACTTCATATTTTTGCTTTCAATTTTATGTTATTAACCTGTGAATTGTCTTTAATTACCCACTTATTGCTGACAGGTAAAGCCAATATGTGAATTTCCCTCCAAGTGCATTTAATTGTATGACGTGTAACCGATAATTATGATTTAATTTAACTTAGCACTTCTCATATTCCTTTTATAACGAATAACTCAAAACACGCGTGTGGTTTCAGTGAAAAAGCGGTATCACGCATTCATGTGGAGCTATTTTAGCCTACTTTCTAGGTTCATTGAATGTTTTTATTGTATATTATTTGCTGAAAGAAGTCTATCAATAATTAAATACTGATAAATCAAAGTTTACAAGCCATGGTACTGGGCGTTGAAAGGTCTGGGCGAACGTGAGTTGGAAAGGAGTCGGAGCGAATTGGTTAAGAATTAGATCCCCTTTTTTGTAAGAGGGAGTAATGGTGGTTTTTGAAACCTACAATAAAGCCACAATTATGTAACTCTATTTTGGGTCATTTGCTAGTGAAGTCAAGATACAGCATGATTGGTTAAACCCTCCTCAAGTTGCATGCTCGGATGTAGTATGGATGGGTTTTTAGCCACCACTAAGAAACTTTGGTGGTAACCTTTTTTAAGTTCGACTTCTGAAGTGCCTTATGGGTATCTTCTGGTCATTCCGTCCGCAAGGTTCTTTCGGGAAATTCATGAAAAGCTTCCTATGTTTAATCGGATCAGACTTTTCATTTTCGAGGACCTACGAGGAGGATTTAAATATGGTAGAGGACGGGAATTCGACCGAGGAATCTTGTAGGGTGAAGAATAAGGTGCCCTAGTGTATGAGGGCCTATGATGAAGAAGAGGTGTGTTCGAGAGGGCTTTAAAAGAAAGGATATGGCGGGAAAGAGAAGGAGAGGGAGGAAATGAAAAGGGATTTTAGACGGGATGAAGGTTGGCGGAAGATATGAAGACCTTAAGTGGGACTTAATAACGGAAAAATGGATTTTTTTCCAAAGGAAAGCTTAGAGACCGCACGGCAATGAGAGAGAGTGGGGAAAGTAAGGGCGCGGCAGACCAAGAGACTTCCTTATATTAGCAGAATACCCATGATTTAATTTTGTGATGACCCACTAATTCCGTTATTGTCTCATATATATTTGCTGTAACGAAAATTAGCCCTGCTTGTTACTTTAAGAACATAATTAAAGGTTTATTAGGGCAAACTTCGATATATTTTTCATTGAGATTTTAATTGAATCTTTGAAGTGAAATTGAAATCTTAAAAAGTTATTAACCTTTTTGCCGAGTTTTATCGCCGTCATAAACTGTTCTTAAGTTTTACAAAAATCAGCACATTTATTTCCTGTATCACGACTATCGTGAAAGGTAGGCCTATAGGCTTTTTCCGGGAATATTAAAAAAAGATTTGTTAAAATTTCATCAACGAATTACAATGATTGAATTTCTAGTCAATTAAAATTATATGAATTATTCATATCGGAGGATCAGTTTCTTGCACCGTTACACTACATAGCCTTTAATTGATACGCTTTCTTTTTCATTTCATTGAAGATAGCGTAAAATATTTAAATTACATTACAGCTTGTGTAAAAGTTATACTGACCAAAGCCCAGTGCCGGTCCCATTGCCGATGTTCTAACAATAGCATTCCTCTACCCTCGTTTCCATAGCTCCTCAGATTCGGATAGTGGACGAAAACCGTCACGAGGTCCACGAAAGATATTACAAAGTGGGCAGCGAAGTAGAGCTGACATGCCTGGCCACCCAACTGGAGGAGAGGGACGGTTTGCCAGAGGTGGACCCGGAAGGCAACGTCACCACTCCTGTCCCGACGACTACGCGGCCCCCTCGAAGCGGCCCGCGCAGGGGTTTCTTCACGTTGAAAGGGGCGGCCGGCAGGGTGCTCTGGAGGCATGGTGACTCGGCCATCACCCACAACTCAAACGGCAGGGGCGTCGGGTAAGTCAAAGCTATCTTCACGTGCATCTAATACAGTTGCATACAATCATTTTTATTTCTTGCAAAATCTTGTGGTGGATCCCAATAAGATCGATTTAAGACGGGAGGTAGCGGCATATTTAAAAGCCATTCGATGCAAATAAAATGGTTGACTAGCGGGTTCCATAACCGTCGGATGAAGATCAGTACCATAATTTAAAAAATACAACTTTGTGTTTTCCACGGATTTATTATATTACACAATACTACTTCCGACCATTATGCTATCATCAGGTGTACAACATTAAATGTACAGTATACATATATACTGTGAAATTGATGGCGGCATAACAGCCGAAACCGGTAATTTTCAATATAGCCTATCAGTCGATAGTACGAAGTTGTGTTCTTATTTCAATTTCGGGTTCATGTTTTACTCAAAACAATATAATGTGGTTGAACTCGCGCCTTTGAGTAAAATTGAGAGGTTTACCTTAAAAATACAGCTTTCTCCAGAAGACATTCTCGTTCATGTCTATGGTGTTAAATTATCAAATTTCGAGGAATATTTAATTCCTATAGTTAATGATTAGGATAATCTTATTGATTAGGCAGGCACTACCAGTGACGGCAGAGTGAAATAGGTTCGGAAATAGGGAAAAATTAACTTTTTACAATGCTACAATTAGAACCTTACTAATATTTTTGACGAGCGATATTATTTTCATTACATCTTTAATTCTGAACTCTAAAATTTGAAACGTTAATGCCCCATTTATCAATGCATACGAAATATTTTTTTACCGAAAGGCTTGAGCTAAAAGTAGTATTATCATGTATTTAATACAAGACACGGGCCATTGACACTCAGGCCAGAGTTTCAAGTTATTCAGCGTGATCTCACATTTAACAGCCTGCCTTTATTTACTTTTCCCTTCCATGAACTTGATGGCAAACCACACCTTCTGAGGTGAAGATATCCACTTTTCCATCCAACCTTTCCTCTTACCCTTAATACTTTGAACAGACGAAGTGCCTCCTGCACGTCGCGTTCTCCGAATCGCCTCGAACTTTTGCGTTAGCAAAAGTAGCGTTACTTGCTCATAACAATGCATTCAATACTTGCATATAGCACTTATCAATCAAATTCAATGCAAAATAATATTATCAATTTGTCTTCACAGGATCAGAGTGAGCCAGGGCGGGAGAAATGTTGCTTTAACACTGAGAATAGAAGCTGTGACGAAAGAAGATGGAGGAAACTACACATGTTCCATCGGTACTCTCGCAGCAGCTACTGTCTTCATTCACATCTTAAACGGTAAGAATGTCTGAGTAAATTTCATTGAATATCATTGAAAAATATATTTAAAAATATTCATCGGGCAAATATAAAAAACATGAAATCTGGAGCAATAATACGAGTAAATTAATAATCATACGTAAGACAACTTGTTTTGTCGCATATATTATTTATAATTACTAATCGCGTAATGTAGCCTTAAAATTACGCCACTTGACTAGTTTATGGTATGTTTTGAATTAGCACAATAAACCAGGCTACAAATAATGTAGAGATCAGAGTAGATATCCTATCAAAAATGGATCCAGTGAAGAGCTTACTCTTTGTGAGCCCGAAATGACCACATCAGGTTGACTGCTATTTCGAAGCAAAATTAGAATGGATATTTAAATGAATAAAGTTTCTATCTATTTTATTTATAAAAACAGACTGGAGAAAATGACATGAGTCTACTTTTTCTTTGAGTCTCTTTTCCGTAGAACATTTTACGGTATTGCTATCGTAATAAACCACCATTATGAAAAGTAAAAGGAGTAGTGCCGTTCAATAACCACAGGTTTTAGCTATAGTTGTCCAATGCCTGGATTAAACCGATTACAGTTTACTGAATATAGCCGATATGATGACGAGAATTCTCGATTGTATTTGGATAAACTTTGATTACAGAAGTATTTTAGCAAACCCTAATCTACCATTACGAATATCCATTAGTAGGGATTTACACGTAATCGTGAAAATGTTATTTTTCCTCCCATCTCCCACCGATGGTTGAATTGGTACGAATTTCAAAAGCCAGGGATTTCCATGAGAAGGCCGAGAAAGTTGTCGCGCACTAAAAGCCCCGGAATCAAACTCGGGCGTCCCTGGAACATTTCTTTTGTTATTTGCCCCGGAGAAAGAAATGATAACGGACACGGCTTTTATCGAGACTACCTCAGATTATGGGATTAAGAGGGCACCGGGAGGCTTTTTGGCATGAAAGGATATTCAAATTATATAATTGGTTCGAATTCCATCGGCGGTGGATAATGGGGTGGGGCCGCAAAACTTCTGAATCCTCCGCCCAATTGAAAAAGGGTCGAGAGGAAGAGATTTGGAACTAAAGGAGATGAAACGAAAGCAAAATTAGCATTTTACCTTATTTTGGACAAAATCAGCCTTCGAATAAACCCCTATCTCAACAGATTTTGTCGAATTCTTGCCGAGTGGCACTACCAATTTAGAGAAACATTTTTCTACTCACTATTATGGTCACTGTTTTTCCAACCACTGATCGCTGGAATAATAATCAATCTGCGCTGAATGTAATTCATTGCATGAAGGATTGTAGACTGAGATGATGGATTTTAACATGAATATTCAATGATTTACAAGCTTTGTGTAAAAAAGGTATGTCTCAAATGGTAAAATAAAATAAACTACGTAACTTCCACACACTTTATTAGTAAAACCCCGACCAGTACCTTCCCATGATAATGATATATGATCCTTGAAATCATGGATAACCAAAAAACTGTGTGAAAACTAAAACGTTCATTGAATTTTTATCACTAAAACGGAGTTTAGGCCCAAAAACAGTCAAAGTTAAGGTTGTTAAAGCATTGAGCGAAAGCGCTTTCTCAGGGTTCCCGGAGTGACAGTGTCGAAAATTGGGCAACTCCAAAATGTTGAGAGACTGCGTTCTTCCTGCGTTTCCCATGCATAGATGATTTGTTTCATTTGCTCTTTAAAAGACATGTATTCACAAACATATGGTGACTAGTTTTCAATCCATCGCTTCATTGCTTTAATATTATTGATAAAAACTTGGCTATCACGCTTGATGAACATATGCATGAGGTAATTGTGAACGCATTAAAGCCAATATGTCGAAATATCAATGCTATTAAATGCAGGGAATTGATCACTGTTTTCTTCAGATTATTGTTCTGATTATATATAAATGCACATTGTGACATTAATTCAGGCTAACGGGAATATGATAAGTTTTTCATTTCTTATATCGGTAATTTGGCAATCTATATCGCCACCGTGTAGTCGTTTATGCTGGTTGATGATATTCATAGCAGACATCATGATTCGGTAATTTATGGAATGTGGGTCCTTAAGCAGAAATTAAAAAAAATAGCTTCCTTTAAGAGAGACATTACTAATTTTTATCATATGTGATGATTCCGATGCGATACATCATATGGCATTCATTACCATTCAGATACCATTAGTCAATGAAAATTTTATGGATAGCAAATCGAATAAAAAGGAAACGCTAATAAAACGAAATGATCAATGATGGCTTTCCGCCTTTAGGCACGGTTAATTTTTGAGAACACTTAACTGAGTTAAACGTCGGATAATTAACTCAAGCTATAAAGTATGTGTATCTGCGGGGATTTGAAATAAACTACTATGAATAAAGTACTATGCATTCTCTAAGAACAAGTTTAGCGGATTTTGGACATTATCTGGGGATTACACTTATTGCTGCCACATCAGTAAACCACATGACTGACAAAAACTAATTGCACGTTTAAGTACAAAGCTTATTTTAGTCACTGAAGCTTTTGATAGTTATTTTTGCTTGCTAGCCAAAACTATCTCCCTTAAAGTATATGACAATTCATGTGCCGAAATATATGCCTAAACACTGCTATAGAATATTTTCAGACTATTCTTCGAGTAATTAAGAATACCAAACTCAGCAGCAGGCAGTGAGGAAATGAGCAGTGGTATACGACAGCAGATTATTTCTTAAGGTTACGAGTAACAGATGTTGCAATTTTGGACAAAGTAAAGTCTTTAGCCAATTTGCTTTGCTGAGTTATTTCATGACGAGAACAAGGCGCTATTTGAAGGCATCCTGCTATGCGTGAGAAAATGAAATCACCCGTAATGAGCACCTAAATAATCTCTTTGTTTCTTTACTTTGATCACGACTTACTATTGTACTACTAAAAGGGTTCTCTACCTGCGCGTGACGTTTTCTTTTCATCCTTCGCTGCTGCTAAGATTGTGTCCTTATCTGTCACTAACCACGGGCTCCACTTTGTCGCATTCATCATCTTGGGGCAGGATTCCGAGGAATTCCTATTAAGACCGTCGTAATGTAGCTCTTCATTCCTAAAGGAAAGGCGAAAAGGAAATACGCGGCGACTTTCCAGCTCCGCGAGGTTTTAATATCTCAAGCCACGACGTCTTCTTCTTCCTTCCTTCCTCTCCCCCAATACTCCCGTCTTTAGTGGAAGAAGAAACACGAGAGGACTGATAACAGCACATAATAGAGCTATAAAGAGATAAAATTATTCCAAAGGAGAAAGAAACCATGTAGAGACTGAGATATTGGGAAAGGTGCTTAGCTCCGTGGAGATTTTCCTCACAACGTAAGACAAATTGCATTCTATTCACAGCCATGGGTCGTAGAACTGCTCTAGCTTTCGGGAATTTTATAGAGAGGAAGAAAATCTTTGAGTAAGAAAGCAAAAGGACACACGAAATAAAATTCATCGAGTATATGTCTACATTTTACCCCGCGAGGAACTACAAAGTATTGGTATTTTCAGATTTGGCTAGAAAAAGTTATTAGTTTCTTATATTCTAGCAGGTTTGATTTTGCAATTAAATTAAGCTTTTTTATAGACAAAATTTAGAGGAAATTTACCAAGGAAGGTCTAGCAAAAATGGAAATTTAGTAGAATTGGGCCCTATAGCTTTTAGTTGTCAGCTATCTAACCGATCCATTTTAACGGGAGACGAATTTCGCGCATTCGAATATTTGTCTAATAAAAATAACTTCTGTTTAAGATGTTTCACATGCTAATGAGGGCCGTAAGTAATTCTTCCGAACTCATTTGACCAATAATAAAAAGTCGATTTTGTGTTTGGAGTGACATTGCGTAAAGGATTACCTTGAAAGGAAATAAGTCACACAAGTACAGATGGAAATACGTAGCAATTAATGCACAATTTCCGAAGACGCAGTTTTTGCTACATACCACGCGGAGGCGGTGAGCGAGAATGCTAATGATAGTGGAAGGAATCCAGAAATCCATTGAGGGAGAACCCAGCAGCGCCAACGCCAAGTCGTAAAATTATGAAAACCCAACCTGAACTTTCCCCACGGAGGAGACGGCTAAGAGAGATCTTCGTCGTCCTGAATTGCGGAACGTATTCAGACATGCTTTGTTTAATTCGGAAGAGCACCCTCTCCACTTTCCTTTTGGGACACCACCTTGAGTCACAACCCGTCACCTTTTAACCCCGCAGATGCTTCTTCCTCTCTCCTGCACGAGATTAGAAAAAAATTATAAACCCTTAAGCCCCGCGCCACGGCTAGTTTCCCTCTCCTAACTCCTTCCCCGCATTCATTCGCCAAGATGCTCCAGTTTCGCCCGCCCATTCGAGCAGGGAACCCCTTAAGATTTTGACCGCGGCGAAAACTGCCGGAACTGCCTGCGACTGGAAGGAGCTTTTTCCTGGGATAAGAGAGGAGGATGCTGGGAGGTCAGGAGGAGGCAAAATAGAAGGAGGTTTTAAGACGGAGGAGGCTTGCTAGCTTTTGCGAAGCGAGGACCTCGTAGAGGAATGGGTGGGGCTTGAGAGTAGGGATACAATTGAGGCAGGGAGTAGGGAGAAAAGAGCGAAGTGCAAGTCCGTTGGGAGAGCACTAAAACCCTTCAACTTCCTTTAAGTCTTCACTTGAAAATGTTTTCCTTTAGGTTTAGTCGTTGCTGACGTGCTTCCTCAAGCTGAAGGGGGGAGGTTAGGGTGGAGGGGAAGGTGTATGGCGGGCGGCAGGAAAAGAGGGAAGTAGGAAGCAGAAGAAGAAGAAAGACGCCCTTCGGGCCGGAGGAGTTTTTCGCCGCTCGCAATACCTCTTGGGAGACGATCCGGAACGCTGTTGTGTGCGAGTCAGTGTTGCCCTCTGGGGAGATGGGTGAGCACACTTGCGTGGGCACTGGGGAAGATGGAGAGAGAACGGCACGGGTTATTGTCGGAAAGTTTTGGGGGCGAATCTTTGTACTGCGAGGTCGCCGTTGAGGTGGGAGAGAGCTGTTCCCGACTGATGGTCGTAAAGGGACACCGTACACATTTACGGGTGAGAGCAAGGGGTTGCCGAAAAGAGGACGTCGACGGATTCGTTGCTTAAAAACTGCTCCCCCAGGGGTTAAGGCCCCGGGGCGGCCGGGAACAATAAACTGCGCTAACTGCGGTGGTCGGGACGATAATGAAGTTGTCGAAGTGGATCGCTGTCTCATTCATTGTAATTTCGTCCCCTACGAACGTTGTCGGCGTTGATGCGATTGTGTGCGACATAAAAATGCAGCTAGACTGGATAGTTCTCTCGAATGTTTCCGACGGAAATGTACCAATTGGATGTAGACGTCTTATTGTGACTGAGAACTGGCCTATTTAGATTTAAAAAAATAATTTTTTGGCAAGAGTGTAAAATAATTTCCCTATCCCGCAAGTAAAAGCCAATTCCAATGTCTCTACGTACACATGCGTCGTCACTCGGCATTCAAATAGATTGAAATTGTTACTTCATATAATGTGCCAGCGAAATGTATGAAATTTTTAAACATAAGGATAATAGTGAATTTTAAGTCTTTTTTCAGTGTCTTAATTGAATATTCATGTAAGGCACCATCTATCGATCTCATTTGTGAAATAGACTCCATTGAGACACAGTAAAAAATACAGTTTCATAACATTAAATTAAAGTACTAGCCACTTCCACTAAGTCTCACCCAAATATTCACGTTTAGTACAGAGACCTTTCTCCTCACCAATATTGAGAAATTGATCATAGAATTTATGAATATTTGGTAAAATGCACACTAGATCAATCTTTAAAGAGAATTTTTAAAATAATTCAGCACCTTTTCAACCACTGATGTTTTAAAACTTTTTAATCTCATGTCTACAGCAATGTTAACTTCAAAGAATGGACGAATAACCCCGAAAAAAATGCTCAATAAGGTTGAAATTACAATGCATCATAATACTTTTTTAATATCGATCAATAGAGAGCCCGAAAAAAAACTCTTTAAATAGATGTTCATAAATTACCTCTAACTCATTATTCAGAATTACGAATTTTTACTACAATTGTACACTATAGGCCGGTCACTCAAAAATGTCCTGATTCAAATGTGTCATGAATATTTTCCTTCAGATCCTCCCATGGAATCCACCGCTGTTTGATAGGAAACGCTTCCGAATGGACCACTTTGCGAACGTCAATTACATATCTAGGGAAGGCATTGCCTTCGACCGCCCGTTTCAGCCACTCTTGATATTTCGGCATTCCATGCCTAATCCTTCCAGCCTCGCCACTAAATATTAACGTAGCGCATCTCTCGTATCGACCCTGCTATCGCAATGGATCTCCATATAACGCCTACCCATTGCAGACCGGAATTATAGCCCTCAGATACGCCTTATGGCCAACACGCAAATCTCCATTTTCAACGACTTTTAACTGTTCCGTTTTGCCTTTGACTTTCTTTATTAATCATCTGGCTACCTATTGAATAAGAAAAACATTAATAATAATTACAATGAATATCAAAAGAATATTAGTAAAAGGAGTTTCTCATACTTTTAAATGCACTCTTTTACATATTTGTATTACCCCAATTAGAACATCAAAATGATGCTGTTGTTTCAGAAAAACAGGAGTAATATAGTCAACATTTCAAATGGAAAAATACAGCAGAAGGAATACATCAAGCTTCTTTAAGTGTCCATAAGGTTCCATCTTGCTGATGAGGACCAAACTCAATTTAATCAGCTGAATGCTTAGTTTCCTACGACTTCTGATGAATATGAGACCTTATACTCTCTACTTAAAGCACCTCTACTGCTTATCTCCAAACAGAGATAACGTATACTGCTCCGTTTTTTAAGCATTTTTTGAAAATTTCAGATTTGAGAAAATATCTCAGGAAGGAATGATATTGAATTCAAAGCTTTCAGGGTATACGTTTCAGAATCCCCTCCAGCGGCAGATCGATAGTGCAAAGCTCCTCAGCTGACTTTCGAGCCAAATAATATTCTTTTTGTAGTTGCATTAATTTTTAGCCACCATGCTCACGAGATCATTAGGTGTAGCTGTACATAATATTCTAATTTTCTGTTTGAATTTATGAAGGATTACTTTATGTATTACAGACAAGATACAGAAATCAAATAATCTAAAGGAAGTTTAGTAAAATAAAAACACTTGTCACTTAAATATTTATAAGATAAATTTACTACCAAATCTGCAGTTACAGACGTGATATCTAGCTTTTTAAATCTGAAACTGATATGTTAGGTGATAAATATTTTAAAAACATTGATTGAGCGAAAAATTCATGCTCAAACAAAGCTGGCTAATTTCAGTTTCTTAGGCTAAGTTCCAGGGTTTTGTTGTTTTGTAAGCCTTGAAACAAAATAAATTTAAAGAGCAATTGGCTTGTCAAAATAATGGGAATTATCCTCGAGTCTCTTTAAGAGGAATTGCCATTTTTATTGTAATTTTGAACCCGCTAACGTTCCTTAGCTTTTCGAGGAATACATGAGCTAAACATTCACAGAAATGAAAGGTTGGAATTATTTCCTCCATTTATACATCGGTAATAATATAAAGATATAACATAATATTAATAATATTAAACCGGATACAATATGTAACAAGGCTACCATCTCTAAATTATACTGTTGAAATAATTATCACTCACTTTTGCCATTAAATAAAAAAAAAACGTTAAATGCGACAAATGAAGATTTGAGTGCCTATTTTCATTCCATGAAAAGCACTCTTATGAAGTGAAATTGAATGAAACACGGGAATTTAATTTACAGGGAAAAAACTAACACTAGATACCTAATTCCAATTGCGTCATGCGTTGAAAAGTTGTCTTTTTTACTTTCTCAGATAGCAAATGTGTGATTTAAAATTGTCAGATATTCGATTTGGCAATTAAGTGATTGAATAAACAGGACTGGACGAGTTCTCGTGTGCAATGGGTGAACGTGAGTTGACTGAGCTTGGGGATTATCCTCGCTCTCTTCTCTTCGCCGAAACTTGGCTCCGAGTGCGACTTCTCCAAGAGTTCTTCTTATTAGATTGCTTTGAAACCTATTTCTGGTCTCGGTCTTGAGAAAGTACTGGAAAAGCTTTTTTAAACGAAGCTCGAAGCTTAAGTACATCCTGCGAATTGTCTGGAAATGCTACTTTAAATTCCGCGACCCTATAATTCAAGCATTTAAGACATTGAGGTGATTAAATTTTGAAGTATTTGTCAGGGAGGTTTAAGTGCAAGAGCGAGGAATCAAAAAACTGTAACTTATCAACAAATATCTTGGCAGATGGTGATTTTCATGGAAGACTTTTCCGAGCTTCGATCAAGCTTTATCAAAATTGCGGATCGCTATACGAAAGCATCCTGTGGGACCGGCAAATATCGATAGCAAATAAAACAAGAATATACAATGCCGTTTTCAAAAGTATAATAAGATATGGATGTGAAGTCTGGCCTGTAAAGGAACGTGCTAAACAAATATTAAAAGCTACTGAAATGGATTTTTGGAGACGGGCTGCGGGACGATCAAGGATAGAAAGAGTTACAAATGAAATAATACGACATATAATGAAAGTCGAGCACTATATAGTGGAGGACATTATGACCAAGGTAATGTGGTACGGGCATGTAAATAGAATGGACGAGGATAGACTACCAGAAAGATCTTGGAGCTAACAATCCAAGGGAAAAGAGGAAGACGAAGACCTAAGAAGAGCTGGAAAGAGGGAGTGGACAAAGAAATTAGAGCGAGAGGATTGGAAAAAGATCTAAGGAAGGACAAAGAGACTTGGAGGCTAGAAATCGGAAGACGTCAAATAACGTTATGAGCCGATCCTACATACTTACATAAAAGAACGTGGAATTACAATAACACAAGATATCGCACTGCAGTAGTATTCAATAAGCATTAGTTCAAAAGGAAGTCAAAGAGTGCTTCACCTCTTTGCTTCAGAAGGTCTCTCTCGACATGGTATATATTACGAGTAGGGGGTGTTATGAATACGTGGAGTAACGCGCTTTCTAGTGAAATCGTAGGTTAAAAATTTTCCTTATCTTCCCTGAGTACGAATGTTGTCCCATGAGATTTTTATAGCACGGTCGTTAGAGCAATGCATTATGGGAACAATTGAGCCTTGAGGTAGACTCATTACCAGCAATGTCCGTCTGTTAATAAAGGGCAGAAACTGCAGCTTCCATTATCATCGGGGAACTCGGTCCATATTCTCACATTGCGGGACGTTTCACTCGCTAAAATTGTATGGTAATAATGAAGCTTATTGTGACAAGATAATGAATTGGTAATTGTTTCGTTTAAATTATTAAGTATCCTGTTTTCAAGCTTCATTGGAAGTGAGGTTATCATGAATATTATAACCGGTTAAATGAATCGGAAATCCTTGCGTTTAAGTTATTAATGCGCCTAAATGCAGCGATTGGGCTTATCTTCCCCTTTTTGCAGATTACGCGTGCTTAATGAAGGCGAAAATTTTGAAATATTTACTCCCTATGGAATACTGCACAGGTTGCCAAATAAATAAATAAAAACATTTTCGTTTCCAAATTCCCAACTGTGGTGTCCAATCATGAGTTTCTCCTGTAATAATTGCACTTTCATCCTCTTCATATTTTACAAAATATTCCACCGCTAAGAGATCATATTTTCAGATAGTGTTGCGCAAATGAGTTCATTTTAACATGAAGAATAAGTTGAAGGTAAATAAAGAAGGTAGTAGAAAAGGGATAGGATATACGGATAGGAAGAACAAGGTAATTGGAATGGACGGTGATAAAAAGGAGAAGCGTTAGAGCCAGAAGTAAGATAATTGAGACTAACTTGGATTTCATACGCTCGGTCTACGCTAAACCCGGTTTTTTGCTTCTCATTTGTCCTCATCGATAAAAGCCATGATAAGGCGACCTAATCTCCATGCTCCAGAGGGAATTAGGGTCCTTAATCTCTGGTTTAGGGAATGAGCACGCCTTGCCGTTATGAGCGGAGATCCCTGAAATGGCAGGGCTGGAGGGAAGAAGATGTTAGGGTGAGCATTGGGTAACTTAGGACAAAATTATTTACACATTCCTAACCTGTTAGGAAATGTTTCAATTTGTTGCAAATATCTGAAATATATAAAATACCTGAATGGATTAAGCAATGGTGACTTGCGCAAGGATCAAAAATGTTTAAACCCGCATATGGCCACATATTTATTTTTCATCATTATGCTATTTTGGTTGCCTAAGCGGTTTTTAAAATACGCAGTTTTTCATGTTAGTACAATAACCAAGTATTTTGAAGTTTGGAGGCATTTAAATTGATAAAATCGAAATTGCCAGTATTTTATTGGTGCATGAGAAAACTGCACGGGATACTTGCCAACTTCTTGATCAATTCTGTGTAACAGACACAAGTTGTTAGATCAATTAATAAAGACAGTAATTGGAGGATCACCGCCACTTTAGAAGCCATAAGCAGAGGAAAAGGTAATGAGACCTCATTAGCAAGATAACTAAACATAAAAGCTCGATGGATATTGCTATGTTTTTCAAATGCTACTTTTAGGATAATGAAGCTGGAAAAACATAAGAGTCAGTTTGAGGCAAAACAAACGTGGAAACACGACCCCAGCAGTTGAGTACGTGATAAGAAATTATCCATAGATTTTTCAGCAACGAAAACGACTTAAAGTCGAAAAGTTTATCCTGCTAAAACGTTAGTTAAACGACGAAAAGTTTATCCTGCAATAAATCTATTAGTTGCATTTATTGTAATATATTGTAATATTGTTGCCACAATTTATTGAAAATAATGCTTATTTTAGAAAATATTTTCAATCTACACATAACGGAGAAAAAGTAATTTTGCCAAAACTGAGCAGAAAGCTTATTTTTTTCTGCTCCATTAACAGGGAAGAAATAGGCGCTTTAGCTCCGTGTATGATTTTACACTTTCCCAGGGAAAAAAATTTGAGTAAATTTCTCGGGCTCGCCACCGGGTAAGATATTCATAGGCAGCCGACGTTTCGGGTTCCGACTCGTTACTCATTCTTGTAGCCTTGAGAATGGGTAACGAGTCGGAACCCGAAACGTCGGCTGCCTATGAATATCTTACCCGGTGGCGATCCCGAGATATTTACACAAACTTAAGCTCCATGTTTTACACGACTTACACCTTGTTGAATTAGTCGGGCAAACACGAATACACAATGTTGAAAGAGATTCCGGATCGAAAAACATAAAGTAAAAAGTCAAATTGGCACTATTAATAAGGTGAACCACATCGAAACATTAGTTCATTAGAAGATAAGAGATATGGTGAGGAAGAAATTGATGGAGTATTACGAGGTTTAAGATTAAAAGCTCAATGAATTTCAGTTTTTTCACTGAAAAAATCAGTTGGTCGTTATAATTGTTTCTCTGAAAAATTCATAAAATGGAGGAGATATAACAATTAATAACTAAATGTAGTTTATGAAACTACCGATGAAAGTTTATAGAAAAAAGGAATTACCTATCAGTCAAAGACTTAATTGTATTCAGCCTCCATCACGCAAAACGTATTGGCAGATGCATAAGTTATAAACAAAGAATATTTTTCCAAACTTTACATTCAAATAAAAAACAAAAAATTGAATCGATAACGTGGGAGAGAAGACTGGCATCGCAACCTATGCTCGGGTGGTCATATAACACGGGTGGCAAAATCGTTCTTCTCTCCCAAGATACGCAATATACTGTTAATTTTTGGTAGGGGACTATGAAACTTTAAGGATTTAGAGTAGTATATTGATGAAAATATTATTGACAAACTTTTATTTAACATATTTGATAATTTTGACTTAAAGAGAACTGCAGATTTGAAAATTTACGGAAAAATACCATTCAAATAGATTGACTTATAAAAGGAACGTGGTGCAAAGACCATTTTTCATTAATTTGAGACTTAATTAATTTAAGTGACTAAAAATACTTTAGCCAATAAATTATGCTTGTCGATTAAAACCACTTTCCATCGCGAAACGTCTTAAAGCACGCACTCCAGGCAACAAGATTTTTCAGAATCAATTTAATGACATTGGTATAAGTTAAGACGAGGGGAATAAAATCTAAATATTTTGGACGATTAAAAGAAAAAAAAACATTCGAAAGTGCCCCACCAGGATTACTCCGCCCGTGAAATCGAAAGCTCGCTCGTGGGTGAAGGAGCATTTTTGTTTGTCTCTGTCTGCGGTGAGAGGCCTGTTCGTGAGCGAATGGAAAATGGAGACGGGAGTGAATGAGAAAAATATGGGAATAAAATGTTTGCACCAATGGAGAGGAGCGAAAGGGAGCGAACGGCTCTTGGTTTTAAGGGCGTGTTTGGGGAAGTGAAAGGAGGTGAAAAAAGGAAGACATAAAGCAGAAATAAGGACCACGGCGAGAGAGGCGCGGTGCGGGAACAGAGAGAGAGAGAGAGAGAGAGCTGTTTCGGCAGTGTACACCAGTTTCCTCCAGGTTGATGGAAAAATAACAGTCAACGGAGCATTCATCGCCGTGTTTCAAAGCTTTTCAGATTATTCGGCACAAGGTTTCCAAACAAACGGAGGCATCTTAAGGATTTTGCTTCATGAAAATGCGAGCGGTCTGGGGAAATGTGATAACAGTTTTCCCGTTCATGTGAGCTGACAATATTTATTGCAAGATATGGAGTGACTAGGATGCTATTCAAAACCAAATTACTCCATATGCAGGTATTTCAATTTTTAGCCGATATATAAATTACCTATATAAAATATCTGGCAATATTAAATAATAATGACTTGCGCAAGGATCAAAAACATTTAATGTGACTGAAATATTAACATAGAGAGCTAATAAACTCATAATACACGTAAGGATTTGTAGTGCAATGAGAGTGATTTTGTGCACTGAGAGTGGGATTGAAGGATAGACCCAAAATTTAACAACCCATATTCTCAACACGGCGTATGATATGTTTGATGGCGAATACTAACGGTCCATCGCAGTGCATCAAAGCTTTCCATACTATTTGCCATGAAGTCTCCAAACAAACGGAGGCATCTTAAGGGTTTTGTCTCATAAAAACGCGACCGTTCGTGAAATGGGATAACAGTTCTCTCGTTCATGCGAGCTTACAATATTTGTTGCAAGGTTCGGAGTGAGTAGTATGCTATTCAAAACAAAATTACTCACAACATTAGATCCAAATAGAAAATGAATGATTTCTAGCTAAGATTGAACTGGAGGGGGTAAAACTAATACTTTTAGTACATTGTGCAGTAACTGGAGTATACTTCCGAATAGCGCAAGTGGGCAAGAAAAGGCATAGGAGCAAAGTAATGCTATTCGAAACTATACCGTATTAGTACTCATACTATTTGTTGTCATTAGTGTTGGAAGTTATGCATGAAAATTTATACCTGAAAATATTGCTCATTTAATAAGAGAAGTCGTTAAACGCCCGGAGGAAATTTCCCGTTAATAGCAATTGATAAGGATGCCTAGATTGCCATTGAAAAATGGTGTCGGTGAAATCTGAGAAAATTTTGTCATAGAAAACGTATTTTTCAACAATTTTGAAGAGTATCACACATTTACTTGCAAGAAATAAATACTGTATTCTATTTACCATCCAATTGTGAACATTTGTACCCCTCTTGTGATTGAATTTCATCTCAAAAAGACATTGCTGCGCTAATTCCAACTAATCAATTATTGGAGAAAAATATGGGCTTATTCGGGAGCCCTGTGGCCTTTGCGGGTCTAAGACATTTGGTCCCATAAATTCCTCGTTTCCTAAACCTTTAACTACCAAACTGGAGGAGAAATAGTTCGGCAGTTTTTGAGAAAATATTTGCACACAAGTATACAAAGGTAAGGCAGTGACCGTGCATTTTTCATGCTCTGTCGTGTGTTGTTAAAAATAACGCACTTAGTATATAATTATCCATTTTTCATGCGGAAAACCTCGACGCTATACTGCCTTTTCCCAAAGCGTATGATAAAAATATATCTTTTGTCGTATTTTGATTCGTTGAAAGTAATTAGAATGGTTCATCAATCAGTTACACATTGGCCTAAACTACATTTTACTTTCAGTGATTTGCTTTATTTCTGCACAACTGGTTATGCAAATACATAAAAGTTACGCTAAGAAAT
This sequence comes from Ceriagrion tenellum, assembly GCA_963169105.1. Taxonomy (NCBI): domain Eukaryota; kingdom Metazoa; phylum Arthropoda; class Insecta; order Odonata; family Coenagrionidae; genus Ceriagrion; species Ceriagrion tenellum. The sequence continues at coordinate 25,898,641 of OY720642.1, read as the reverse complement.
AAATAAAATTTTAATTTATATCAGAATGGTTAGATATTTCTAGGAGAGGATATGTTGCCATTACATTTTAAATTTCAAAAACAGTGCGAGAAATCACTGTTCCGTTGAAAATAAGCCATAGGAAAGCGAGATTTTAGCAATGAGAGTGGACACAAACAAAATTCCTAATGAGGTGACTTGAATGACAGAGGATAAACAGATAAGATAAAGTGCAAAGGAAACTGTGCACGGTGTGAAATATAGGTTGTGAAGGTTATGCGTGTAGCAGTCGAATAGTATCAAAAACAGCGGTCGCAGAAGTTTGGAACTGATTTAAAGAATTCAATAAAAACTTTTCTTCTTAAAACGATATTGCTCCATTGATAGTTCATACAACATTACATTTACCCATGATAGTATTTGGGTGTTGACGTTTAGCAGACTTTGTTGCAAGTGACGAAGTTGTAATTGACCAAGATTGCAAGACCAACAACACTTGATTATTGCATTGAGAATTAGAAGTCGAGCAAGAGTGAGATGGCCAGAGCGTGGGTGGCGGAGTGGTTAGTGTGACTGCACTGGAGCATGTGCATCGAGGGTTCGATCCCCGACCGATTGCTTTTGAGTCTCGAGGTTTAAGATATGGGTTAGCCTGTTTATTTTTAGTATTTCAAAGCTAAAGATTATGCCTTAATAGCAGAACTAGAAGTCTTAATGTGTTCGATTTTTAGGCATTAAAATGAGGAAATTCGACTTTTTACAAACTAATTGTTATTAAAAAAAAATTAGCAGTTTAAACACTTCGTTTTTACTTTCGCTTTGATTTGAAAAGAGCAAATGCGATGTCTTAGAATTTGAATAAGAAATTTGTGTTTCTCTTTGAGATTTGCTACCGATTCATTTTAAATATTATTTGTACGTGTTTGCAAATGTTTGCGGGCTTAACGGCCACCAAAGGTGGCAGCTTAAGCTGGTTTATAGTAAAATGGCAAAATGGAACTATGGCTTTTGCTTGGGTATTTACTTGAGGACAGACGTTGAGCACAGATGCGTATGCACACCTCTGGTTTTTCCATGATATGCAACGGTCAAATACACCGGCATCATCTGAATGTACGATGGATTACGGTATAACCTGGGAGCGAGGGCATTTAAAATCCGGCGCATAATAACGTAGCTTAACATAGTATTTCCAAAGCGGAAATAAGAAGATATTTTGATAGAATAATAAGAGGTTTGATGTAACTTAGAAAAAGGTTCGCTTTCTATCTGAAACATTTATTAATTAAATACTTATTTTACAGGTGAACTACCGGCTGCTGTTCAATATGGAATTTCAACAACACCTTTTGAAGCAATAAGCATCTGGCTTCAAATATTCTGCCTTTATTTGTCGTGCAAAGCAATCTGGCGGTGACACCTGAACGATGAATACCTTGGCAGACTTGAAATAGTATGAAACATTGTTTTCATATTCATTCCAAAGTTTTGTTAACACTTAAGTTAAATAATTATTGATGTTAAATACAGAAGTTTGGCAATAAGAGCTCTATTTAATTCAACAGGCTAACTACAAAACTGTAGTTTAAATATGAACTACAAATATTGTCAAAGACTTAATGACACAATGAAAACTTAAGTATTAAAAAATTGTCATTTTATTTTTATTTATTGCAAAACCATATTGATATATTATATTTGTAAGATATATTTTATACTAAATAAATTACAATTTACATAAAATCGAGAAAAAAACTAATTCCTGATCTTTGTAGTTTCAGGAGGCCCGATGACGTCAAAACGGAAGTTTACTCTGCGCAAGAACGACGTAATAACACAAGTTTGGCGTACGTATCTCTCAACTGAGAAGCAGGTTCAATAAGTATGGAAAACCTAATGAATAGTGACTCTAACTCCAACTTTACCGTGTGAAAACCTGTTGACGGAATATTGAACTTCTTATCTTGTGTTAAACACAAAAAACTGTGAAATATATTGAGGCTGATGAAGTGTGATTAGCCACATGTGTGAAAGGATAGTATTTAACGATAATTAAAGCAGTTAAATATATTAGAACAAAAAGTGATTGAAATTAATCACCCTAAAATTTTTCACGTAAGTGTTAGTGAAGCAAAGGTGAATAACGTTGTAGCAAAGAGGATGCATAAGCCACATATATTTTTGTATCATAATGTCTATTCGTCAAATCTGTAAACAACTATGTCTAAATGTGCAAAATCAAAACATTTTTCCTCTTTCTTCTATGTACCCCGAAAATACGTGTGATTGTCTTATTTCATTATCCAATTTTTGAAAGGCTGGTGCAAATGAGTTGACTATTTTGATCAAACATTCAAATGTCGGAGAGAGAAGATTAATGCCGTGAAAATGAGGAGTGCCTCAAGTGATAGGTACTGGATCAATCTTGTAAAATTATTATGTCACAAATTGTTCAGTGTCATTTAACAGTACGGAAAATGTGTTGCTTGGAATAATACCTAATGCTTCCCAATTAAATTACATATCCTATACACAATAGTTCTCATTATTTTTGCATATATCCCGCACAGTATCCCGTATACCGATGTAAGACCTACCCCTCCGTAACTCTTTTACAGCAATCTGGAAATCTAGACTCGACAGAGATATGAGTAAGTAGCCAAGCTATTTTATACATACTATACGAATAAGTAGAAGCCATGTACCTCACCAAAATCTGCTTTATGGGGAATTGATTTATTAGCATGCTACCCATCTATATTCCATCACTCTTCTAAATTCCTCCAGCAACATAATTTGGACTAATCTGACATCGAGATATATTTTATATGACTCTGATATCGAGATATATTTTCCAATATATGAGGATTTAGATTCATATGATTCTGTCTAAATTTAGATTCGAGCCGTGCAAACGTCATTCACTACAGGTAGGTGAAGTTTCTCCGGAATGATAACGGCTGCCGCAACATCAATGATAGCAGAACTTTGAATTAATTCCATGGGGAACTTGTTAATTACTTCGTGCAACCGGAGCATCCAACGAGAGAACTAGTAGAGATTTCTAAACACAACCAATATCCGCAAAACTTTAAGAAGCCAATACCCGGGAAATGAACTAAGTTTTCTACATCTACATCTACATCTACATAATACCCCGCAAGCCGCCGCATGGGCGTGTGGCATGGGGTGTTAGGTCACCAGCCGTGAAAAGGTGAAAGTTTTTTGGAGATGAAATGGTGGCATGAATTATAGGAGTGTATTTAGTGATCTTAATTCTTTATCGCTTATGTGATCGCTTATTGTACACGGAAAGAACGAGTTCTTGTACTGATCTGTTTGGCAGTGTATCTCTCTTATTTTATCGTATCTGTCAGACCTAGAGATGCAGTGAGGAGTCATAATAACAAAAAACAAAGAATATGACGTGGTATAAACACAAAAATGTTAAAAGTACAGCTTTGTTTTAGTCGTGAAGAAAATGACTTGTCTTAAGTGTTGAGAAATCTACATGAAATGATATTTGTTTCATTCATATAAACGCAGTCCTAGACTAGAAAAAATATAAATCAATGTGGCCATCGAAATTTTATTCTCCTAAAACACTGACGAAAGGAAAGAACTGATAATGCTATCTCCGTATTTTGAACTGAAGCTATAAAAATCCTCATAATAATGAATCTAAATTTCAATACGAATTAACATCATAAGGCTTTCAAATAACTTTTACCATGGAGAGAAAATAAAAGAAATTTTTTTTCGAAATTATTTCCTGATTTATTCGTATTTCCTTGACACGGTGACAGACACGTTTTCAAAATGATAAAAACATACCAATGTATTTTTTTTTTAAATATTGGTAAAATGAGATTAAAGGAGGTAGTGGTAGGGAAATGGATGAGGCGAAAGGGAGGAACTTCCAAAAAATGGGACAAGAGAAACAATTTATAATGTTCCATCCAAATTACGAAGAAGTACGATTAAAACTACCTCCTACAAGCTATATACGTAGGAACAAGGTCTGCACTAAACCTTTCCGCCACTTAGGCCATACCTACTTACGATACAATACCAGCCTCAATTCCTTTTGAAGTGGGGTTTGCCTTTAAATTATAAAGTATATCGCAGTAAATTTAAATTAATGTCCTGTAAATAAAATTAGTATCAAGATATATGTGAATATTATACAAAATGTTATCTCAAAACTGAGGAATATCCATATTTGGGATAAAAAACATAAGAGAACAATGCGAGACCAGAAAGCCTCAAGACGGAGGTAAAATAGATAAAATAGTGACTATTATGAGGTTTTATTCATAGTAGATACCGTAAAAGTATTTAAAATAAGTACGTTGATCCAAAACTGAATATCAGACACAAAGAAAAAAATATGTGAAGGATTGAGTCTTAAGGGTGTGCAGTAGTCGCAAAGCAGATTTTCAGATAATCAGCAATACGCCATCTAGCTACGCGCAAAATTTGTAGAAGGGGTATGAAAGCAGGTGAATTCGGATGTAAAGTTATTGATGTATTTTTCAAGCTACGTGCATTTGTAGAAAAGCGTATAACACTTATCTCAATGAGGAACCCGTAGAGGAAATATCGTGATAATTTTTAAATATTATACTCCATAATCGAAATAAAAATTCTCCAACGGCAAATAAAAGTTCATAGTTGATACGCAAGAAAAAAAGAAAATTAATGCATGTAAATGCGCCTTCTTGTTGAAGTCCAATCACTCGACAATAATCTAAACATTGGTATACAATACAACAAGTGCTTCTTGTAGCATTCACTCTGTGATGGGTAACCGAAAATTACGTGATAATAAAACGAAAATATTTACATCGTGACCGATGCCATATAATGAAAAAACTCAGAGCATATTATTGTCAACAATTAAAGAAGTGGAATATTCCATCCTAAAATGCTGACACCTTTGACGACAGATACAGTGTTGGTAGGATTTAAATGATGGCCAAAATGAAGGAAATAGCACTCGATAGCACTAGAAACACGAAATATTCAACAAAAATGTATAGATGTTGGGTGATAGATGAAGGGTTTAGGAGTAGATTTGTGCAGAATCTATAAAATAATTTTCAATGAGTTCCTTAGACTGAGGGATAAAGAAATGAGAATATTTGGAAGCTTTTGACACGAGGGTGCTCAAAAAAATAAGAACATCTGCGGGGTGAAAAGAATAAAAATCAAAGAGTTCGATACGGCTTTCAAAAGAGAAAGTTACAGGATGCCCTTCAAACAATCCAAAAAATCGATAAAGGATACTGAACTTAGTGAAGAGCCTACTGAGACCTAACTAATGGCTTTCCACAATTTTGAAACCTTGAAGTATGTTTCATAAAGAAAAAATAGGAAATGTGTACATAGCATCATCAATCAAAGAAAGTGAGCACTTAAAATTTGACTATTAAATACCATAATGCGTCGTCATTATAAAAAATACCATAAATTCACATAATTTTTACTAAAATTACTTTAAAACTAAAATGTTTGAATGATATGGTAGTGTGTTTCCTTACATTTATCCCATGCAATGCAAAAATTTATGCCATACAATGCAAAAATATACAGCTTATTAAGATAATGATTGAAGATGCCAATATAGTACATCATCTGACTATGATGCCGAGGATGGACCTATGGATGAAGTTATACCTAATCCTCACCAAAACCCTGAACATTATGACATACAATTCAAGAAAAATTGAATTATTACAAAAATTTACTTTTTTAAATGTTATTTGTTTGTGTATATTTTGTTATGTTATATATTTGTTATATTATTAATAATAAGCCTTTTTTAATAAGAAACATTTCTCAGATACTATCAATCTAGCATGTTTTGGAAGATATTATGCCTTCTTTGAAACCAATTCTATACATATCTTGTGAGGAAAAAACATGAAGATGATACATCAGAAGCAATTGAGATTAATAAAAAATAAATTTTAAATAAAGAAATTTTCAATCTTAGCCCTCTGCATAGGTTAGCTGAGAACTTTATCAGAAAGTGAGTAGAAGCATCAATACTTTCAATAAAATGCCACACAAGAAAAATATGTTGTCATATATTTATAAAATTAAGATTTATAAACTTTGATATATGCAAATAAATTTTATATAGGCTGTAAATTTACCAATACGTATAGTAATATAAAGTATTTACAAACACGAATTCCACATATCTTACGGCTTAAAAGAAATGCATAAATAAGAGCGGAAAACATACACAAACGGTATGAGTACTCATTTGGAACTGAAATTCACTACCAGATTGAGAAACAAGAGAAAAAGGAATACAAATTCTGTTTAATGAACAAAATGTCATTTTCAAAACTGATGAACCAAGAGAATAATTTGGTTTAAAAAATGAATTCCCCATGACAGTTCATTGGAAATATTAGTTCAATTAACCTACATAGTTAAATTTATCTAGGTTTTTATTAGCCATGCATGAAGTAAAGGATCATCGTATAAATTTTGTATTTTTTAGCAATGAGTGAAGTAGCGGGCGTGTTGCGTTAATTAAGTTTGAAAAATAAATTATACAATGTTTAAAAGTGGAAAAAGGAACATAGGAAAAAGACATAGGAAAATATATGTATCAGCTATGGGGAAAATATATTCAAAATGCTATGATTGTGAAATGAACTAATATAGACTTTTATGATTCTGCAATTACAAATAAAAACTGAGGAAAAGCTTCGTGTAACTAATTATTAAAATATATGGTCACTGGCATCTTTATATTTCACAAGTAAAATTAAATTTGAAATTAACTATGCACGAAGAATTTTGGTTCAAGTTATTCCGAAAAGTTATTTGCGTCCAGTGACAAGTTAAACAAATCGAAATAATAATTCTGGGACTAGATGATGCGAGCAATTTTATACATGTAGAAGATTCATATCGCACTCATTAAATTTTGGTCCTTTGGGGGAACTAAATTAAACAAAAATATTCCACATTCAATGAGTATCATGGACTACAAATGAGACATATTTCAGTTCTTCTGGATTTTTTCGCTAAAAATTGGCAAAACATGAAATCATTGGAGAAGTATTTTATTTAGCCATTATGAATACTGTAAAGAATGTTGTTTTCATTAGAAGTTACAAATAGATATACCTGTTTATTTAAACCTTTCAGAACACTTTCTTAGTACTTCTACTTTGTCTTAATTGGATTTCGATTAATACACCGATAAATGTTAGCCATACCATATCGTGGAATTAAATAAGGATCAATCATACCTCATAAACGAAACGTACATTGATTAAGAATGGATCTGGTATCACTGAGCTTTTGATACATAAAATTGGTCTCATAATGATGCTGTAAAGATCCCTCGGGATGGTTGGCACATAAATACGAATTATTTCTACATAGATGAGCAAAAAATGCAAATATTACCCAAGAGTGGGAAAGCGGGCGTGTTGCGTTCATTAAGTTTGAAAAATAAATCATAAAATTTTTTACAGTGGAATATGTTCATAGGAAAATATATGTATCTTTAATTTCAGGTGGAATTCATAAGTTCAACTGTAAATAATGGCACTACAATGGTCCGAGCCCGGTTCGTGGTTCGGTTCCTAGTCCAGGCCAATTTATTCTCATTACAATTTTAACGTATTATAGATGACTTGTCACAAACAAGAAAAGGAGCCCTAATACCTAAATATAAGCGTGCATTTTTAGGATGGCAGTTACGTAATAATAATAATCAGAAGAATCATGATAAAAATACTAGCAGCTTTTTTTAAGAACTTTAAACTTGACGACCGTCGGAGTTAATACATTTATTTAACATAACGAGCATTAAGTGTTGACTTCTTTGTTTATTAATTATGTTTCTGTTACATAGGACTGTATTTTGTATTATATATATTTATTTATTCATTTATTTTTATGACACTTGCATTACCAGTAGTGTACGTGTCGGTATATGTCGATATTAGCCTGACCCTGGCAAAAGATACATTCCTTACACATCTCGGATTAACTTCCTGTCCGAAAATGTGCTGCTATTTAACTATTCTCTTTATGACATTGAAAAATAAATTGGATTGACGAAAATTTCCGCGACCACTGAAGTCCAAAAATATTAGCACTGGAAACCATCGGATCATTAGTTCGGCCCATAAATCACAAATCACTTAGCAACAAAGAACGAGCGATAAGATCGACACGCCGTTTAGGCATATATGGACTATCCTCTTTCGAGGAAAGTTAAATTGTTTTCCCGCTCCTCTCAATGGATGAAAAAACTCAATAATATCTCTCATTAAAAAACTGGCAGCATCATACAAAGCAATTATTAACGCCCTATATAACTGTTACGTAAATAAGGAAATATGGCTTGAATTGAAATTGTTTATCAAATATGATGGACGAAGGCAAGGGGCTATTAGTATCTTTTACGAGTCTCATAGACAGATCTGATCATAAAATAATCCCTTTCTTATGATGTGACTTCTACTAAATCTCTCATTTTCCGGGAAAAATGGCGTAAGACAATAGGATGTGACTACTTTTTGAATTACATTTTATTCCATCCTAAAATATTTAGCAATTTTGCCATAATACCTTCAATATGGCATGGTGACGAAGAGAGTTGGTCTTGGCTTGATTACCTATGGCCAAGAGACATCTCACAAAGACCCGCTTTCAGCATCCATTCAGTACCTAAAAATGAGTTACATTTAAAAAGTGGATAATTACATAATGAATTGACATTTATGCTTTTAAAATTTTCAAAAAGTAGATTTGCGAAAAAAACATTGAAACTTGATTGGCGTCGTAAGGCGTATCACCTTGTCGAAGGACTACCTGAGCGAAAACATGTTACAAAACCTCATCAGGAGTTGCTGCATCAGTCACGACATGGCAATCATCACATATAGGAAGGTTTTCCACATTCATAAAGAGATACGAGCATGTCAGGATACTGCTCAATGACGGTGATGGTGGCTACAGAAACGCCATGGATGTGTTTAGCCGGAAATGTTGAAGCAGTTACACTTATAAACAGAAGTGACTAGCAGCTGAAGTCAATTTCCGAAATTAGTTATTCACTGGTTTGCAAGGGAAGGGTTTATTTTGGGAGCTCAAAGAAAACACAGGATTGGATTACGACTGATCTTCGCGTAGGTTCTCAATTTCAAGTCATGTATCTGGCGGATGAAGTACTGTCCCTTGAAGGGCTTCAGTACTCGCCACTTGGTAGCCAAGGGTAAACCATGTTTCAACAGAAAGAAGTCAACCGAACTGCGGGGGATCAATCCCAGATCATCGATGTGGGAAGCCACTCGCCCAGCCACGACTACATCCCGCTCCACTCTTAGCCGGAAGGGTTTGTGTGCGGTCGTGAAACAGGCGGGGGGGATAATTCATGATTTGATTGCGCGGACGGCATGTGGAGGGAGGAGCGGGAGGGTGTGGGGAGGGTGTTGGGAGGAAATTGGTGGCGCTTCTGCGAAGGAGGAGGTGGAGAAGGCTTGCTCTCGGGTAAAGAGTGCGAGAGTGTGAGTGCTCTTGCGGACGGGAACGGGGGCAAGGCGAGGGTCTCGATGGGATGGTTCCAGGATAAGGACGGGATATTGTGTCACGGGTTGCGAGATGGAGAGATAGAGGTGTGGAGGGGGACGGAATAAGACGGGTGGCAGGGGTTGCGTCAGAAGGGTGTGCGGAGAGAAGTCTATTTCCATATCCATTATTAGATTCTCGGATCCGCAATTTTAACTCTCGACTTTTTTCTTCCCTTTTCTCCTTTCCCCCCTTTCGACTTTCGACTTTTTTTTCCTCGCCCAACATGTCGCCTATCTCTATCTCCCTTCCTATAGCAATTTCCCTACTCTTTTTCCTCTCTCTGTACCCTCGGGCGGCGAAAGCATTCAAACGGCAGAGGGTCTGGATAGTGCGGAAGCGTCGGGCCAGCGAACTGAGAGTGGCGGCCGAGTAGCAGAATATGCCGCCCCTGAAAAATCTCTCACCGGAGTCGGGAGGCCCTTTCTGAATTTTTCCGGTCCCTCCTCCGCACACCATGCCCCCCTACCCTCCGTATCGCTTTCATTTAGCAGAGAACACTGGCCGTTTCTATGGCGGGATTGAAACTATGGCGGAAGACGTATTCGATGCGAAGGCATGAAAATTAAATGTGAGGAAAAAACCGTTAACCCCGATAAACCCTCTCTCTCTCTCTTCGCCTCCATTCGGAGACGATTTCATAAGGCTATCACCCGACCTTTTTTTTCCATTTCTCACACGCCTTTCGTTCAATTGCATTGCGGCGTTTTTGGGGAGTCGCCTTCGTGAAATCTGAGCGGCGTTTCTCGATTTTTTTCGCATATTCCCAAAAGATTCGGCCGTTGGGCTACACATTTTTTATTCATCTCGTCCACGTTTCTGCGACAAACGTAAAATCCGTGATGATAAATTATGTATGGTTGACGATTCGTTTTATTTTCTTTATTTCCGGGCAAAATAAAGGAAATAGATTTTGGCACGTTAGTTACAATGGGGTGTGGCCTGGCAGGATTTCGTCTTTCTTCCTGAAGCATTGATTTTTAAAGCTGAAGCTATGTTAGCTAGCCACCTAAAATAGTTTACTTTACACAGAGATTTACAAAGTTAAGTATTATTTTTTTAGAGGTAGGTTCAATTGCAGTTTTTTTATTAAAATTCAACTCAGGAATTTAGCGGGATACTTGAGGATAATAAACATGAAGTTTATCAATGACACTTCAAAGAGGTTTTAATAAAGAAGTGGCAGGCAGGAAAAAGCTTTGATAAATGTTAATTTTAGAGTTAAAATTGAAAAATTGCATGTAATGTTTAACGTAATACACCTTTGAACAGAATGTTGGTATCTATGTATGAATTAGTTAGCCAAATTTCCCATTGAACTTTCCATCTTGCCTAATGTCCTATTATTTCTGTTACATCTTCCGCATGGTAGGAAATGTGTGTATCCCTTTTATTCCCATTTTCGGATGACCACGCGTCAATATCAGTAGGTTTAAATGTGATGTTCTCGTTTTATACATCACCATATTCATTGATTCTACGTTATATCGCTAATATATGAATGTCAAACTCATAAAACACCAAGAGAATTTCCCACATAATATTCGCCGGGAAAGTACAAAATCATTCATAAGACACCAATTACTAACCGAGTAATTTTTAGTAATTTAATTTTCCAATGAATGGCAATGCCACTTTTGCCCAATTCTCCCGCTTTCTGTACTAATTTGAAATAAGCTATTAACTTAAGATGGTCGATTAATTAACTTAGACATCCTAAATTTTCTTTTATGATACGATTTAGCATAAGGTTTTCATAGTAATCACTCATTACATTACAGTAAAGAATTCAGATTTTTTTCCTTTGGTAAACTTTGGAGTCTGCTTTAATTTTGGATTTATTCCACTGCCATAATAGATTATTGTGGCTTCCCCATTCTCCAATTGCCCGTGCAAATTTATTCACGCGATTTTTCTCTTTCTTAATTCATCACATTAGACCGCCACGTCTCCCAAGGGCTTCAATCCTGAGAATCAAATTGAATGACTATGTAGCAGTATGCTTCATGTCAACTTCTGCCTTAGAAATGCAAATATAACCATGGCATATAGTTTTGTACTATTCGACTGTGACAGGAAAGCTAGAAATAAAAAAGTTTAAGAGTGTAATGTATGTTGTGTTCGTAGAAAAAGATTAAATAATTGAACTTCATGTAACTTAATTGAGCGAGATAACTGCCGAGAACCATTAAAAATAGATTATAATGAATTGCAAATAAAAAAACCCGACATTTTAAGAAGTGCCAGCATGACTAAGGAGACATGATATAAGTGAGTTAGACGAACAACTAAAGTCAACAACACAACAGCAAAACAGCAAACAGCAAAAGCAACAGCAAAAGACCGGGTAAAGGAAAATTAAGTATAAATTGAATGGATTTGGCTTGTTTTCACAGAGCAGATAATATTTTTTAAATTGGATAACAAGCAAACAAGGTAATTGTAGACACAAACAGAGCCACAGTTTCTCGTACAAATCATAGAAAAAAGTGAGAGGTGTAAAAAAAAGTCCGCAAAGTAAAATAGCCATAATCAGGATCTCGAACAGCGAAAATGTATAGAAATCATAAGAAGCAAATGCAGAAGAGATAAATAGATAATTGTAGGAGAGTTTCAGGTGTTTTGCTAGTCCAGGATATTATCGCAACTGGTCAAAAAGGTTAAGGTAGTTTGACCAAAATATCACTTCACCAAGAAATAAACGAATTTGGCCTCATTTTAAAGAAATAAATTTCAGCCTTCCTCCCAAAATATTAGCCCCTTACCAAACTACTTTTCAATAATTTGACGAAAAATATCAGCTCTTTTACATGGGAAATGGTTTCCGTATACACTCCATAAAGACATTTTTTAATGAGTGAGGAATTTCTAATTCTTAGACCTCGTCTAATATCGAAAGTGTGTATTTTTTATGATTTTTGACAATTTTTGAAAATAAATCAAACAATCATCAATGTAAATTTTTCAGGGACTTTTTTCAGGGAATTTTTTCATGTGAAGGACTAAAATAAACGAACCGTGTGAAGAAAATGAACCAAATTCAATACTTACATGAATACTTTTTATTTAATTACTTTGAATTTCAGTCACTTAAAAGTATTTTATATTACCATTAATAATGCAATATTTAATTCATGCTTCACATTCAGCTCCTGCAATTAAAACCTGTAATTCGAATATGATCTCCATTGTGACCAAGGAACTAGCTCCATCAAACTACCTTAAACGGACAGCTATAAATGAATAATTAGAAATCTAAGCCCGACGTGAGTAGAAAGGATTATAATCGGTTCTCGAAAAATTTTCCAGAATTTATGGAATAAGATAATGTAATCGAAATAATGATAAAGTTTGGCAATTACTTTGTTATAACTTCGTATTGACGACTGCAGGACAAGTTGAACCAAAGGGAGGTCATGCGCACAAGGTAAATGACCCGGTATAAAGAGGAGGGTAGAGATATTTTTTCTGTGCAGATGGATTTCCAACTAGTGGCACAGTTATTGTCTCCGGACCAATGCCACCATCGCTTCTTTGATGGGCTTTCTAAACACGCTACGTTCTAAATAGCAAGCAACTTGTCACAATACTTGTCACTCCAACCGCCACTGCTACACCTTCAGCGCGAAAGCTGCCAACGTTCCTCTCTCAAACAAACACCCATCTTCTTACCCTCCTCTCCATTCCAATCCATCTCTCCCCACGCGTATAATCCCTCCGCCCCCATCACTTTGCCGCTTCTGTGTATCATTTTTTGCTTTCTTCCTTCCTTCTACGTCTGTCTCTCCCTTCCTCCCCCCCCATCAACGCCATCATCTCTTCCTCCTGATTAACTCCCCCACCTCTTCCTTCCGGCCTCTCCCCCGCTCCCCCCTATTCGCCAGCCGGCTCCACAGAATCACCCCCCGCTTCAAACGCTCTCCTTTCCCCTCTACGGCCCGCCACCACCTGCTCTCTCGGAAATACATTTTTTACTCCCACCGCCGTTGTTTTCTTCCCCCATCCAACTTTCCTTCTCCCTCCTCCGACGTCTGGCAATATTCAAGCGGGTTTCATACTTCCCTGCTCGCGCATTATGTGGATTTGACGCATTTATTAAAAGGCCACGAGCTAATTCCCGGGATGGAGTTTCGGCTGGCCTCCTAGAACACAATGCACATCCCATGACAGTAAATGCATTACAAATCCGCATATAATTATCTGGAAAAGAGTAAACCCAAAGTATGCAGGTATAAAACTTGAAGAAAAGAATTTATAGTCTTGCTTATTACTTTCCTCACTGGTTTCTACTTATTCGTACCTTCATAAAGACATAGTTTGTCGAAACCATTTTCGGTATTAATAAGCCAGAGTGGAAAGCACAAAGTAAGATTTTATTTATTGAATGACTTTCCCACAAGGTGTAGCCTAAAACTAACTTTTCTTAACTAAAAATTTCAGATTTTTATTGGGTTTTAATAAAGTTGAATTAGGATTACTACCAATACTTTGCAATCTTATGAGTAACGATTACTAATGGGTTTACATTTCTTCCCACAGATTAACCCAGCTCCTCTCTGTCATGGTTTCAATACCCCAGATTATTTAGAGTATTCCTGACATTAACTCAACTCGAGGTAAATATTGATGTTAAAGCTTTATTCGCATATATTTCAAATTTTCATTATTAGAAATTAGTCATTTACCTAATTCCAAGCCTAAATTCATCACTTTTCTAGAAAAAATACGACCTAAAGTTGTCTCATCACATATTTCTACACCCGAAGAGCTTTATGTAGTGAGCTGAGGAAGGCAAAATATGTAAAACTATTTGAATTAGAATTTTAAAAATGTTGTGGGGAAAATTAGACCCATTGTCACGATTTCATAGCTGATATCTAAATTAAAGGCAGGAGAATAATTAGGAAAAGAATGGCAAGACAATAAGTGACATAGTGAATCACGGCAAGACTACAGAAACGATGAGGGAATTTCATAGGACAGCGTTGGCTTTGTACACTTTTTTTGCATTTTCTGTGTGTCAAATCTACCTTAAGAAAAGGGAGCGACAGGTTGCCTTAGGGCTTAAAGACGGTCAGATATAGACAGTATCGGAGTTAAACATTTAAGGTGATACTTTTTTCTCCATTTCGGTGAAAATAACTTTACGTCATACCAAGAAATTTCTCTATATGTCATTCCTGTACCACGCATTCCAATCTCAGTGACTATCAGATGATTGCATAAAAATACTGAATATGTAAAACAATCGTAAAGAGTGATGATTGCTGCCGATGACTTTAATTATCATGATCGCATATTATAGAATGAAGGTATAGGCCAATCATTGAGAAATATCAGATATAAAAAAAATAATTTAAGACGCTTCTCCATGCACGAGAGCCCTGATATTACCGCAGCATATCTTTTTCCTTGGTTACAGTTTTTAAAAAGTGACAATGAAAGTCTTGGAAGAATTTGCCCTCAAACAATCTAACCTGGTATCGCCAATCATCAGGCGTATATTACATCTCTAAGGCCCTCTCGGCTGCCACTAGACCTTTTCCCCTCATTTCAATATCCTCACCAGCTGATTTCCATATCATTATAATTTTTATCAATTCTCATTTCTCTATCTATGACTTTTGCATTTTTAATCTTATCTCCGAATTTGGTCACGCTTCACTTGTTATTAGCTTATATTGAGAGTTTAAATTGAAAGGCCACAAATACCTGTAACGCATGAAACATATCAGCACGCATTATATATTTTTCACCTTGATTCTCGCCGGCCCTTGTCTCTCATTCTTCACCACCTCTAGACCATCCCTCCATGTCTTCTTCTCTCTCGCCATTCATTTTCTTTCGATCTCATAAGCGGAAAAAAAGCTTTCCTCGTGATTTCCTCAGTCATTGCAAAAGATTTTTTTCCCATCCCCTTTCGAAGAAATTTATTTCCGATTTATTCGTCCAGAGGAAAGGGAACTTTTTTTTCGCAGTTTTTGTTAAGCCCGAGTCTTGAGAAAAAAGTGAGAGGTTTATTTCCGGAAAAGTTGTCGAAGAATAGAGGCCTGGAAATCGACAATTTTTCCTCGAAAGGCCGAAGGCAGTCTTCTTTCAGCTTCCTGTATCCTTTCTTTTTCAAATCGATAGGAAGGCAGGTTCTTTCGCACTTTATCTTGAGCATAAGGCGGAAATTTTTGGAAAAGAAAAGCAAAAAAAATGATTAGGCATCGCAAATAGAAACATCAATCGCGCGGGTAAGGTTGTTTCTTTGGAAAGCCTGTTGAAATTAATATTCTGCAGTTAAAAGGCAAATATGTAAGCCTAAATATTTTCGGCATATTTTCTCATGGATATCAAAATTCCATCCCCAAATATAAGCTACAGATCGAAACATAAAAATATGCTTGCCTGAAAGCTGTATTGTCGGATATATAATTAATATTATATCTATTTGACAATACATCTTCCCATTATCATTGAATATTCATTTTGCTTTTTAAACTATGTCTTTAAATGCATTAGAATATCATAAACTGTACATTTCCCTTATTTCCATTAACTTGACGTTGTATTAAGGGAATCAATGAAATCTCGTTTTTATGCACAGAACCAAGATATGATACTGTCCTCATCATTGGTTTAAATTGAAAATAAAATTGGAAAGCCGCTTGTGTTTTTCACAGAGAAAAAATATATTTGCTTCTCATATTAACTTTCAATACATTTTGGCGCCGTTCGCCCTCAGCCAAAATATGTTTCATTAAATTATTTGCATGAGCGAATATGCAGCGAGGCCTACCATTCTATATCTCGCCTTTAGAATTTGCCTTACTCGTAACCGATATACCAATTGCTTTTACAATAAATTTAAATAGATGTTGATGGCCGTATTGAAGCAATTGAAACCATGAATTATAATCATTCGTTCAATTCTTTGTAAAAAAATAGCCCAAAAACATAAAAATTTAATAATGAGAAGAAATAAAATATCATAATAATTAAATTGTAGATAACAGAGCGGATGCCTGAATTTGCAAATGCAAGGACAAAATACAAATAATTCGCCGTGGTCACGATTTATCGACAAATATGCTCAGATACAAATTGCCTGTTATTGCCCACTACATATCCTAGGGAATGAAAAGGGAAAAATTAAATGTATTAAACTATAGTATTTATCTTTTTAATTTTAGGCAGCAATAAGATGTATGACATCCTCCCCTTAAAGTACTGCTGATAAGGAAACAATAAGGAATCATACCAGAGAATAGATTTAGTTAATAACAGGCCGTGACTGCAGTAGATGCGTGTTTTTACACGAACCTTGAATATAAATGCTTAATGCTCGAGTGCAAGTAAGATGATGCACATTAGAGCTCCGACAAAGCATCAGTGCACTATCCCATAATATGATAGAACTCGCACCCTAGCGCAAATTACGAGTTTACTCCCACACGAGACCTAAATTCCTTTGCACTACGGTTTAGCACGGCAGGTGGCTCAAGTAGAAGTAATATTTCATTAGAGGTTCAAGTAAGTGGCCTTCTCCGTAGAGAAAACGATTAATTAATGTAAGTGCTTACCATTATATAAATGTATATATTTTGTTTTCAAAGAGACCTTGAATTTAAAAATGAGGCTTAAGAGTTCCACAAAATGTCCTGCCACCTTAATACCTTGCGTGCATAGAAAATACAGTCGAGTTTATTAATGATTAGATTCATTTCTTTGAGGTACAAGTAATAAAAAGTTCAACTAGAAGTGCGGGAAAAATCTTCTTTCAATATTTCCAAATCAAATATTTATAACTAAATTATGAAAGAACATACGTAAAAATACATACTTTGAAATACATATATTACAACTGATTGTAATTTGCGGACCAAAATTTGAGAAAAACAGACACTTACCTCATTTATATTTCAGTATTGAGTTCATGGACCTGGCTTTCAGAGTACAGCAGTCTCCTCTTCCGAGTGTCATGTAGTTGATCTGGGAAGAGATTATGAATGATTAAAATTATTCAGCGCAACACCTTGGCTAAAAATCCTGCGATTTTGTTCGTAGCTGTATGCAATGTTTTAGGAAAATTATTGCATTCAAGTTTTTAAAACATCATCTTTGCAAATGAAAAATATATGACAATTAAAAAGACGTCTTTAGTCATATTTCATAACAATTTTAAACATTCCCCTTGCTCTGTTCTTTCAATCATGTAGCCATCAATTTTGACCAAATAAATCTTTCAGAAAAATCGTATGTCACCAGAAAGAAGACAACTAGGAAACTGGGAAAGTTAAATCAGTTAAAAAAATCGAAGCATTGTTTAATACAGATGGCATGAACCGACACAGGAAGCTTGACTGCCATGCCATGCGAACAAGTGAGTACGGAAGGGAATACAAAAGTACCACCTGGTTGTGTATCTTTGTGGTCGTATTAAACAGGGAACAGCTTTATCTTCCTATCTCCATAGAAGAAGGTATTACTGAATTGTGCCCAAGATTTACAAGGTCGGACATTCGCAGGCCTTCTGGAATTACGTTGCCATCCCTGAAGCACAGAAAGGCTGACAATTTTTGCTTTGAATAATTCAGCTCTAAATTCCATTCTATTCTCTGCTGCGAACTCGGTGGGCCACTCGGTTAAATTTGAAAATTGGCCTTATTCCACGATGCGAAAACAGTGCGGGTTAATTACATGAATAACGCAATAAAACTTTGGACAAAATTAACAAGGAAACGAGGCCGAATACATTTTCAGAACAAAGGGATAAAGAAGTTTTTTCAACACAGTGGATATACCAATCCGGTTAAAATTAAAATTTTGCTCACTGAAACACTCGACGGTGCTAACAAGACGTTAATGTAATGGAGTATTGGCGCTTTGCTACTTTCTATCGTGAAAGTATACCCATTAGAGGTAGTCGTGGCAAATTAAGTAAAACTTATTAATTGGACTTAGAGGCAGAAGAGAATCAGGAACAACCTGCTTAAAAATCTGACCTGCTCACGCACTTGTCATCCTTTTATATGTTTATATGTACAAAAAGGAATGGTTAGAGTGAAATAATACTCAAGGAATGTTAGTAAAATACCTTGATCACTCTCTTAGATCCAAAAAAAGTGGTTTTACCATTTCGAAATTTCGACATCCTTCCTAATTCTATCACATGGGAAAATGAATCCTAAGTATTAATATCTCAAAATTATATCACATTCAGAATTCACATCAATTTCCTGAAATTAGAAAATCTTTCCTAATTATTTATTTCACAGTCCACACGAATCGACCCATAAATCTGGTCGCTGATTTTTTCCCCATGAACGTTACGCACATCAGTAATTTGCTGCAGCAGGAACTTTCTCTCGAGTATGACAGCATTTGAATTTATGTTTAGAAAGAAATCTATAATTTCTAATACCCTTATGGATTTCCTAACAAATAAATAAAAATGTTTGCCTGTCTTTCTGTTGCTCCATCACGCAAAAACTACTGGACCAATTGAGCTGAAATTTGGCATGTAGATAGAAAATATATCTGGTCGTAACGTATATAAAATATGAAAAATATATAAAATAAAAAAAAAAAAAAAAAATAGCTCTCATAGGGACACTGCATATATACAAGAGAACACGTAAGAAGTTAAAAATTCACATAAAGGAATTAAATAGACTACACACGCAATAAAATGTGCAAGAATACTTACGTGAAGACAATAGTAATGGTAATAATGCCCCTGTTGCCACAAAAAACACAGCGTTGTTTATTATGGTTCAATACTCAGATGTATTACACGTAGTGGAACCGTCTGCCTCTCATTACGATCTCGAACTGTTTTTAGACCAATTTCCACATCATAAACGTCACAAGTTATTTGTATATGCTTAAAAGTATAAAAGTTAACTTGTTCACTTGAATTGAAAAAATCAATTGAATGTTCACTCAATCATTGAGGACTCTTCTTACGTAAGTCACTCTACCTCAAATGACTTTTATGATACTTTCATTACACATTAGCCGTAATCTCGATTTGGTGTTAAAATTGTCTTGTCTTATCATTAACATGTAAGCATTATAATCCATAGATGAACTTTCTTGTTCTCAGGCTGAAGAGGTCAAACGAAAACAACGCACAAGATATGAATAAATAATTCTCGGGCTTCTAGCCGAGTAAGAATTTTTGTGGCTGACGTTTCGATGGATAACACTTCCATCGTCCTCAGAGCAGTGTTATCCATCGAAACGTCAGCCACAAAAATTCTTACTCGGCTAGAAGCCCGAGAATTATTTATTCATATAATTCGCCGAGAAAGGATAAGATCATACGTAACGCACAAGATAGATTACGAACTCCTCAAATGACCACGCTGGCAGTATTCGTCAGGCGGTGTGGTTTTCTAATGAAATAAGTTCAATGTTTTTCACACCTGTTGAATTTCAACGGTTACCTTCCGCTAATATTTATTAAAGCGCAAAGTTGGTAACTTCGTGATTAGTGATTTTGAAATAAAAATATTTCAGTACAGAAAATACGCGATTCCGCAGAATTTAAAGCGGTTTTATAATATTCACATTTTCTGTGCAGGCGTAATCGTATCGATCGAATTCTCTACGACTCTTGTGCATGTCGAAAACTCGACGACCTGGATTTACCATGATTCACCGAAGTGGAGACATTTATTATTTAACAATCCAAGTCCACAATATACAATGGTGAGTTTCCTTTAACCCCATACAGAATGCTCTTCGCCTACTTAACACTACCATCTAATAACTTCTTGGTTAATCCTTATCCAACATCAACTATATCTCCATTTGGTAAGCATGTTTTTCCGAAGAATCCTTTTTTATGATAAATTCTAATAAAAATTCCAAAATAATTTGTTTTGGGTCTTTATTTTCCCATAAATTTTAATGAGATTTCGGATTAAAAACACCCTTCGTGTTTGAGGGGAAGGTTAATAAAAAACGCTTAATTTTGAGCAAAAGTAAGAATGTTTTTTGTCACGATTTGTATAGAAAATTTAAATCGCATGATGGAATAAGAATATTTCTCACATGATTGCGTTAAAGAAAAAATACGCCACAACAGATAAAAAGAACTCAATGCGTATATTTTCTTGTGGGAAGGGATTTAACGTACAGACCGACAGGCAGACAGAGAATCTTTGATTTCATATTAATAATAAAGTGCTTGAAACGCAAATTAATTTTTAAAATGAAAAACATCCGTCTTGAGATCAGGACAAAAACCTTTAGGCTTAACAAAGAATGATCGTTTTTGGGGAGAGAGAAGATGATCCTAGAGGAAGGATCTTAAAACGTTTTCAGCGTCAGATGTTTTAGAATATGACTGCCTCGGAGCGCGTTGTAATATCAGCACCAACATTTGCCAGTTGACATTGACATCGGTCCATGTAATTGATTTAAAAGTAGGCCGTACGCAAACAGTGTAACCAAACATTTCATATTATACTGAGACTACATACAACACTCTAATTCCGATGTATATGGTATAGGTATAGAAAACAGATGAGAATGTTCTTCACTCATTTGAGTTCGGAAAGGTAAAAGAGACGCACTACTCAGAAATACAAAATGAGAAAAAGTATTATTTTATCACCTAAACAAGTTTAGAAAAGAGGTATTGTGGAGGAGATAAGTAGTTACAAAACAACGATCATAAAATCACTATTTTAATTTTATATTAAGAATCTTCAACAGTAGATTTCATCCCGTTAACTCATAAAAACGATATTTTAAATGTTTTATACAGCTTTGAAACCTTTTTCAAACACATCCATCCACAGTAAACTCATTTCCCATCCCAAAGGCAATCGGTCAATTAATGCAATAGGAATGGCTTAGGTTCGCTCGGCCGAAATGTCTCCCCATCAATCATGCTCCGCTGCATAATAAAATTGGTAAAATCCGTGTCCTGCCATTTATACGAGTAACGCATGCTTGAAAATTTAATCTTGGAGTCGGATTAATAAAAAAACCAGTGTCAATAATCCACACCATTCCCATCTTCCCACTCAGCTGCAAGCGTTGTCCACGTCACCGCCAATTCTCGCGTAATGACATCCGCCCTCCGGGTATCAATGTTTCATTTGGTGACGATCAACCACCTCCCCAATTTCATCCCTATCAACTCTACCTTCCACCCACGTCCGTACTTCCATCCTCGATCAAGCGTTAACTTGTCAACGGCCGAAAAATGCCGCAACTGGGCTTTGTAGGATTTGGAAGAATTCCGCAAGCAGTTAACGATTCAACGGAATAGATTACCTCATTGATAAGCAATTATCGGGCAAACGATCACAATTTCATTTCATTCCCCCATAAAAGTGTATGAATTACGGTGTTTCGCAACTTAAGGCAACAGATGCGACATTTATCAACTAATTTTGTCGAATGTAATTTCTAAAATGTTGTGAGTGAACAGAGCGCAATTTCGTGTCCCATTTCACGCCTGGATAATGGACCGCAAGGTAATAGTTAACTAGATGCTAAATTAGAGGTAGCATTTTACAGATTTCATCAAATTTTTGGTTCATTAACAGTGTTATCGAAGGAATAAGAGCAATCGATAAAATATTTTACTGGAGATTAGAGGACTGAGTCTTTATGTCTGACACGGTCTTTTAGTATTGATACACCATTCAGTCGTGCTGAATGCATCGGATCAGTCCTGTTGGTCACTGCTATTTTTTTTATAAATAACCAAATCATTTCATTATCATTGAGTCAAAATGGTCACTGCAATGCATTTTGAGTAGTGCTTCCAGTTAAGCACAAAGATTACCAGACTGAGATAATACTATTTTATTCTATATGGTTCATAACACTGAATATTTATTATATACAATAAGAAGATAGAAAACTCGCCTACCAAATGTTATTCAAGTATACAGGCATATACTAAGTACTGCTGTAGAAAAAATTAAAAGGGTGACTATATATTAACGTCCGAGAGATATTATTGACTACAAATTTATCATAACCCCTGCAGTGTTTACATTTATTTGTATTCAATTATGGGCTCGTTAAACTAAAATGGCACCCATCAAGTCTAAACTCGAATTAAAAGTTGAACACAAAATAATGATTCCATCATTCAAAATTTCCTTTATAATAACTTGAGTACTATTATTGTAAATTGTTATATGAAAGGTTCTAGCACGGCTCTCATTTCAAACCTCTGAGCGGAGTTTTGCACGAATTGTTTCTGAACGTGAGAGAAGATTATGGGGCATATATGGCTTCATAGGTCGACTTCACCACAACAAGAGGATTTAGATTTGAATTCCGCAGCTTAATTATTAAGCGTGAAATATGGATACGCATATTTATTGAGTTGGAATACGCAGTAATCGCAGTAAATGATATTTGAATGTCTCTACGCATTCGATGTAAGGGGTAAAATATTCATTCTGCCTTTGACACGTGGATCCAAAGAGGCATTCAATAAATTGATAACCTTTTATCAGTAACAAAAATTCAGCGATATTTGGAATATGGCCCAAACGGCCCAAACGGCAAAGGTTAGTGCCAATTAGATGACAATTGAATAACTGCGACAACACTAATCCCAAAAGTCCAGCAAATCTTCAACATGATGAGGTTTTGTGATTTTTGTATTCATTTGAACTATATGTGAGTAAGGTATAATTTAAATTTTATGATCTTATTTGATTTCAGTTTATCATTATAATATGGAATAAAATCAGTTAGTCTTATCAGTTATTAAATTGCAATCTACGAAATACAAAGTAATATAAATGGGTGCTAGATAGTCAGAGAGTTAAAACTTTACTTCGAGCTTGCCAAAACTTATATTGAAAAGTATATATCCATATGAAGTGCTGACTATTTTCATTAAGTGTCTGACTATTTGAAATAAGTAGATGAAAAATTCCATTCTCATTACGAAGGAATGAAATTTATTTTTAGCTTCATACCCATTAAACACTCCCATCCAGTAGCAAACACACCTTCTTCAGTAATAAACATGTAGGTGTTGCCGAATCGAACGCAATGCTCCAAATTAAGGACTGTGGAACTGCGCGTGTACCAATCCCGGAAACACATAATAATATTGAAAAAAACTCCTCACCTACGACCTGCTGCACTGCCAGCGAATTTTCTGGTCGAATTCTTCCAGCGTTCGCCACCGGCTCAAGTTTTCCATCTTCGCCGATGAACCGGAAACGGCTCAAATGGAAGTCCTGACCTGCGCGATCTCCGGAATAATTCATCCGGAATGAGAACCGACGCACGAGAAGAGGAAATTTGCAAAAAAGGTCCCTTGAGCCAAGAAATTTTGCAAAAAATGTCTACTATCGCCAAGAGTTGAACAGAACTTGTATAAAAACTTCAACCATGCACAGTATGGAGGTAAGAGGTCACGTAATGAGAACTCTATATGATAGTTTTCATATTTAACTGCTTATTTCGTTTGGTTATGATGGTATAAGTAATTTATATTATCTATCTAGTAATGCTCCTTTTCCACAGAAATACTTTGCCTGCTGCATGTGGTTTACATCCTGTAACCAACCAAATGAAATATTTTCCAATTCCCGCTAAAATTGAAAAATGATGTGACACGTAGTCACCCGCACGAGTGTATACCAAAGAGATGATTTGCCATGAAAAAATAACTTGAGTGGAAATTGAAATCGGATCTTAGATAACCAGAATATTCAGCTACATCACCAAGCCATTTTAATTCAATACAAATATCTGCGGCGGTACAGCTTGAAAGATGACTTAGTAGTGTAACTGACGTACACACCATAGAGAAATTCCGGACTCGAATTTCGGTCAAGTTAAAAGACTCATTCCGTGGAGTTTTCATCACCTGGGAGTACAAGTGACCATATTTTTATGGAAGGTTATACTCATAAATAATTAATCTACCAGTAAATTGAAAAATAAAGAATTCTTTGGAATTTTTTGTGATTTCTCTGGAATTGAAGTTTATCACCTTTCAAGCATATCAGACTTACATCTAAGTGAAATTCACCATATATGCGTGCTAAGAAAAAATTTCTAAAAGAATGGAATAAAAACAAATTTTTCCAGGCTGAGGCTTCAATCAGAGATCATATTTACTCGGAGTTTAGAGCAGAAGCTCGAAATCCGAGCGATCCTTTCCCAGAGGGCCCTCGTTTTCCATAATTTCCGTCGAGAGCAGAAACATCTTTCTCTGCCTCGTTTCCGCGACCGCAAATTCTCCTTTATGATATGAAGGTCGAGATCCAATGGCTCTATGAAACTCCAGGTTGCTCGACAATCAGCGGAGCAAAGCCGAATTGACGCAATCACTTCTTGGGAATATCGGACTCTATTAGTCGAGCACGGAATTAGTGGTCATGAGTTTGGAGAGTGAGAACAAATGTTGGGAATACTGAGAGGTTTGATATAAAAAAAGAATTGAAGCAGGACAGTGTCCAGTCACCATGTCTGTTCAATGTTATTATGCAATATGTCACAAGGGAGGTCAGAAAGAAGTTTAATGAAAATATAACAAGTATGATATTTGCAGATGATCTAATGATTTGGGGCGAGGATGGGAATGATGTGCAGGACAAACTAGATGAATGGAATAGGCAAATGAAGCTTCATGGGCTTAAAATAAGTACTGAAAAAAGTGTAGTGATGGTTGTCGGCAGAGGTGCAAACACCCAAGTAAATATAACAATAGATGGTCTACCAGTGAAAGAAGTGGATAATTGTTCATACTTAGGTACTGAAATAAGTAAATATAGTAGGATAGAACATGAAATTTCAAGTAGACTAAGTAAAGGAGGTAGATTTTATCAGAGCATTAAGCATCTAGTATGGGATAGGAAGATACCACAACAGGCAAAAATGATCATGTTCAAGACGTACTACCTACCAATAGTTTTATATGGAACTGAAACTTGGACAATGACAGAAAGACAGTGGAGTAGGGTAACAGCAGGAGAAATGAAGTTTTTGAGATCAATGCTGGGGAAAACCAACCTAGACAGTGAAAAATGCCAACATATGGGAGCAATGAAATATAAAAAGTTTGGGACAAAAAATAGTAGACAATAGGAGTAGATCGTTGGGACATGTTAAAAGAATGGGAGAAACAAGAATGCCAAAAGTAATGCTAAGCACTAAAGAGGAAGGTGAAAGACCGAGAGGAAGGCCGAGGAGACGTTGGATTGACGAAGTGAGTAGGGACGTGGAGGCAAAAGGGTACCATTGGGATGAAGTTGTCCGAAAAGAGCTATGGAACGATAGAGGGCAATGGCGAGGCTTGGTGAACTCCTGGACCCACAATGGGTGGAATAGGATTTGGATTTGTATGTATGTATGAGTTTGAAAGGTGACTATCAAGAGTGGCTCAGATTATTACCTGTACGATGATGTGAAACTCTGCGCGATATTATGGCGATGGACTCATAAATATACGTGTTTGGTCGAGCGACTATCTCTCTGGTAAAATGAGAGAGATGTTAATGTTTTGATAAGTTTGAACATTCCAAGAGATACCCTGGGAAAAACGAAAGTTTTTGCAGGAATAACAGGTACAGATAAAATACATCGCGGGCATCTTTCACAGAAAGACGTTCTGCTGAACGACCGCTCATTGTATTTAATACCTGACCGATCTCTTCACTTGAGTGCTTCACCACTTCTCACCTTTATATTCGTCGACGGTGATCATCAGAGGAGGACCGCGATCCTAGCCATCTCTGTTTGTGATTAAATCATAACCTCAGTCGCTCACCCCTTGCAATTACTGCCAGAATCCAGGGATGGATCAAGGAATTATCCAACCTAAGGATAATTACTCCCTTATCCCTGCTTATTCCACATCATGTCTGGTTTTGCATATTCCGGTCCTTGAATTTCAGATGTATATGTATCACGCACTACATTGTTGGAGGGATTTTAGAATGCGTTAGTCCTTGATGATACCTAACCACCAAATAATTACTGCGCTCTTGTTTCAAATTTAAAAAAAATAGAGGCACTCCGGGAGTGCCGACAGAAGTGAAAACTTGAAATAACGTGAGCATTTTTGAATGTAGGGAATAATTTCTAATGAAGTGTTTTATTAATCAGTAGAAAGTAGTTTCATGTATATAATAAATTAAATATGCATTTATTGCGCTACTGTACACAATTATTTTACATAAAAATTGTACACTTCAGAATAATTAACTTTCATCCATTATTTCAACAACTCTTTCATCATCACCGCCATCATCATCGGCAATATCTAAAACTGATACAATAGGCTTATGGTAACTAAAGTAAGAAACGAATAATGTTGATTCGAATTTGCTTAAATGTCTTGTAAATACTGCATCAATAGTAGTTTTATATTTCGTTGTGCCAAGATTGCGATCATTAGACATCGTTAAACCAAACTCACAATTTAAAAAGTCAATCAATGGTAGATTTTTATCGTCTGCAAAGTTTATGTTGAAATCTCCACTCAAAATCATTGGCAAATCATCAAATCTTTTCCCAATTTTTTGTTCAAGCAATGCAGATGCATCATGAGAATAAATGAATAAATTTTCATACAAGAAGTCTCGTATCGCCCTCAATGACTTATCCGGAGAAATATAAATGGCAACCATAATAATGAACTGATTATTCTCAGAGTGGCAACGACATATACACATATCGCCAATATCAGAAGCAGTAGTATTAAACATGCTGGTGAATTTCGCATGCACATCCATATAATTTGAGCAATAATGAACTGTGTTCATATTTTGATAAATAGCTACTCCTCCTGCTGGACTATTATTTCTTCTGAAACTTGCAACAAAGTTAAAATTTGGAATGTCAATTATTTCATCATTACCCATATGAGTGACGCGAGTCACTCATATGGGTATGGGTGACGGTGACGCGAGTCCAATGGTTTTTACCCATCCACAAGTACTGTGTATATAGCGAGTATACTGTGTATATACAGAATATACAATTATACATATATTTAGCAGCAGTGACGGTGACGGTGACGCGAGTCCAATGGCTTTTACCCATCCACAAAAGTGTATATACAGAATATACAATTACACATATACTTAGTAGCGGTGATGGTGACGGTGACGGTGATGCGAGTCCAATGGTTTGTACCCATCCACAAGTACTGTGTATATAGCGAGTATACTGTGTATATACAGAATATATATAATTATACATATATGTAGTAGCGGTGAAGGTGACGGTGACGCGAGTCCAATGTCTTTTACCCATCTACAAAAGTGCTCAACGCGACATAAGAAGTTTTCACTTCAAAAAATATGACCCCTTTCAGTAAGAGCTTTTGTTAACTAAAAACTGCAGGTTGAACTTTGTGAAACCTCTCCATACTTAACGAAAATTAAAATACAATTTGTATAGGTTCACTAGATGGGTTTATTGAGAACGACCATGGTTTTGTCACATAATTATTATCATTATTGTCGTTATGCGACGAAACCATAGTCGTTCTCAATAAATCCATCTAGAGAACCTATACAAAGTGTATTTTAATTTCCGTTGAGAGCTTTTTCATTCAAATTCAAGCCACATCCCGTGTGTGGCATTCATCTAGAATTTTTGGGCTTCCTATACACATAGTGTTACGTAACAGTGAGGCGCTGCGTTCAGTAGGTCAAATTAATCCGCCTGTATCATCTTAGGTAATAAAGGAAATAAGCTATAGGTCCATGGAGAGTCACTAATTTCCCAAATGACAGGAAGTATTTTTTAATGTTTACACGATAAAACTATTGAATTCCAACACTAAAATCCCGTTATCAGGTCTTCCATATATTTGATTACTTATTTTTTCACGATTCAAACCGCCTAAAATTCCAACCCTTCCTCTCTTATTAGCGCAAACTCAATGCTCACCCTCTTCAAATACTGTTTATCTCTCAGAGCATCCCCAAATTGCCTCTAGTTTCACCTTTGAATCTCTCACTTCTGCCTTCCATACCGTTAGTTTTGCAATCATATTTGATTTGTTGGATTGGATTTTGGGGGAGGCGACCAACAGCTAAGGTCATTTGTGCCATAAGGGATATGTAAGGGAGGAAGAGTGGATAGATACCCCACGTTAGCATTACCCTGCTCTTAACGAAAGGCGCCAAGGGGACCAAGGTGTAACGTCTCATCCCACAGATAGAGTACTGTACTTGAAGTGCCATCCACAAGAAACTCAAGTATGGATCGGATTTTCCCTGAATAACATCCTCCTCTGCAGGAAATTGAACCCTGGCCTCCAGTATGGTTATCCAGTACTCAAGTTAACACAACAACCCGATCACCTTTTTGTTTTCCATCCAATTCACTCTTTGTGGAGAGTAGAAATTTTTCGGAAATGCAGACAGAAATTTGCTGATATTCAAAAGGGTGCGCAAAAAGCATTACGGAGATGGTGGAAAAGGTGTCCAATCCAGGTGGACTGCGAAGCCCTGGAGGAGAAACGGTCCTGCATGGCAACCCGTCAGACAAGCCGTCTGACATTCTCCTTGGTTATTGCAATTGCAAAATTTCATTATTAAATAGGTAGGAATTATCAAAATATAAATTATTTGCATACATGTACAAAGTTACATTGCCTAGAATATCCTAAAGAAAGTCAGCTAATGATTGCATGGCGTTATTGGTTTACGTATAACTCCTCATTACTAAGAACAAGGGCGCGTTGATGATGATCAATATTTGCGGTTTTTAATGGCCTATAGTTTGCAATTTTTTTATCTAAAATATAAATGGAATGAATTTTAAAATACAAATGTTTGCTTCATCCCTTCCGATTGTCAAGCGTCATAAGCTCATCAAAACAATGCCATCTTTAAACTGTGGGTGGAATAAGCATAAATTCCTCACAAAATGCCAAATAACTTGGAACTAACTTCTGTAATATCGTGGGGAATACAAAACATATGCGGAATAGCAGAAAAGAAACAAGGATTTATCAAGATTAAAATTTAAATGTTCTCGGTTGAGAAAGTAAAATATTGGTGCTACTTCATAGCAGTTTGGCCACACCTGTAATACACTGCGAGCATTTTGTTCCATGGAAAAAAATTAAAAAAATTAACGAAGAACAAAGAAAAGCTGCGAACTTCGTTAAAAACTTCTACAATCGAACTTTCACAGCTTTTAGAGGGATTAGATTGGAAGCCGCAGGAGACTCGAAGACTGCTCACTAGACTCAATTTGCTTGAGAAATCAGTACCATTGTGTTTCAGAGTGACATATTAAATATTATTTTGACGCTACACTGTCTCTCTAGGTTCAACAGAAGCGATAAAATAAGATAGATACATTGCCGAGCAGAGAGGTATGAAAATTCGTTTTTTCCTCGCACAATAAGTGACCGGAGCCCGTGACCGTGACCCATTTGAAGTTCGTGGCCCGTTTGAAGCCCGTGACCGTGACCGGACCGTGACCGCACGGTAAAACCGGAGCTGCACTTAAACACACCCATAATACGCTTCACTATTTCATTTCCGAAAACTTCTTTTTTACATTTTTGAACAGTTGGTGCTCTAACAGAGCCCATGCGGGGAATTCCTCAGCGATTTGAATACGCCTCATTCGGCGCAGAGTTCACCCTTCATGAACGAAGAGCCTACTCAAGTGCCCATGGACTTTTCCCCTGTTTCGGTCTGAGGTGTCGTGTTGGGGAATGAAACAAGTTGATTTCCGTAGTGACGATGTGATCCTTGTATGATAGTAGCTGGAGATTGTGGTAAGATGACAGAGTGATTATTTTGAAGCCCCAGACTCTGGAATTGAACATCCCGACGCTATCAGGGTTTTTCAGTTGCAAGCCGACCCTTGCTAGAATTCTGTGTGAGGAGCCTTTCGAGATTAGTAAGTACTCAGTTCATCAGAAATGACGATAAACTGAGTTTCCCTTCTGCATAAGAGGCGTCTATCGTCAAGCGTCGCTTGATATCTTACCTCACGTCATTCATTCTCGATCATGTCCTATATTTTCCATATTACCCACCGATTAAAACTAGCAAAGCTGAGGTCAGATATCGGCCGCTTCGCATTAAACTAACTAATTGCACCTTTGCACCGGTAATAAACCCTCGTGTAGGAAAACATATCCTTGCTCCAATTCCTCAACGCCATCTTTTCGGAAGACTGGATAGGAGCGTTGGCATTTATACTTGCGTTTGAATTTCGGGGAGTTTTGCTGAGGTATCCCCTCACATACTTGAGAGCCAACTGAACAGTACTCGAAGGTTAGTAACGCGCACGTCGTACTGCACAAACCGTGGTTGCATGGCGCCAAACGTTAAGAGTAACGCAGCAGACGGGTCCCTCTTCACTGTTCCCTAATTCTCTCAACAAACCTTCCCCTCCACTCCTACCGGCCTATTCTTAATGTTGATAATGACCAGTCAGCCAATTGGGACCCACCTTAAGGCAGCTTGAGTAGTAAGTCATTTTGTGCACACTTTATCTATTTTTCACGAGTAGAAATGAATCATGGACCACACTGCACATCAACATACACAATGAAACTCACCATACGAGCAGTAATGAAAATGATACAAGAGTTTATGTTCAATTTTATTTCTGACTTTAAGCATGTTATCTCTAGAGTTGTCGGCAAGGCATTTAAAATTTCACTGAAACTTCAATGTAAAATGCTTTTACTTGTATATTGGACTCCTCAAAATCCCTAAATGATCGCTATAATCAGTAATATAAATCATCATTAGTTGTCCAATCCTAAGATTGGTTGACTGTAGTCCTCCACCCTTCCCTATTTAATGCTAGTTCCCTTACCTTCTGGTATCTCTACCTACGTACTTTCCTCTTTATTTGTTCCATAAACTTATTCCTGGGTCTTTCTTTAGGGACTTTTCCTTCTATTTTACATTCAATAGTTCTTCACAAACCCATTCTGTCTCTGGGTGTGTGCAATCCATCTGGTTCTTCTATTCTGTATGGTGTTCCATATGGTCCTCTCTTCTTCTACTCTTCTGTACACTTTATTATTTCTAACTTTTTCCGATCATTTTATATTCAGCATCCTCTTCCAGCACCAGATTTTTAAAGCTTCTGGACTTTTCTGGCTAGCTTTTCCAATGTCCATGCTTCCGATTCATAGAGAGCTCCACACGAATGTTTTCACATACTGCTTCCTGGTTTGTAGTCCTACCTTCTTAGAGCACGATTTCCCATAAACGCCTTCTTAGCTTGCGTTATTCTCCGCTTGATATCCGTTGTACTTCTATCATCCCATAAGATGTTGCTTCCGAGATTGGGGAAGGAAATTCACATCCTCTAATTTCTCTCCTCTCAAGGTGACTTCTACATTCAGCTTCTCTCTTCCGTATACCAGGATTTTAGTCTTCGTCTTATGTATTTGCATGTTGTGTTCTTGAATAAGTAATAATAATAAGACATAGATAATCTCGTGAAAAAAATAAAATCTGTACTGATACAATGGAATTATTACAAAATAGATGCCATGTGTCAGAAGGATAGTTGTTAAAATAGCATTGAATTACCAAAAAACCAAGTCGGATTAAGCGATTAATTCCATATTTATCCATAAATATTGTTAATGAGAACATTTGTTTAAAATAACAAACGAATTTCTACAAAAACCAAAATGTCTTCAACCAAATTTGAGTAGCGAAGCCAAGCAATTAAAAATTTGCAGGTAACTCCACTGCATCCGCCTTTATATCACCCCATGAGTCGCCAATAGCACGCATGGAAA
This sequence comes from Ceriagrion tenellum, assembly GCA_963169105.1. Lineage (NCBI taxonomy): Eukaryota > Metazoa > Arthropoda > Insecta > Odonata > Coenagrionidae > Ceriagrion > Ceriagrion tenellum. Next base: position 25,866,315 of record OY720642.1, on the reverse strand, counting down.
GGGGAGTTAGGACGTCAGTCATGGCTAGGGGAGGAAGTAGGAAAGGGCGCAAGGAGAGGAAAAGGACGAAAGTTAAACGGATTGGGTGAGTGTCATATTATTCTATCTCATACATTATTATAGTCACTTTGTATTCTGTTAGTCTTCAGTATTCCATATTAGTCTATAGAATTCTAAAAGTCTTACTAATATGTATAATAGTACCTATCGATTGGTAGGCGTAAGTAATTTTTTATAACTAATTGGTGATTGATTTTAAGTATTTGTAGTACAAGATAACACTTTATATGCTCTTCTTGTAAATAGATACGTATAAATCTTATAAATAGGATAAAATGGTGTGAGAGGAAGAGATAGACCGCGAACTCCATGGCTCACCGTGGTAGAAGAGACTCTTTAGAGGTATATTAGGAGCCTTGAGAAAAAGAGAAGATGTTTAATACAATGCATGGGTGTAAGCAAATTGAAAGAGATTTCTAAAGGAAATGCATTTATAAGGAAATTATTTAAAGGGGTCCAATGTTTCTAGAGAAAATGGCATCAGCTAATGTTTTTGATGTTTCCTTCCCCGAAAGGGAATGGCGCGAAGGGTGTGGGTGTATCTATCTGAGCCGATGAGATATCTGAACTGGATCTTTTCCTGCCAATCTTAAGAGTTCCAAATAAAATGTCAGCGGCCGTTTAATGGCCATCACCTCCATCCAGGAGAAGCTACGACTGCGGCGCCTGTCGGTTGACTGACCAAATAACCACCCAAATAATTCCACGCACTAATCAACCATCTCAGCGGGAAAAAAACATCCATTCGCTCCCAAACTCCGGCGCCATTCACTCACACGAACACATACTCTCACATCAGGGGAGGTGGGGGGGGGAACCAAAAATCAATGACCGTGGGTCTCCCAGCCTCCGTGGCCCACCCACTCCCTCCCTCGCCCAAACCCCGCTCCTCTGCGCCGCCGAACTCATCCATTCGCCGCGCCTTTTGCCGATGAAGGCAGTCATTATTTTTCCTGTTTGCAGGCTGCCTTTCTCACTCCTGGAACGATTCCCTCTCTTCAACGCCCCCACGTTTCCCCACGCTTTTCAAAACTATCACTCGGTTAGCTTTCTCTCCTGCGATGGTTCCCGCACCAGTTTCCCCTCACCTAATAACCAAAGAAATCTCTCGGGTAAACAAATTGAGCGATGTTACACGATGAACTTTATTGCGATCAAGGGAGCGAACCATATATTATTCTGCCTTCCTCCATCTCCATTATCGAATTCCAACTGAACGTCATGGACAGAGTTTCAAAATTGGTTGATGCTGAAGAACTCGGCTTGACCGCATCAGAATGAGTCGAGTTAACATTGGAAAATTTGTTTTAAAAACGCGCCGAGGAATGGTACGTTATATAACCACTATCCACTTGGTGGATAAAGAGTAGGCAGTCAGTGAAAGATGAAAAATTCATCAATGGATTTTTTTCATTTTTTCTTTCTTTTCGACTGATCCCACATCAACGGGATCGCAGTTTTGTTCTTTCCTCATTCTACTCCACAGATTTTTGCTCCAAGTCTCTTCTATTCTTCTGCCTTCCTCCTTTATGCATTCTGCCGCTTCGCCATTTCATCCTCACCTTTGGTCTTCACTTAATCCTTTTTCCACTACCTCCCATTTTCTCATTTCTTCCCCAAAATTGACCTCTACCCTTCTCTGCGCGTATCCATACCAGCTCAGGCTACTTTCTTGTATCTTGTTGACCAAGGGTCCAACCTTTACCATTCCTCTTATAACTTATCTTTTTTTATTACTCCACATATCCAACGCAGAATCCTCATTTCAGCTTTTTTACCTTTCTGTATTAGACCTTTGTGATCGGCCGTATTTCAGACCCACACACCATAGCAGGCCTCGTCACAGACCTTAATTGTTTTCCTTTCTCTTTCAGCTCACCTTTCCATCACATAGTACTCCCCTGATTTTACTTCAGTTCAGCCATCCACAGTTTATACTGTTTTAATTTAGTTTCCATTCCTCCATCACTCTGTAAATGTGTGTCGAGGTACAAATAATTTGTAATCGACGGGCATTGCTCCTCCTTACCATTTGCACATAGGCATTCTATGTCACTCTTTGCTATATATTCTGTATGTAGCCTGCTGATCTTCATTTCTCTCTCTTATAATGCCTCTGTTCATTCCTCAAGCTTCATCTCGTTTCTTTTGGGTCCGTTCTTAGAGATATCATTAGTAAATAGCATGCTCCAGTGTGCTGTACTCATTCCAGTATTCAAAATGACATCTATAACCAGATCAATGAAATGTGGGCTGAAAAATAACCCATGGTGTAGTTCCACTCTTAATGGGAATATTTTCGCCCTGCCTATGCTGCTTCTTGGGTCATTTTTCCATTTAATAGCCACAAACAAGATCGTGGCGACCAAAAACTTAGATCCAGGTTTTATATCAGTCTTGTTAAGCACTTTAGCTACAGGATTGGTCGACCACCACATTATTGTTCAAGAAGAGTCTTAATACGAGAATATTAATAATTCATTGGACGGTTTGCGAATTCCAAAAACATACCTTTCGAATGACCTATTATTTTACTAAAAGCGGAATAATCGGTTTTGATTTAAAATATCAGTCAAAAAGCGAATCAATATTATTGCATGAACATGAATGGATAACATTCTTTGATTTCAAAACACGGAGACATGTAACGTAGTGGCACACATCATAGGGATAATACTGAAAAATATTGAGAACAATATCAGATGTTTCAGCAAAGAGTTGCAAATCGATAGGAGATTCTCCGCTAAACAAATTAGACAGATAAAAGGGGCTAATGATTATCATGGTTTAATTAATTATTTAGAATGTTCATATTTACTGAGGCATCGTGTGATAGAGAAACATCCAGAACATCAATGAAGCCTTCCATGATGTTATTTACATTGAACAGATAAGGCTTTACGAATTAAGAGTGAGAATGCCCATTCCAACAGCATGATTTCTGTAGTAGTTCTTGTAAAACAGAGGCATATAACGCATACCGTCTAGTGTCCAAGAGGCGATGGTGAAAAACGGTATGATTTTTCTGTGTCCTCATTATTAACTTCATTCGAACACACCTGTAATTTCGTTTAAGATTTCACTTGTTCATTAAAATAATAGTATGCTATTCATTTACAATTTACGACTAAAGTTGCATTTCCCGGGCAGAATCAGCGTATGAAATAACCGCACAAATGAAAGATCCGCCGAAACAACGTAAGACGATTTCGAGCTCTCTGCAGATGGAATATTTCTTCGTCGTACGGCATAATTGGGACCTCCGCAACGAACGTGATACGCCTAAGGTTAGGAAAGGTCTTTGGCCTGCGTGCACTGAACCACGTTGGAGGGGACGAACCTCTTGGCTGTCAGCAAGGCTTTGGATAACGAGCTCTATTCGTTCCTAGCTCAACAAGATACCCTCACCGCCTTAGCAAATGGGTCCGAGTATTTTTTCCTCACCACTCCAGTAAGGTGAGGATGATTCACGTACCTCTCGAAGAAAGCTCTCCTTCAAAAAAATTCTCACCGTGTTTCTCCTCTAAATTATTCTCTTATTCTGGCCTTCCGCGCATCGACCCGACAGAAGTACTCCTCCCCCGCCGCCCTTGCATTGCCGTCTCACGTTCCGGTGCTTCTCCAAGATTCCCGTGCCAACTTCAATAAATTGTGTACATGAATATGACTTGGGGTGTCGTCGAGCATTCTCAATGAGTAAGTAAGGGATATCACGGCAGGAGAAGTCACGTTTCATCGTGCCAACTACTAATGGCAACAAACCAACACAGATTTTGACGACAGCACATTAACGTGAATCTGCTGCAAAAGCAAAGTTTCACTTATGCACATAAAATATTATCGTTTCTGTTTGTCTTGAAATAGATTTCTTACTGTCCTTTGTTTGCCCTCAGTACATTATCTATCATCAACTAAGATTGAAATCTTGGAGATATTACCTTAAAGGTCCATAAAAATTCCTAAAAGAAAGTCGTCTGAATTAATTCTTTCCAATGCAAAGTTATTATATGTTTTTGGGGCAATCAATGACGAATAATAACACTGAAGAATGGTATAGCTCTCTTTTCACATCCTATTTTAACGAAGAATGCAGTACATATTGTAGCAAAAGACTGGAGAAAACGTATTTTTTTGCCAAACGAACGTTTAATGGCGCCATGTCATGAACATGATAATAAAGTTTAGACTTTGGAACCCATTGGATACGCTAAAACTATAATTCACAATTCAGAGACAATAATATGAAAAAACTTATAAAATGCCCACACGGACCTTAACCACATAGCCACATATTTAAATTTTACTTCCCTCTTTGCCAACGAAGCTATGCACTGCCTTTTCGAGTTTTCCGTGTGGGAATCAAATAAAAGAAAAACATTTCAAATGAGCTCAAATTTTAGTTACTGTCACTACGTAATGAATTGCTGATAAGTTTGAGAAAGTTTAAAGGATATAATTCAAATTTTGCTCACATTTTATTTTCTTTAGGATGCACATAAAACTCACAAGGAGTTAGCTCGAGGCTACCATTCTAATTCTGGATACTTTTACACAGGTTTGTGAATTTATATTTTTAATCATTTTTTTCTTCTACTTTAAGACATGAAAGAAAGCCTGACCTTTTGATCTGAGTTCCCAATTTATTTCTCATTTGGTTTATAAGCTGTTATTTCGAGCGCTCAATACTTATGAGATTACTTGTTTCACTGGCTGATAGTCACGCATTCCTCAAAAAAGTTCGTCATGAGCCAAATTAGCCTTCAGTTATGACGTTGAAAGTACAAATGGCATCTAGTGATGTATTTTTCAGCAAAAGAGAAGCAGAGCTTTACCACTCTTGACGTTAATCAACCCTATTCGGTGAGCGTGAAGCCTGTAGTGTCACTAGTGCTAATCCAATGCCAACGATAATCAATTTCGATGAGATTTTTTCCACCACAGCACAAATACGCATGCACAGATCGCATTCCTGAGTTACTTTCATCCAGAGCAATTTTGAGTCTTTTTTCCGATAACGCCCGCGAATCCATTTGTGCTTCGAGCCGAGGATAATTTATTTGACAAACACTATTTCGGTTCCCAGTTTCCGATCGCGTGGTGAAAATATTACGAGCCTCCCGCGTTCGAACCGTGTCGAATCTCATTCCCACTCGGCTATTTGTACTCCGACCCAAAACTTATAATCCTGTGATATGAGGACTGCGGGATATTCATCGCACATCACGATTCAGATATCATAGGCATTCGATTGCATTAAGCAAGGCACCGCTGCAGCGATGATGGATCGTGTTTCTTTCGCTTCGCACTCCGCGTTCATTTTCCGCCTCCCATTCCATCTCACTCCGCTTCTCCACATCGCAGCGCCAAGTTGATGCGGTGACAGGTGTAATGATTCATTACCACGCTTCCATCAAAATTCCAGCTTTTCAAGCTAAACCTCGTGCAACCATTTCGGTCCAAACAAAATATTAATCAGTATCCCAGTGCCAAAGTGGACGACTTATCTACAGGCGTTTTGCAAAATTGCACTGCATTACTAGCTTTAATAGGAACCGTTTTATCAATTCCGACAAGCTCGGATATTTGTCGGGAATGGAATAGAGACGGAAATTTAAAGCGGTCAGCTCCATAATTGTTTTGAGTATCGATGAACAAAAAATTAATGAATAAATTAACTAAGCTCTCATATTATACACGTGAAAATGGTCATTAGTTTTTCTACATCAATGCGTAATAATGAACATGTGGGAAATGTATGTAGAAATTAAGAAAAAATAATAAACTGATCTTTTGGACAGCTATTAAAAGTAGCGACTCTTTTAAAGAGCGAATTTCTATGTTAATTAAAAATAGAAATTTACATATTTTTCACATTAATAACGGACAAGTACATTTGGAGAATGACAAGATTATCCACCATGAGCTGCGTACACAATGCATTTAACCGCTTATATTATGTTGAAAACGAATAATATAATACTTAAATCCTAAATGGATAAAAGAATATCCATGAGGTCGTTGCTTAAATCCAACGCTGCAAAGTGAAGCTACCTCTCCTTTGCCTTCGGTCTAGCAGACAAAACATTTTTTCATGGACTCCTACAGCATGAGGATCATTTTTGTATATTTGATAAATATTTAATTACCTTTACACCATGAATTAGGAAGCCGAAACATATATAAGATGAACTACTTATTAGACATATTTTCTTTTTCAAAATTTACTTTTAAACCACTCAGACGGATTATTTAATTCATCAGTGAAATTCTGCTCCTGGATGTCGCCAGCAATGGTCTTGCAATTCGAGGTTGTGATGAAGTAGAAAATAAATTAAAATAGAGTTATGTAATAACTCCAAACCAAAATACCAAAATAATCAAAACAAAGTACAATAATGTTATGCTGTTTTCATAACAAGTACGGTGAAAATTCATAGCTATTATTTTTTACATATAAAGTTTATGTATTTCATTCATGATATATTGTAATTACCAATAGATAAGCAGTGCAGTGCCATAGATTGTTATGCACTTCATAAAGGGCAGTGATACGTGAGTTGATATCGATGGCATCTAGGAATGCTTATCTGCTCTCTGATCTGGCTTGGACATTTTAACCTGGAGTCGACCCTACGCACCACATTCGACCGGACGCGGATTACGGACGAGACCTCACGCAGAGGTGTTGTTCACCCATTGACTAAGTTCCCTTATAAAGGCAAGTTCGAGATAACGACCAACGTAATGACGGAAAATATCGCTCTTGTGGGGACGGACTCTCTCTGCTAGCCCGCTCCCTTTATCCGAACCGAGCACTCCCACACGGTGGAAGATTATTTAACTATTGTCCGAGTCACCGGTTTGCGCAATACTAGCTTCTCCTTCTCTTTACCTTTCATTACGCTCATTGACAGCCTGAAAAGGCGGTGTACTGACGCTCCTGAGCCAGCCATTACCATGAACTGGTTGTTCTCTATCGCTCCCACCGAACCGTCCCCTCCACCGCAGGAGAACCAATACATTGATACCCAGGACCATGTCAATAGCACAGCCCAGCACCCAAGAAGGCAAGAATGCAGCAGAACCTAAGAAGGTGAATAGAAGGCCACCATCAATAGTTGTCTACCTGATCCTGAACGCCAGGACTCTCAGATACTTCACTCGAGATGATGCGAAGGACCAAAGCTTCACTCTCGCTGGTGGAAAGGAGCTAACCCGGGTGCAAATTCATACTGAGAAAGACTCTCGCACACTTTGCACGGTCTTTTCAATGGGCGACACTCAGTTCAACTCCTGGGGTGTTGGAGAAGAAGGACTGCAGTCTTCCAAATTCGCGGTCTGCCCGCACACCATCACGTGGGTGACGTTCTGGAGGATCTTTGGGACCTTGGGATTCTTGCCAGGAGGATTTGGCAGCTGCGGCAAAGAAACGAGAAGATAAGTGTCTTCATGGTCTCTACCACCACCTCCGTTGAGTGGCTGGTCGGCTACATCAAGGTGTCCAAGACTCTTTGTAACAATTTGTGCTCTTTTGGCCAATACAAGCATAAGGTGCAAAAGATGCGTTACCGACGTAGTTGCTTTGGGCACGGCTCTTTCTGCTCGGTCGAACGCGTTTCTTTAAGTACGCTGTTGCCTACGTTGGAGCTGATTGGACGGCTGAAAGGAGCTTCGCACGTTGCTGCAACTACGGAGGTGAATATATCGCCTGCTCTCATGACTGCCCGAAATGGAAGGCAGAAATGATGCGCCGAAATGAAAATTCAGCCAAGGCATCGGCAGTAAAGGCGAAGACATCCAGCGGTTGCATTTCCATAGCAGCGACAGGGACCCCTACACTCGGTGTACAAAATTCATGGGAGAGAGGAAACACCAAGTGTAGTCACTCCCAACAACGCCCTACGACACATCATTGCTTGAATGTTCCGAACTAGACGAAGATCCCTTTCCCTCCTCTCTTTTCTTCAGCAGGTAAATGCCACCTTAAAGGAGACTAGAATATATCAGGGTTCCTTAGTGGCACGCTCAGCAGCAACTGCGTGCGGCAGTTGCTGCAAAAGGTGCCAGGTGACAGCTGTTTTGGCACCTTTTGCGGCAACTGCCGCACGCAGTTGCCGCAAAAGGTGCCAAACCAGCTGTCAACAATGTGCAGGCTCCGAAACCACCCATGGCCACCACTAGCGAGGAGATACTAGCAGCCCTTTTGACCATCTTTAACTCGCTCCAAGTAGTGCTTCAAAACATCTCAGTGACGCTGCAGCAGCTTTCAGCCATCATTAAGTAGTTCCCTTCACTCTTCTAGTAACTCGATGGATAATTTACATCACAATAGGAGATTGCTTTCCATCGTTTGCTGGAACGCAGGCAGAGCCGTTGGACGCAAGACACCGGATGTCCTCGAGTTTCTGTCTCGGCAGAAATGCGAGGTGGCACTTAGAGGAGACCTGGCTACGCGGAGATGCTCGGTGGACGGTGCAGGGCTTTCGCGTATTCCGAGATGACGGGCACCATAGGAGGGGATACAGCGATGCTGATGGCAGACAAATTATCGATGTAGAGTTTCCATCTACCAAAACTGTTGGAGTTGGAGGCGACGGCATTCCCAGTGGGAGGCAATTCTATACGTCTTGTATCAGCCAATTCTTCTCCAGGCAATCAAATTCCCTCTAGATCTGAGATCTGAAGGCGATCTTCGGAGATGACCAGCCAAAAACTGCGGGATGTGATTTTAATATAAACCATCTGACCAACTGACCTGACTGACCAACACAAAGGGCTGGAATCTGTGGGACTGGAAGCTTACTAAAGGAGTGCTCGTCGTGGCACCGACGTCGCCAACACACTTCGCAGGAAACGACTCCGACGGCAATATATTAGATATGAAGCCCCACCACTATCTCCAGAGTGCCCTCTGAGCGGTCAACACATCGGCCCGGGAAAGCGACCACAACCCGGTCATTTTCCGCCTCGGAAGCCGGCCAATCATCTACCCTCTAAAGACTGTCAAGGAGTTTTCCCACTCAGGCTGAGAACTCTACCACCATTGGGTGACAGAGGAGCTCCAGTCATTTGCAACGGCACTAATGAAATCACCGGAGGAGATCGATCGAAATGTCAGGAAGGTCACTACCGCCATCACTACAGCCATGGAAAAATCAGTTCCCACGAAAACCGCTCGCGCTTGGAACTATCCAGCCCTACTGCCAGAAATCGTGAAGCCAATCCGCCGGAAAAATGTTCAACACTAGCAGTACCATTCACGCAGCAAGATCGATAAAGAGCACGCTACATCATGGCTCAACACCCCCTCCGTGATGAGATTGCTACTGTTCGAGCTGAATCCCGGAATATGAAAGTTTATTCTCTTTTGGCGGAGGATGGATCCCTCTGGAAGATGGTCAGGGTGTTCCGTCGTCCGAGGAAAGAAAAAGCTCCACTTCGCTCCGTGTATGATACTCCCTCTCCAGATGAGGAAAGGCGAACCACGAGGCGGAGTACCTTAAAGGAGCCTTCACGTCTACCCCAGCAGAGCCGAACACTACCGACCCTGTCCTAGAGAAAGTACTGTTCAATCGACCTCACCACAAGATCCCAGAGGAAGAGGAGGAAATACGAAGTCTAACGCCAATGGACCTAAAAATGGCCGTCAAGGCGCTTAAGTTAAAGAGGGCTGCTGAACAGGATAGGGTAGTCAACGAAGCGCTGAGGCACATTCCAGTGTGGTTGGCACACGTCCCATTGGCGATCTTAAACGTCTGTCTATTGTTTTGACACTTCCCCAAGGCATGGAACCGAATGAAGGTTATCTGCATTCTAAAACCGGAAATACTCTCTTAGCACTATATGCCTTACGACCCATCTCCCTGCTAAACACCTCAGGGAAACTTCTGGAGAAGTTAATACTTGTACATCTAAAGAAACTGACATCGGCTCTGGAGACCCTCCCAACACATATAATTGGTTTTAGATAGGAACACCCTACAATCTAGCAGCTTTTTCAAATGCTTAACTACATTACAGACGCCAGAAACTGGAAACATACTACGGTAGGCACTTTCTTCGATATTTTGAAGGTATTCAAACGGGTAAGGCACGAGGGTCTACTCCATAAGCTGCTCTGTTTCAGTTACCCGGAATGGTAGGTGTCGGAGCCTTGGTCATAGTTGCGAGGTCACAGCTTCAGCGTGGCGCTGAAGACTACAGTTTCACCGTTTAACAGCATAGTTGCAGGAGTGCCACAGGGAAGCTGCTCAATCGACTGTAAGTGCCACTACTGTCCAACATCTTTACGGCCGACATGGCTAGAGACTTCCCGAACATCTTGGCTGCGCTCTTCGCGGATGATGCGGCTCTTCTGGCGCGGTCTGTCCATCCACAGAACGCCTCACGCTATCTTCAGCGAGTGGTTGACGAGCTAGTCTTCTGGTATGCAAATGGCAATTTGCACTCAACACGAAGATGATGCAGGCAATGTACTTCATTACCAAGCCAAAAATCCCTGAAGAAATTGTCGTTAGCCACGAGGAAGTACAATAAGAGACAGCAGTCAATTACTCGGGCATCAAAATTGACCGCATCCTCAATTTGCGCCAACTTGCCGAGAGATTCGCCCGTAGAACCTTTGCCAGATGCTGAGACCTGAGGGTAATCCTTGGAAACCCTAGCCTCTTGTTTTCAACTTACATGCTAATGTGGAGGCCGACGCTGAGGCTGACGATTTCCCACGCTGTACCCACCTGGTGTGGCCTCCTCAGAAAACACGCGCTCCACACACTTGAAGTCGCGTACTGTTCCCGCCTTTGAAGCGCAGTGTGCCTTGGATGGACATCACACAATGATGCTCAACATTAGATCTCCAACGCAGAACCACTCCTGTGTTTCATTTAATGGCTGACAATCCAGCTCCTGAAGAAGACCTTATCCTCCATCTTTGAAGATCTGCAGATGATTGCGGTGCAAACAGTCTCAGAATAAGACCTACATCCTCGACCCAGAGCCGGCACGGGAGACCCCATGGACCTACCGCCATCAAGATGTCTCCGTCTCTGGTAATCCGGAAAAAACCTCTTCACTCAAAAGGCCTCCTTAGGTCTTTAACATTTCCTGAGCCATACTGGAAAAGGCCTCAAGGAGCTTGAAGACCCTGGAAGAGATTCAGTGCATGAAGCACATATCCTAAGAGCCTTTAATAGCTGGAGGGACGAATACTGTCGCCATTAGCGGATATATGATTGATAAAACCGGTAAATTTTATCAATTTATCCTTATAGGAGACTTAGGGAGGAAATATAGGAGATAAAAGAAAACTTTTTAGATACTGAGAGTATAGAAACTGAGATTGTATGTAGTGCATGGGAGTATTAACAGAAATAATATGTTAACTAAGCAAACGATATAAAATAAATTCGAATGTATTCATATTCTTCAGGCTGAGATTGAAAATGGGCGCAGGGAAATCAAAAGAACAAACATTTTAGGTAAGAGTATGGCAATAGGTTTATGACTTGCAGATTATATTTAAGTTTCTCAACCTCCTAGGTTCCGGGTTTGAGTTATCGTCATGGAGAATGGTTTTCCTTGGTGGTTATTTTTACATATTCCACTAAACAATGCAAAATATAATTTAGGACAACTTTATCTCAAGGACAGTGAAAATAGACTACGGGTCAACTGATTCGAAGGTAATATTCAGTTTTGAGAAAGAAAGTGGTAGACTTTGAAAGTTCCAGGGAGGGGCGTTTTCTGAGGACTTTTCTGAGGGTAAGGGAGGCTGCATCGCTTTTGAATCTAATTAAACGGTTTTACTGAGTAATTGCAATTAGGCAATCTGAACGTGGCCTTTCACTACAACTTGGCTCAGCAGCTCCACTGATACCGACAACACAACATGTAAACGAGGCGTAAAAATTATTACGAATCGCTAAGGGATGATTGCGGTAAAGATTGTCTATTTAATTTGTTCACCGTTGAGACTACGACTGATGAAATTCTTCTTCACGCGCATGCTCTGATTGTCCTATAACAAATCCATCTAGCTATAATCTTCTCATCATAATCATCACTTTCTTCGCTCACTTCATCTCGTAATTATATTTTTGCAAGTCAGAATTAAACAGTTTACTCACGCATTTGATGCATGGTAGGTAAATATTAAAAAAACTATATAATAAGAGGTGGACTCGATAGTAAATAGGACTTGACTTGAGACATTTAAATTCATGCATTTGCCTATTAGCATAAAGTAATTTTCAGTGTATGGAATTAACTTTGTGTTAGAGCCTGTTGCCGATCTAGATCCGTTTGACATTTTTCTGAGAAGAGAGGCATTTATTGTCATTTGAGAAAATATAGAGAAATACATTTCAGAAAAAGGTAAAAGACGGTAATACATGTTTTTTATAATGGAAGCGTACACATTACGCTTACACAGTTAGCAACATAAGCTGCTACGATTTACCCGCAGGTAAATATTACATATTACCCGCACCTGGAAATTGGCACACAATATATTTTAAGTGGAACATTGTGAACGACATATATATTTAATTCTAGGATCGAGCGATTGACTTATAAACTGCTTGAAATAATATTCTGCATTTTCAATACGAGCGGATTAAATCAGACTCCTACGCATGTTTTTCAGTCAATCGGGTGACCATCATTAAGGAACTCGAGAACTCATACATACGTGCGTTTCTACGGAATACGAGCGCGTTAGATTATTTCTTACTTTAAAATCAATTGTTTAATGGCTTTTAACAGATATATAAATCATTTCTCTGAAACCGCTCTTCACTTTCCGGTGGTCGAATGACAATGACAGATGTCCAGCATGCAGCACTCTCAGCTTTATATGATCCGCGATGTTGCGCAGTGTTCCTACATAGTAAATGTATTTCATCGACCCCCTTTGTATTTGTAACTGCTAATTATGGCAAATGGGAATAAGATATACGATACGCTTAACGGTATATGCTTTATTGCCTTAATTTACTTGAGTCTCTAGTGACCGGATGTATTCCATACCCGGAAATGGACCAACGCAGCGGGCTTAATTGAACTTATGGAGAACCGTATCAGATGTCTTTTGCACTACTCCCGAAATGGCTTGGCGAAACTGCAAAAAAGTGCCCACAACGTTTCTCGAACCTAAGTCCACCGGGTAAAATGGGTGAATGGTAAATGTTGCACGGCAAAAACCTCCCTGCCAACGCAGTTTGATGCGCAAGGCCGCCGCCTATTCAATATATCCGCCCTCCCGTTCTTGCTGTGGCATATCGATAATGATTTGACTCGTATCACATTCTTGCAAAAATGTCTTAAGATGGATTTAAGCATTCTGGTGATGGGTTCCACTATCGGTTTCCAATTTACAGTTAATGATTGAACACATTGAATTTTCTCAAAGCATTTTGAGGAAGCTCTTACATAAAATCTCTCCTTATGGAGACGTCTTGAGAAGAAATTCAGTCATTCGATAATTTTTTATTTTAATTTTAAATCTCGTACAGAGATCGTACCCAGTAGAACTGATACATGATTCATAATGAATTGTTATTTAAACTAATACGTAAGGTACATAAAATCAGCATTAGATAAGCGTAAAAAAGTCTAAGGTGTTTTGGCCTAAGGTAAATATAGTACCAGTAAGTAATAAAACAATATCTATGTGAAATATCTTGTTACATGAAATTACCTAATTCCAATTTAAAATATCGGAATTTGTTCCTCGTATTTAAGGAAAGTAAATTAACCTAACCTAATAATTCTGGTAAGGATGAACCAAATAAGTTCTATTTACTTTTTCTTTATATCCGAATAGTAATAATAAACCAATTAGAAGTGACAAGTAAATAAGTTTTGTGATTTAAAGTAACTTATATTTACGTTTTATATTTATGTTTAATTAAAAAGTATAATTACAAGGAAGTTGTTTCTAATAAAATATGGTAAAAAAACTAAAAACCAATTGCACCTTATAATTTTTTTTGTAGAAATGTGGCATTGTACTAAAGAAACTTCAGTGAAAATGCACTAACACTAGAACGACAGGACTTCGACACTTATGAGAACGATGGACTATTTATATTTTGAGATTTTCTTATCTTGTGAGTTATTAAAGCTAAGAAAACGAAATCACTAAAGATATTTTTTGCTCGACCATTTAAAATTATTTTTCTTTTATTGTAGCTCCTAAAACTAAAAAAAAATGTTTTTTCCTCCCTACCTATTTATAAACATTATTTCTGAAAATTACCCCAACAAGTGGATAGATTTGTCTCTTCCACGTAATATATCACCATAAAGTAGTCATTTGTGTTAGATTGTAATAATATAACACGGGATAACAGATTTTTGGACCCGTGATGATATTGCCTGCGTACAGCATAGATCGCGGAATGCACATGCAAAAGTTCTCCTTGGCATTTCTCAGGGCATCTCTCAAAAACAAAGTTAATTTGGTGTTGAACTTACCGCAGTCTCTTCTATTATATTCTTTGCACTTTACAACACAATATTATATATTTACAGTTTTTAATTATTTGGCAAAATTGTCGTTTCCCGTACTCTCATAATCAACAGCATATGAAAAGGAATTCTCGCTTTCCGGTTCGTGCAACTTATAGCTAATTGCCTTAGCTGAAAGCTCTTCAGACGATTTACTCAGAAATTCCTTTCACGTGATACAGCTACCAGTAACTTTTGTGTAAACATAAGAACTGATTGCGCTCAAGTCAATAGTGATGTAGAAACTACAAACAAGCTACCGCCTGGTGTTCGCCTTCACAGAGCACATAACCGCCACAGCTCATCGGCATCTACTCCGCACTGCGTTTGATTACACATTTCATTTTTCTCTGGAGTCTTTTCTTAAGATTTTGCTCTGCATGACAATTATGTTACTTTAGATGATGGTATGCTTAATTTTTCCCCTGGTAAACATTCACATTTCATTATTTCCGTGAAACTTACAACCGTACGGTTGGTATTTAGTAATCTCGATAGCTTGCGGAATCTCCCTTTTTCCTTTGTTTACCGAGCCCAAAATAGTCGTAGTTTCACTGTTTAGCCACTTTACCACCCGGAACAATGTAAAGTAGCTATTGGAGGTAATTTTTCAATTTTTTCAAAATAACGGTTGAACGACATTCATCACAGTATCTGACAGCCTTTACTTGAAGCCACATTTCTCATCATATGGAAATAGTTATCGATAGATTTTTGTCAACATCAACAAAAAGTCAACATTTCTTCTTATATATATCATGTTAGGCTGGCACAAACTTTGTAAAAGGGAACTTCGCTTTAGATGATTACAATGAGCGTCTTCATTAATTTAAGTTCCAGGTTTGTACAATGAAATGCAATGTTCAACAAATCTATATATATATTTTTCAATGACTTCCCTCCACCTTCCAACATTCCATTTTGTATCCCTTCAACTTCTCAGACTATGTAAATGTAAACAAAGAGAGATATGACGGAAAAAATAACTGATGACAACGATAAATCGTAGAAACCCAAGTCGTATTTGATGTGCTCAGTGTGGTATTTGTAAAATTTATTTCCGATTTATTATTGTGAAAATATGTAGTAACACAGAGTATCTAAAGAGAGGGTTTTATTTATTTGAACAAATCTATTCCTAACGAAAGAAAATATGCAAATTTACCTGCTTGCAGGCGTTCATATCTTGATAAATTTCTTTCGGATCTAATATATCGTGTAATTTCTTTGGATCTGTTTACTGATGGAGTATCTTTGCAAATTGGTAAACCCGAGACAAGGTACAAATCAGAATCCGGGGCATTTAGCAATCTCAGGACAACACGGAAGTTGGCCTCAAGTTCACTGATTCCGATGATCAGTTCTTAATGCTGTACTGCCGTCAAAAATAGGTGCCCAGTGCTAACAACGCTACCTTCACCAGTAAGACGTTATTTTGCAAAATATTACAGACTATACGTTCAGCTGATTTTCTTGGATGATATGTTTGACTTCCAGGCAATCTACACACTCCTACGACTGAATCCGCAAATTGTACGGCTGACACAAAGGTCGCACCGGGCTGCTGTTATATTTACATGCTCTAAATTTGTACTAACCGTGTATAATTTATTTAAACTTCACAAAAACGAGGGATCATCTTAAACTTCTATTTCACTGATTTCTGCCACTCAGAAAAAATTTTCGCCTCTCGACCATCCCAGTTACAAAAGGGAGAGAAGTATCAACATTCAAAATTATCTATTATAGTTACCTCAAACTTAATTCTTTCTTACTCTTTAATTCTTTCTTCTCATTATCGCGATAATACAACTAAATGGCTAAAACACCATTATTTCCTCAGAAAAAATATGTTATTCAAATGGCTGACTTCTTCGTTCTAGGTAAAATCCAAATTATCTCTTAAAATAGACTCTTGGCAAATTTGTTGTCTCACCAAAGAAAAGATCTCCAAAGGGGATGAAATGTCACAGAATGGCAATTTTTTCAAAGAAATTTATGGACACAGAGGAACGAATTTTAAAAAATAGCAAAAATGGTTAGGACCATTGTTCTAGAGTTAAATCAAAAAAGCGAAGGTAATACCGTAATCTTAATACTATATTCAAAGCATTGGATTAATGATGAAATGCATAAAAGGCAATTTCGGAAAATATGCCAATGACATGCTGGGGCACCCTTACTTCTATGTGGCAAATATTAAGAGTTTGGTAACCGACTAGAGTCAAAAGATTAAAGAACATATTAACTATTGTTCATGAAGCCCTTTTAATATGCATATGATGTTTTATCGTAAACAACTACGATTAAAATTACCATAATTTTTATTAAAAGACACAATGGTAACAATGGGAAGCACCCTGTAATTCTTCTGTTTTATTGGAAAAAACACCGGTTACGTATAATGATTACATCATCAAGTGTATCAATTTTACCTGTATCAGGTGTATTAGTTAAATTAAACACTGTGCTAATAATTAAACTAATTATTTTATAATTACATTTTCATTAGTTCACAGATGACCTTTTTTGAAATATAGATCCGTAGGAAATAATTTTTTTACAGAAATTTACATGGAACCAAGAGCAAATGTACTTTTAAAATTAATCAGAAATGTTTTAATTTTCGTCTAAATGATCCCCTAAGAAACAAAATAACGGGAACAGAACATTGAAGTACATTTTGACTTCACTGTAGAGTCTGGGGCTGAATGTTAATTTTAAAACATCAAGGGTATATTGATTACAAAAATACATAGAATATAGCAATTTAACGTATTATGATCGGCATGATGATAATAAACGGAAAAAAGGTTATGTGAATATTTCTAAATCAATGGCACGGGGGCACGCTAAACGGATTCTAAATGCATTAAAGTAACTCAAGCCTTGTTTTCTCCTTTTTGAAAGATATCAAAGATTGAACTGCCAAAAAAACTTATGTCACCTCAAAAATGAGCGACACATGTTGAGAAAATAAAATCAAGGAAATGCCTTTGTAACAATCACGTATTGGAAAGACCAAACAAATAGAAAATGATTTGGGAAATGTTTTGGCAGGCAAATCTTTTTTTTCAGAATCAAAGCGAATATAAAATGACAAATACCTCAAAAAATGGAATTGTGAAAAGAGACGTTAAACCCCCATGAGATTTCAATTTCTGAAGGATGCCTTTCAGTCTACTTGATATGATCACATTTCAATATGGAGCAGGTCTAATCACAGCAGAACATATAAATTCGTTCTACTTTTCTATCATGTTGTAAATTAAAGCTTATTATTCACTTACCTAGGTCTAAGCACATAATGTTACATGTTGTATGTCATGTCCGTCGATCCTGAAGATCGAAAAACGGAAGAAGATCGCCAAATACCCGTAGCCAGAGCCTTACGTTTCTATGATTTCCAGCAAAATTGCGAGGATTCTAAGCAGACACGGTATTGAGAGTCACTTCCGCCCGTCCTCCACGCTAAGATAACAACTCATGAAGGCGAATGACTCCTGTGACCTCCATACTCCAGGAGTATACCGCATTCTTTGAAAATGAGGCTTGGCTTACGTGGGGGAAACTAGGAGGACCATTGCCATCAGAATAAAGAAGCATAATAGGCATTTCAGGCTCGTAGAACCTGAGAAATCTGCCATGACTGAACACAGCATCACCAACGACCATGCCATCCAGAGGGACAAGGCGAAGGCTCTTTGCCGCTGCAACAAGTTCTGGGAAAGACTGACGAAAGGAGCTGTTAGAATTAGACGGAGAAGGTTGAAATTAGAAGGAGAAAATTTTCAACAGAGACGCGGGTTACCATTTAAGGAACGCTTGGAAAACGGTACTCAGAAGGATCAGAGAGGTCAGAAAAATGCGGGAAGACTCTAACCAATCAGGAGTGTCCAGACCTGGCTGCCGTCCCTATATATAATGGCACCTAAGAAGTCATGACATTCTGAAGACGATGGACGACTTAGCCATCGAAACGTCGGCACTCATGAAGTCTTTCACCCGATGGACTTTTCAAATAGATCTACAAAACATAGTGCTATTCACAAGCTATCAATTCATATGTGAGACTACGTATTGGCATGTAAGTTTCTGGAAAGAAATTTCTGGGTCGGAGAGTGAAATAGAAGGGTAAGTGGGGAGAGGTACTGATTGTGTGGGGAAGGTATATTCAATTCGTTACGAGGTCAGGTCAAGAAAATAAAAGAATTTAAATGACGAATCGCCCTTGATCTAAAGGATGCGATTAGAGGGATAGACGATAGAAACCTTTATGGACAGAATAAATGAACAAAGAGACAGTTTGATGAAAAGCGACGAAAAATCGTAATTTGCAAAACTTTGTGTGCTCATAACCAACTAAAAAATATTACACCTAAAATTATACATTGGGCAAACAAAGGAATTGGATTTGAAATAATCAACAGTCCAGTATTGTGATTTTATGTAAATAACATATGTTTTCCACCCATTCTACAATCCTGTATATGAGATGAAAGCATGTATTGGACCGGAAAAACTCCAATAAATAGAATATCACTGTGCGAATTTCCACAGAGAAAAAATCATCCGCCTTGACCGGGATTCGAACCCGGATCCCTCGATTTCCGGCCGAGTGCTTTCGCCAGTTAAGCTATCCCGGTCAAGGCGGATGATTTTTTCTCTGTGGAAATTCGCACATTTGTGCATTGCGGGTGACTCCGTAAAAGTGAAACTCCGTGGCTAGTCCCGGATAGCTTAAAAATTGTCAGAATAGCACTGATACTAAATGTCATTTAATCTTCTGATAAAGGTCATGAGGTCAAATCTGCTGGATCGACAGCATCTATGCTTGCTTAAAACTGACGAAGTAAATCAAGTAGGCAGTAATGTTCGTACGTGGCCTAATGTTGCTTATATGGATGATGGGTATGACATAACCAAGGAATGAAGAAATACAGGCTGAAGTGAAATGTGACTTTGCACGACTCCCCTGCCACAGTTTCTCTGAAAAATTTTTCATGCATGCAGGCTTTGCGTTATATGTGCGCCCACGTTTTTGTTCTCTTCTTTAAATATGCTCACCTCCATCTACGCAAGCCCCCTTCCTTTCACTTCCCGCATTTTTAAATTTCCCATTTTTTGCCCGTCATATATTCCTATTTTCGTGGAGGAGGGCTAAGAGTTTTTACCCATTAAGGGCAGACTCCAAGGGTATTCCAACTCATCCACATTTGTTTATGGCACCTCGCGTGCTTTAAAGGAACTGAAGTAGAAAAATTGGGTCCTTAGCCTGGAAAATGAGTTAAAGAGTGAGGGAGCACTATGGTATTATATGTAAGCAGATAATGGAGATAAAAATTACTACTAAATTAATACCCGCATAGAATTGCCCTTAATGTTCATTTATTTAGTAAAGCAGGTACTTAGAGCTAAAGGATAAAACTCATATGCGTCTCTTGGAACACCAACAAGGAAATAAAGTGGCGTAGAAGTTAAAAAACGAACAAAGAAAACGAAATATTTTAAAAATAATTGGAATAAATATTACTTTCCATCTACGAACAAAAGCACTTAAGTTTTACATCAACATTCTTCAACATATTGCAAAATAAACTACTTGAAATCTACTCCTTTTAAAAATCCTCAGTCCTTACTGTTAGTTTGCATGGATGTATAAGTACATAGGCAATTTATTCTCGTAAAAGTTTAAAAATATAAAAAAGTAATTGATGACCTTCAACAAGCCTAATTGTGATAAAATAATTTTTTTTTTCACTTCTGATCCGAAGAATTATAAGTTACTTGTGCCTCAAAATCATGATTAGTCTCACATTTGTTTTACATCTGTAATGAACGCAACTAGTTCATTTTCTACCAAGTTTAAAATTCATAAACTGGATACGGTAATTGCTATGGTTACAAATGAATAAACATATTTTTTTAATTGTACTCATCATGAGACGACATAGTTTCCAGCGTTTCGTTGTGGAAGTAAATGGTGATAAAATGAAACACGGAAATTCCATCCATATACCATATATACCTATGTTTATGCAATTCATTGGCATTTCTTTTAATCATCATTGTATCAGATATGAATTGTTTCTACCTATTCTATGCTTAGTAGATAACAGTGTATCCCTGTATACTGGCTCCCCAAACATTCTTCTTTCTAACGCATTGATCAGCATACTGTTAATTCCCAAGAAAAAAATTTTATTGCCCTATAAAATACTTAGGGTATTTATAAGTCAATAGTTTTACTCCAAATTTGATTTTTTTCATGATCTGCCCTTCTGCTTTCAAAAGTACTTGCGGCTAAAAATACCCTCCATTCATGAATTCAGCACTCGTATTAATTATTTCTTATTCGTATTCATTCGGAATACCTTCTTAACTCATATAAGATCGAAAGACCAGAACTTCAACTTTTAGATTTCAATTAGTAAATTGTTGCCACGTATAAGCAAACGTAATTATATCTCTAAACAACATATTTTACATGCATTAAAATGACTGTACAATAAGTACTATGAAACTAGTTGAATTTACTTGGTCACAATAGTCCTCGAAACAGGCAGTTCAAGAAGCATTCGGACAAAGCTTTCACTTTGGCATGCTACGATAACATTTAATTAGGGGATTTTTATTTTTTCTATGAAACTCGAATGAACTATTAAAACCCGTTCTAAAGTAATCAAGATAACGTGATTCCACGATATTAAAACTTCATGTACAACTAGAGTAGCTCCTTAAAGAGCCATATAGTTTAAAGTGCACTCGCCTAGACCCATGCCAATTTGAGGAAATATTACAATTCCCGGAGGAAACTGCATGGTATTGAGGCAGTGACATTAGTATTATCAACCCTTGAGGGTACCCAACAGACTCCAAAGTAACTTGGAGCGGTCAAACACGATAGCGCAACGTGCGGGCTAATTGGTCCCCCAACGGCTATTCCACCACATCTCGGCTCAGCATTGAGCAACTGCAGAGTAGACCGTCTCTGTTTTCCATAATTTGACTTTCAAGCGGTCGATAAGGAGCGAATTGCGAAAATCTTATTGGTGAAGAATATGTTGAATAAACACGTAAAATTAGCAAGGAAGGCAATCCTCTAACCCTTAGTGTTGAAGTTTTTACAGCACGTCTGAAGTACGATAAAGACTCCTTTAAGGGGCAGTGGTGGGGTAGATTTGTAAGTTTAACCGCGCATGCATAAAACCTACAGGTATATGACAATGAATAATAAGGAAATTACAGGATAAGTTACTGGACTAATTAGTGGAAATAACAAATTACCTCGGAACAAACAACTTTCTCGGTTAAATATACTGATTACTAATGAGCTAATTCGTGGTTTATGATAGCTTTTGGTACATTGTGATACACTTAAGATCAAACAAAACGAAGTATTTAAAACGTTGATGATTAATTTTTCTCTTTAATATGCTGAAGACAAGTATTTTAAATTGAAAAAACCTTTATCAATATGTTGACAATCAATTTGAATAACTACTATACAACCGCTAGAACAAAACCGTTTGAGCATACCACAAGAGCATGGCTATTTATGTAGCACATACTATAGCTCTCTCAAATTCAACGACAGTATATACAGGCCATTGGTAATTTAGAATGATTTTGATAACTAATCATCTAATTATTCAGCTTTTATTAATCGAAATTCCTCTTTATTTAAGTATGTTTATTCCTATAAGTATGTTTAGCATCGGAATTCCTATGAGGATTACAAGACTTAAGTGACAATCTGAAATCACAGATAGCTATAGTAACTAATATTGAATGTAATCGTAAATCTGCTAAAAGCAAAATTAAAAGTAATAAATAATAAATATAATAATAAATAAAAATAAAACAATTGATGCTCGTGTATTACTACACTGCTCGCAAATATGCAAACTATTTTCATAATTGTAAAAATAACTTTTGCTTTGTAAAGCCCTAAAAAATATGATTCACCAGCATTCAGCCCCAACTTTATAATTCACACTCGAAGCCTTGGACACATTTGTGCCACTTTTAGCTTTTCAATTTTTCCTGCAAATGCCAAGCAATTTCATAATTACAAACAGTGAATAAGGTTTATCTCAAGCAGAAGTTGTTTACACGAATTAAGTAATTTTAAATGTAATTATCATTGTAAAGAGAGGGTGTCTTTTTACAGATATGCGTGACACTTGAATATCTGTAGATTAATTAATTATATTATATTACACGGACTTCATTGTTCAATGTTCACAGTAATATAACATTTTTATGCATGTAAAATTAACCAAAAGCAATAAAACACGCAGGGGTGTTCAAAATTAGACTCACTCTCGATAAAATTAGCTTTAAATTCCGCCGCAGGGTGCACCGAAACAAGAAAACAAGGAAAACAAGTAGTTATTTTATCTTTGATCATCTTTGAACTCGTTGTAAAATATATTAGCAGAAATATATCATTTGAGCTTAGTAACTCATAACATATTTATTCAAAAATGATTAAGGCATTTATAATTATCATAAAATTAATAGTTTGTTTGCCTGAGGTAGAATCTACACACACGCTTCAATTCTTCCATTTCAGGGGTAAAATGTGGCAAAAGAATCGAAATATTGTAAAACATTCGATCCACTCGTTTTAACTGAAAACATTATAATGAAACCCATGTAATACGAAAAGCTGATAAAATGTCAAACTGATCCTATAAGGTGGGCTGTAAATGTACTAGGGAACGATTTACTTACAGCTATTTGAGAGAGAACTTGATGCCTAAAAGCTGTTCTTCAACGAATCAGTACGCTAAAACAGGTTAACACATGAGAGAAGTAAACACATTTTATATCAAAATAGGTATCATTGTCAAGGACAATATAAATATTTGCTGCCATCCATTGTGTATAATATATATCATACCATGAACGTACTAAATTCGGCCAAATGTGACAGGGCCGATGTCGCCCTCGGATTAAAGATGATTTTCTCCACAGAAAGGATATAAAAGTAGTTTAAATTGAACATATTGTTGGCTGACGTGAGACCAACATATGAGGCCAATAAAGTGACATGTTGCCTTTCACAAACAAATTTTACCGCTATGTTCCAGAGACTAAGGCATTTTAATTTGCCCACTAATGAAAACTCGTGTTTTGAAGCATGTAATGTTCAGGTGGAAGAATTTTGAAAAGCTTAAAGAATTTCCTGTCCATCCAATCAAAATAAAAATATATTAAAAAAAAGAGTTTTGCACATCTTCATTGAAACAACTACCAACGTAGAGTTTCATTTAAAAAAACACTGATGACTTCTGCTCAAACGGTCTAATTAGGACTGACCATTTATATGGTTTCCAAATTCCAAGGAAAGGATAAGTCCCTGTGAAACGAGAAAATGATTCTGCATTTTTATCAAAAGAAACAAATGATAATCACAAGAGCTCAAAGATCGTAAATTCCCAGGCTGTCAGGCTTCAAAGGATGAGGAAGAGACGTGCAGACATGCACGTAAAAGAAGCTAACTCCCACATTTTTGGTGATTCATATTCACGAGTACCGCGCCATCTACACAACAGAATTAAATTGGAAGGCTTGGAACCAATTAAGGCGAAAGACATTCTCTTCCAACTTGGACATGAATGCGGAAAATTTAAAGAGATCACACTTAACATAACACGTTATCACTAAAAATAAGCTGTTTCATGTCTTAATATATATTCGATTAAAAGAAATGATTGATGGCTAAGTAATGGATTAACCAACTGATCAACTAATTTTTCAACGTGGAAGAATTAGATCTATCGTACCCTTCCCGTAGAGAAAACTCGCGGAAAGAGAGTCTTGATTGTTATTCTTCTAAAGGAAGATGTGCCCAGTTGGTTTTGGCTTAATTTATCGTCAAACACAGTAAATATTTGTTTGGGAAAAAATGTGGATATGGCATTCAATATCATACTTAGCATTTACAACTTGCACGTCAAAAACGGCGTTTTGAAATAGGATAGTTTCCACTTTCTTTAATAGGAGAGAATACTAAACTCGATGCCAATCATATAATCTTGATACGAGAGTGAATTCCACTGAAGTGATAGCCTTTGATGATTTGTTAAGTAAGAATATCCGCTAACGTTGGCCAGAATCCTGTATTTTTTGTTAATTTTTACTTTATTCTTACGTTAAAACTACTCTCCGACCACTGGAATTATTTTGTTCCTTATTTTAGAATTCCAAGGCGCGCTTAAAAAGAAACAGAAAAATAACATTATAGTTAAGTACAATCACTGAATAGCAAATATTTTTCCGTATTTTCCAGTTCCATTCCATTACAACACGGAGAAGTAAGAAAAAATTTATTTTTACGGACAAAAATACTTACCAACTAACAAACCCGTGTGAAACAAATAAATTTTTATGGCGGAAATATAGCACATTAAACAGCTAAGCATAGAACCGCCATCCACTGCCCAACTAGAGATCCCACGGATGTGGACTTTGCCTTGAGAAAGGAACGTACCCAGGATGCCCAGGAAATATCCACAAATGTAGGTTATAGTGATGCATGAACGAGAAACAAATATGCAAAACGAGCCAACGTCAGACTACAGCAAATAACTGATACTTAGGTAAAGGTATTAGGAACAAGCATAGTTGACATTTTGAAAAATGATTTCGGAGATATAACTGAAGAACACATTTTCATAGATGAAAATTCACTAATTAAACGTTATTGTAGTTCCATCCAATGTTCTTGATCAGCGATACTTTGGCCTCCGCGTCCGTTTCCCTGACGAAAGCAGGATTTACGACATAACAGAGTCGAGGTTGCGTATCTTCGATGTTATCACAGGTTGAGTGTTGAGACGAGAAAGGAAACGTTATCCGAAAATCAACTGACTCGCGTACTGTGATTTTTGGTTGTCATTCACTCTCGCACTGCGACTGTGGACAGGCACTATTAAGCACTAAAAGAGACCCGCACGATAGCGAAAATATTCTCCAATTAAGGATATTTTTAGGAGAAAGTTCAGACCGCGGCCACTATGTGGCATTACCTCCGAATACTTAATATAGGAGCATAACCTAAAAACAAAAATTGCGTCTTGAGCATCTCATGTTAAAACCTTTCCGACTTTATTTCAGAATACCGTTTATGTCGGTGAAAATGTTATCATTTCAAGAACCTTAAGCGACTATTGTCACACATTTCATGTTAATTAGATGTAAAAATGACTTAGGAGATTGTCATTAACCAAATATAAATCTTTGGACAGGTTAAAACATTCAGTGTACTCCACCATTAGGAATCATTGTCTTAGATTGGACTACATTTGCAATTACTAGTCAAACTAAATATAACCAACCAACAAAATAAAAAACTTTTTTTGTTAAAATGAGGACTGAAAGAAGAACTATACCATCAATTTTTGGAATGTGTCATAGAGCAATGCATAAAATAATATATGCAATATGCCTGAAATACGCTCCTGTATCATTTTACTGCATCTGATTTATTGCCAGGGTATCGATCCGATTGTCCGATCAATTGTGCTAGCCAGTTCTATGCCATTTTAACTGAATGTAAAATGTTCCTTTCAAAATGTAGCTGAGAATGGTTGATAAGAGAGATAAACTCTTTTCTCTCAATAATTAAGATTAATTTAGCAGAGTTCTGATAAAAATACGAATTTTGGTGAGAAAAGATTTGACTAGTTCTGACAAGAGTGATTTACAGCTAGCAGGGAACATTGAGGAACACACTGAAATGAATAAGTGTACAAGAAAATATTCAGGAAAAATATTGAGTTTCATTTTAGAGATGACAAATTATCATAAGGAATCCGAGTGACATGGCTATTTTCAGAAGAACATTGTCGCAATAAAGGGGAGTTATAGTAGGCTCGCAGGACATTATGTACATATAGATAAAACACTTTGAGAGAAGATTATACAAGGAATACGAATTATTGAGCTGTGGAATAGTGGAGAAAATGACATGAAGAAGGATTTTGTACTTTCTATAGATAAATTTAGAGAGAGAAAAGTAAATTTTTACAGTATGTACAAAAATGCCTACAAATAATGCAGTAGAAAACGAATTTCCCACATAATTAGTCATATTGTAAAATGTTCACGCCCATTTATACGGCATAACCATTTCGATTGAATGAGATACAATTTGGCAATACTTTAATTAACGGCATTATTTTTCCAAATATTTCCATTCGTTTAGAGACTGTTCAAATTATAAATTAATGGCTCATCTAAGTTTATGACTAACTGTGTTACCGGTATGTATTGGTCAACTATAATCATCGCAAGTTCATCGACACTTAATTTTTGAATAATTCGAGGATGCTTATCAATAACTTAGTGAAATAGTGGCTTTCTCATTGACACGCATGACGCTTGTGTTTTTAGTCACATTTCTCTGAGTACATATAAATTTAAAAAAGTATAAAAATTTTTTTAACTTCAATGCACACCTTCAAAATAAAGATGATAGTTTAATTTAGCCATTATGAGTATTTGTGCCTACCACATGGTAGTAGGGGCAATTTTCCTGTGATATAATTTTGTTCAATTACTTGGTGTGGATAAATTAAGAAATTAGCAAAGAACAAGGTATTTATGTACTCAGCTACAAAGTTTTAAGAGTGAATTTAGTAATCACTTTGAGCGGGGCTTCACCCTGAAATTAAAAACTCAATACAAACTCCTAAAAAAAAGGGTTATTATGGTCCATTATGATATGTGCATGTAGATAAAATACGTACATGGCAGGAACTCATGTGGGGAAATAAACTTTTATTCGTTTCAAAATCAAGATCTAGTCCAAGAGAGAATCGGTCCTAAGTTAAGCTGTTTGAATTTCTTCGCACAACCTATTCTTGAGAAACCCACAGAGCCAGTGGTATCTTATCTCCTTCGACACTGATGCATGGATTTCCAGTGCCGCTGTGTAAATACATATGCCTGCCCATTTTCACTAACCAAAAAGCATCTGCGGGTCAGATGAAGTACTTATAATTGGTGGGGATGCTGCAATATTGAAACATCTACAATTCAATAAAAAGCAGCGTTAAAATTAAAGATGAAAGTAGCAACGAAACTACATGTATAAGTTATTATTCCCCTGGGAATGAAGACATTTCTCTTTCTAAATGTGCATTTACTTGAGTAAAACAGTTTTTTCCCAGTAGCGATGAAGTTAACTGCATATAAGAAGAACCCTTATAAAAAATAGTAAAGCTTATTGTTTACCGGGTAATAGAAAGAGAATTGGCATGAAGCCACGTAATCTCTTAGCAAATCAAGATTTTTAATAACCTGTCTGGAATCATCGCCTCTATAAAACTTCAAATTTAAAATGATAAGGACCCTAACGCTGTGTGGAAACCTAAACTGAACACTCAAATTTGATTCGACCAATTTATTTCCAAGATCCAAAACGTTTCTCCAATAACTACTTCAAACACAGCACAAGACGTAATTCCTCAATGATATTTGTATTTGGTGAGACTCTGAAAGAGTTCCAGAAACAAAATACACCAATTCCTACTCGTTTAAGTTTCTTTACTTATTGGTTCACATTTCTGTAATGAGAATTTAGCATTCATTAAGAGTAATGTCTTCTCATTTTAGGAGAAGCATATACAGCTAAGCCTACAGGACCTCCATTAAAACGAAGGATATCGTACTGTCTACTTTAATTCCAATTTATCCAGCACGTGTTTCAACTGACTAGCAGTCACGTGTTGTACCCGATGATGACTGCAAGTCAGTAGAAACATGTAACGTACGAAGTAAAATTAAGTAGGCAGTGCGATATCCTTTGTGTATAATTTACAATGCTGTCCTACAATATCTCGCCTATAAAAGTGAAATTTATAGGACCTCCCTTGGTGAACATTCGTATTCAGAGTGTGAGGAGATGAGTTCAGGATCATAAAATATAATATTTCAATCAATTTATGTGGCTTATGTAGTATACAAACTCAAAAGATGATTAATGATGCATGTTAAAAATTTTTAACCATACCTCCTAAAAAATATTTATTTGATCGTCGCATGCAGGAAAAACACTACCAGTCAATTAAATTACAAATACAAGAAGAGCCAGGGCTTTGTCATGATGAGATAACATTTCTGTGCGTTACGGTGTAGCATTAATATTCCAGTTCCTAAAAGTTTTAACGCGACCATTATTTGACCGCAGCTAATCGGACTAAATTAGCACAAGTGCACAGTGCGAAGTTTTACACTTCATCAACGAGAATCACGCCGAATAAGACTCTTCTTGGCTTCAAACGCGCTGGGTTAAGTTTTCGCGGTAAACGGCAAAAGCCTTGATGATGAAGTAATTAGTTCATCGAGGCAACCTCAGGTGGGTAGGTGATGCGGCGAGGGCCTTCAGGGGGGTCGGGAAGAGGGGGGGAAGGAGGAGGGTGAGTGGAGGGGGTTGAGTCCGTCCGAGGATTCAATTAGCTCTCAGACAGTGGAACAAGGCAGAGAGAGGCTCGCTGCTCCCTCACGCGTCCCACATCTTACACGAGTTTACGGAGCTCTCCCCCTCAAAATGTCTCCCCATTTAAAACCCCTTCCTTCACTCCTCTCCCCACACAGCATCCCTAATCCTCTCTCCCAAGGCAACGGGAGAAGTGGCGGGAGTGAGAGAACAAAGGTTTCGCGTTGCAGTCCTCTTGCCAAGGTCTCGCTTTCGCGTTTCCATTCTCACTATTTCCACACTCGTGGAGCCGGCTTTTTTCATTCTTTTTTATTCTTGTAAGGATTCAGTCTATATTTGTTAATTTTTCTGGAGTACTAGGCGAGCTGTAAATGGAGGTATGACCTAGGAGTAAAAGAGGTCTAACGGCAGACGCCACGCGCGGAAGATACTTGATTTGTAAGATAAAAAAGATGAAGAATAATGGAACGGGATGAGGTTGTTTGCCAATACAATTCCCTTCAGCTGCGAGGAACGTACTTGTACGTGTGTACGGGCAGCTGCGGGAAAAACGTACTTGTACGTTCGACCCTCTCTTCTTACCTGCTCCCCGAGCCCCTTCCTATCTTTCTGGCTCAAACTCTTTCTTCCTTGATGAGGACAATTGGCAATCCTCATTTCCTACCAGAGTCCCTCCCTCGCGGTCTCATTCCATTACCATGACCTTTCTTCCTATCATCCTCAAATGCGCTCTGGTAGTTTTACCAGAGCGCAATGTGGATAAAAATCAACGGATTTCCTTGGTGTTTGGTATCAAATTAGACAGTAAATTACGAAAAAACTTCATGTAAATCTTATTTTGCAGATTTTCGCCGATAAAAAAATTGGCCAAATTAACTGATGTTCCACTGATCCATTCCTTATTGGGTGGGGTCCTTTCCGCGGAACCTCGGGAAAAGGGTCGGGAGGGGATTGCAAGGTTCTTCTACCTGCTTTGCCCCTCGCGGTAAAAAAGAGGGACTGGCCTCCTTCGAATATTTCCCGTACACAGTGGAAGACTTGCGATCTAGCTGCCGCAGCTGAAGGCCGCAGATAGAAAATGAGGTATTAATAGAATCACAGAGTAATTTGGAGAAAAGATGCTTTCTCAATGGAGAAGTCGCTCATTTTCATAGTACGATAGAATTAGCTTGGCTATCCGTCGTAAATTTTTGGTTATATGAAAAGTTGAATGACAGATGAGATACTTTGTATAATTTCATAAAATTCTTCATGCTACCTCGCATGCCGCTGCCAAGGTTTGCAGCAAGAAGTATTAGGACGCAAGACATAGAAGGGGCTACGGAATAGGTAAAAGACTACCATAGAGAAAAGACTGCATTGCATTTTATTTATTTTTCTTATGCTATTATGCCACCTTTTTCACTATAATCACCAACGCACGTTGAAAGGGGGAATTTTTATGCTTTGTGGTATGGTGTACCTCTCTTTCGTCGTTTCTATCAGTTCTAGAAATACTGCAGGGTCAAAACAATATCTTCCCTGTCGTGCTGAAACTCGTTTTGTATGACATTTTCTAATAATCTAAGATTAGAGCGTAACTCCTTAATCTCAAACGGATCCCAATCGAGTCCTCCCATCAGCTTGAACTATTAATGAGATTCAATTTCTCATAGAAACTTATCACGATACGTGCGGCTTTCCATTGCACTGTACATACTTTGCGAAATAATATTTCTGTTCCGGGTCCCAAATATTCGCAGTGTACACGAGAAGTTGCCTAACCAGGGAAGCTTTATATCTTGTTTTCCATTTTCAATTGTTGAACCGTCCTACTATAGTCTTGAAAAATCCTACTTATTTCTTCAATGCAGTGCCGTTAATTTTCATGTGGGTTCCTCCAAGGGTAAGGCTAAAGTTGAGATACATGATTTCATCTTAACCTCTCCCACCTCATCAATATGACATTTGGGTGGTTTCTTTCGTAAAAAGTGTACTGGTTAGTTAGATTTAAAGCACGCAGGTTTAGAGATTGATAGACAAATGAAAATAAAGGGAGGTGAGATTAAGAGTTTCGAGTTCCAACTTTCAACTAACTTCAATTTTTATGATAGACCAAGATACCTTTATTCATTTGAATCTTATAAATTAGACACATTATGCTAATGCAAAAGAAATGTATATTTTCAAAAGTACAGAACAGTACCGTTGCTAGTACATAATATTGACAATCACACAGGATATAGCTCAAATTTCTACGCGTTACAAAGTTTTAAAATTGCATGATATTCATATGAAATATAACCATTCACTAATATTAAAAGCATGAATGCCTAAACGTGAAAAAACTAAGGAAAAACCCTAATATTAAATAATAAGGCTCACTGCTGGAAAACACCCGCGCAAGAAGTTAGGAGATTGAAAGACCTGTGAAACCTACGGATAGTGATTCTGACATAAGTGATACAGAAATATATAAATTACAAACGTAAACATAAGCAACGTGAGAAAATTATAAGTAAAGCAATAAAAGATATCAGTAAAAGTAGAAATTGGAGCGCGCGAATGTAGGGGTTAGCTGAGTTTTTAGAGAGAGAATGGAGAGAAATTCGGCGACTGCGTTTGCACCAAATGATCCAAATTTAAACGTCCCATCCGACGCGTGGAGGAAGGCACTTGATGTTCCCTGCACCAGCATCCAATTAAGGTCCAGGATTAGACTGAAAATTCCACAAAAACTAGGATTTCAACCTGCGCCCTTAGTTGGGAATCCAGTTCCGTGGGGTGAAATTAGTTCAATAACAAAATGGTACATTCATATGCATGGTTTCCCAATGTTATACGATGAAAGATAATATCTGGGTTCAAACTGCGTGATTCCATTCATTCCAGCACTTCTGTAAACCACGTATGGCTTACAAAAAGCATTTGCACACAAAGCTCGACGGCGCATTCTTTATGGCTTTTAATCAGTCCTCATCCAGGTAAATGTTTCGTATTAAGTCAACCGTGTCCGACGAGATGTGGTGATACAGTATTTTCAAAAATGATAATCCATATATTTTGTCCTTCCATTACTGTTTTGGCGTACCACTTAGCCATTATCAGGTACAATATCCATAATGAATTGTAGAAATATATTATAGCTGGTGATGGCTATGTATTACTAAAAAATATTGTCGTTATATCTAAACCAATTGAAGAGTTCTGAATAGAATTATATTCATATATTTCCATTATTATCCGATCCTGTAAATAGAAGGAATAGATTGGATAGGGGAAGAACGACAGGAACGGCGACTGAGGAGGTTAGGTGCAGTAATTTAGTTCATTTTCCTGGTCCTTAAAGAACTTTCCACGTATTTATCTTTTCATTTGGTCAAAGCAGGTCATTCGCCAAGCTCTCCCAAGCCTCCCTCAAATTAAAGGAAGAATAGGCCGCGAACTTTCATTGTACCCTGTATCCAATTCCCAAATGCCTACTCAAAATGTTCCCTTTACGTGAAGTTATCCTAACACCCACAGGATTAACCAGACTAGGTCTTAGTCGACGAGACCGTGATTCTCAAGCTCACTTTGCAGTACCTAATAGGACCTATGCAGACGAATGTCGCATTATAAGTGCACAACGTTGGATCTGGAACTCTCCCCATGAGTTTATCTAAGATTCCGTAAAGAACTCTTCCGCCATTGAGTTTTATTTAACTAGTTTATAAGAAACATTTTAAATATTCCTCAAAGAATATAAGTATTCAGTTTAAATAATAAGCAATTTCTGTTGCAGGTATCAGAGGCACACCATGAAATCAATTCACATAAAAGTTGGATTAGATTGGATCTCAAGCATATCCTTTTCAAATCGACTGTCTAAGAGACCGTTACCATCTTGGACCCATTTGCTTTAACAAGTTCCAGCTACTGTGTTTGGTGAATTATTCCTCTTAGTTTTAAACACGAATTCTGTACAATTTACTCATGAAGGAGAAATGCTGACTGAAATATGTGCATGAAACTTTCAACCTAAATTTCTTTATGGCACAACTTAAAATTCCCATTTGCCATGAATGTATCATTTTAAAATTACCAAAATTCTTTCTTCCATTGTCACGCATAGAATTTTAGCAAATTAAGTTTTTCTGGCTATTTCTCTAAATTTATCTAAGAAAGAAGAGAAGAAATATCATATATGAATGCGAAATGGGTTATAAAATGACCTCGCAGCTTGAGCATGTTTTACCTTTTACAGGAAATCAAAATATTTGCAGTACGAGGTGAGGAGAGAGATAAAGGTCTCGTTTAGGGAACTTAATTTCCTGTTATTTTTCTTGCAACCTTGATAAGATAGCACTTGATGGCCGCTCAGGCCATTTTGGAAGAAAAAATTACACCTTCCCTTCTGTTCCATTGTTTCTTCGCGACAGGCTCGATATGCAGTCACGGAACATGGCTTTTGTGATATCTTGAAAGGGAAACTTATATCTCCAGGAAATCAAGCAATAATTTACGTGTTTTGACAATATCAAGATTTTCTGCTCCGTAACCGTTTCTGCCTTACCAAAGATAGACTTAAAGACGATAGATGTTGAGATAAAATCCAGGAATGTGATGAATAGAGAGGTTGACACATTCGGATCAAGAGAGAAGATATTTTACCCCAGCAGTTTGAGTCCTAATACTGATTTTATGTAGTTCCAAAACGACGCTTTCTCTTAACGCAGTTTGGGACATTTTAGGGAACAGCAAGTATTCAGTATATTTTCCTTTCCCCTTAACACGCAACAGGTTAATTTGCACAACAGACTGGAATGATAAACCTCGTCTGCCGATGATGAATGAGTTGATGGTGATATCTTGACGAAGGATAAATGTGCAAAATGAAGATAACAAATGTAGAAATTATATCGTACAAGTATATCTTGGAATTTCATATGACGAGCAGCATAAGCGTCATGTTGGCCAATAATAGGGAGATCACCGCTATAAAAATTTCATTGCAAAAGTCATAAAATTCACCCTGATAAGCAAAACTATCGGAAAATCAGTTGCACAGTACTTATTTGAAAATAGAGTATCGATGATTCGTCACAAAAGGATTCAAATTTCATACAGTTGGTAACCATAAAATGATGCATTTAATCTGCATTTCATTAATCTCTAAGAAACGATATAATGTATCTGATTCAGCAAGATTATAATGAAAATTATTACAAGTCTTTGCAAAGTACTATATAACAATTTCACTCATCTATTTAGAGAAAAAAGTGGAAAATTTTGCGCATGGAGGATCATCGTTGATGTTGTTCAGTAACATGTGCATTTCAGACTATCCACTGTTAACATGATTACAAAGCCAATTGTAAGTAGGCGGGTTCTGTTTCGGCAAAAGGGTTTTCATATCGTTTAGTCATGGCCACAGGTCACTCCATTTATATGACTGACAGGAATACATCTTGCAATACTGGAAGTGATACATTGTCAACGGGTTGATTGTCTGATTAATTAATTCACGTGGTAATTGTTAAGCCTTAGTTTAAAAGGCTCGATTGAGAGGACACTCATCACACTACACTCAGCCTCAGGTAGCATAAAGATAATTGTGAATAATTAAACCATCCATTGATGCACTTTGTACGACTAATTAAAATTAGTATTAGAACGACAAGGGACGACAGAAAAAAAGGCTCTCCACTGTTTCAAGTTCATTCTATTTGATGCTTTTCAGTTTCAGTGCGGGAAATAAGAATTAAGATAAATCATTAGAAAACAAAATTAATGAAGTTCTCAAAGACAAAGAAAGTGGTCATAAAAGTAGGGGGCCACACACTTGAGCAAGTAGAGCATTTTAATTACTAGGGCGGTACGCTGTAAGAAAATGGAGAGAGTAGTAAATACATATTATATATATATATATATATATATATATATATATATATATATATATATATATATATATATATATAGCTAGGAGGCGTTAGTAATAGAAGGGAGCTGATGATGAGGATCTTGGGTGAAGAAGAGGCTGATGATGAGCTTGATATGAAGCGTAGCACTGTATGCGGCTAAAGGTGAATCCTAAAAAGTAGGACGTGTACAGGTTTCAGTCATTTGAAATGTGGGTGTGGAGAAGGATGGACAAGGTGCAGTGGGCGGAAAGGAAGACTAACGAAGATCTTCTTAGTGTGGTGGGCTAGAAGAGGAATGTCCTGGCTGAAATCAGGAGTAGGTGGCTGGAGAAAGTAATGGGAGAAGGTGAAGTGATGTTCAAAACTGTGATTTAGGGAAGGATATTGGGCAGGCGGAGAAAGGGAAAAAAGAGAATTATATATATATATATATATATATATATATATATATATATATATATATATATATATATATATATATATATATAAGCTAGCAACAAGGCGTTGAGGTTGGGGATGGATAGATAGGTATATCAGTGGACACTCACAGAAAGGCGATCCATGGCGACGCCGGTGTCCACTGCTCTCGGAAGCTTTCGGGTGAGAACCCTTCCTCAGCGGGAGAAAATCACAACTGAAGAGTGTCACACTGGAGTTGAGGGTAGAGGGTCTGCTTAGGAGGGTGGTTGGTTTTTGAGGGAAGTGATTGGTTGGAAGGAAGTGAGGGAGGGAGGAATAATGGGAGGGGATACGGAGAAAGCTAGCGGAGGTTAAGCCCGGGAGTACACATACATCTTAGGATTGAAATATATGATTGTTCCCAATGGCGGAGCTCCATGATAGATGTGTCAGGTGGGAGGGCGCGAATGATTTTTACTTGGAAGCAGTCGTTGAAGGGGAGGTTATGAGAATTGGCGTGCTCCGCTACAGGCAGCTTCAATTGTTGTGTCACGCTGCTCCTGTGGTTATTGATTCGTACATTGAGAGGTGTGCTTGTGAGGCCAACGTAGAAGGCCTGGCAGTGCTTACAGGTGAGGAGGTAAATTACATTACTCGAGGAACAGGTTCCCCGAGTAAGTATCTGATACGTTATATTTGTGACAGGGGTCGTGAAAGTTCGGGAGAAAGGGTTGAGTGGGCAGGTGAGACAACGGGGCTTACTGCAAGGATTTGATCCAACGAGAGGGGGATCGGCCACACTACCCTCCAGTGAGGTTTGTCGGATCTCGCGGATCCAGAGACTATTTTGGAGATTGGGAGGGCGACGAAAGGAGAGCACGGGAGGTCTTCGAATAAAAGAAGAAGTAGAGGGGGAAGAGGCGAGAATTGAGTGTGCTGACTTGAGAAGGTTTTTCAGTGCAGCATCTAGACCCGGATGAAAGGTGGTTACAAAGATTTGTTCATCAGGATAAAGATGATCGTACGGTTGAGGCGTGGAAGGCGGTCTCCTTGAGGGCTCAACCGCCCTGATGAACTGCTCCCTCACCAGGTGGAGGGGATATCCCCGGCTCACGAACGCTATTTCCAGGTCTTTCAAATAACGAAATAAATGAAAATCGTCGGAGCAAATACGTCGACCTCGACGAGCCAGAGAAAATGGGAGGGAGCGTTTGCAGTGATCGGGATGACAGCTATCCCAATGCAAGTACTTGCAATGCACGCCCTCCCACCTGACACATCTATCATGGAGCTCCGCCATTGGGAACAATCATATATTTCAATCCTAAGATGTATGTGTACTCCCGGGCTTAACCTCCGCTAGCTTTCTCCGTATCCCCTCCCATTATTCCTCCCTCCCTCACTTCCTTCCAACCAATCACTTCCCTCAAAAACCAACCACCCTCCTAAGCAGACCCTCTACCCTCAACTCCAGTGTGACACTCTTCAGTTGTGATTTTCTCCCGCTGAGGAAGGGTTCTCACCCGAAAGCTTCCGAGAGCAGTGGACACCGGCGTCGCCATGGATCGCCTTTCTGTGAGTGTCCACTGATATACCTATCTATCCATCCCCAACCTCAACGCCTAGTTGCTAGCTTATATTTCTAAATTTATTTCCTTTTTCTGTTATATATTTATATGCAATTTCTTACTTCTTTTTATTCACAACTCAACTCGCAACTCTTTCCTTACTGTGTTGTACACTCTTTCCTTTTTCTTTTTACAACGATATTTTCTGTGTCACTATGGAGACCACTAATCAACTGAGATATCACCTCGGCAAACTGACATCCCTAACTTGCCATATTGAGTTTCTTAACTCATGTCTTGGCCTGGGTATCCCTCCCAATGGCCTCACGGTTCAATTACCACTCTCTGGTCTAAACCCTGATTGCCGCCATTCGCTTGCAATACTCCAGTATAACTTCTCCATGTCATTTACCCGTGCGGTCCTCACTCAGTACCGCACGTTGGCAAATTTTCACTCTTTTAAAGTTAACCAGCTAAAACAAGCTATTCACTTGAGAGGAATTGATACAAAGAGTTATTTTTCCCGTGCAACATTACAAAAACGTTCGCACCGGGCAGCTCTCAATAAGAAACTCTCAAATTTGTGCGTCCAGCATTTAAGGTTAGGTCTTGCCCTCCCTTTCTCTCTTGGAGCAGTCGTCCACCCAAATGCCCCCCTTTTTGCAGAAAGGCCCTGCTTAGCCGACCAACTGGGTCTTCCCACCCCCCTCCCACACCAGTTTAAGAGTCATAAACTGCCCCCAAGACCCCGAGCTTTCCGGACATCTGGTAACAATATGCCCAAGCCATGCGAGCAGCCCTCGAAGGAGCCTGTTGTCAATTTGTCCTCCCACACTCTTTCACCCTCAGAATCTTCTCTCCTCTCCAAGGGCCTTTCCTTCTGTCCCACCCCCAAATTTGACCACTTTCGCCTTCTTTCGGAATTTCACGCTTTTGCGCGTAATATTCGTCTAAAATTCCACTTCTCTCATGGTAACGTCACCCCTTGTGATACCTCAGAGGATGATACTCTACCACCCCAGAATCCTCTCGCGAAATTTAAAGAACCCTCCAGTTTCTGCCCGCCCGCCCTCCCTGCCAACCACCCGCTTGAATTATATCTTAACCATATTTCCTCCCAACTATCTTCCCAAGACTTCGTGGATTCCCTATCGTCCGCTAAGAATATTTCGCGGGATGAGTTACACGCTCTGATTTCCTTAAGGCGTAACGAGGAAATCATAATTCTTCCAGCGGACAAAGGCTCCACTACGGTAGTCATGGACCGCCTGAGGTACGAGGAGGAAGCCAATCGGCAACTAAATGACACCACCTTCTACAAATTAATGACCTCGGATAGAACCCCTAAGCATCTAAACTCTATATCAAAACTCTTACGTTCTGAGGGCCCCAAGGAGGGCCTCTCAAAAAAAGAGCTCGCCCTCTTAATTCCTCCAAATCCCCGCACCCCTACTTTCTACTTACTCCCTAAAATTCATAAAACTGGTGTCCCCGGCCGTCCCATCGTCTCCAGTTACGGCTCACCCACTGAGAGAATCTCTGCTCTCCTTGATTCACACCTCCAACCATTTGTCCGGCGCCTACCGTCATTTATTCAGGACACCCAGCATTTTCTGAGCCGCCTTAAATCCCTCCCCTCGTCACTTCCACCTGGCGCTATTCTCCTAACAGTTGACGTGTGCTCCCTTTACACAAATATTCCCCACATAGAAGGTCTGGCTGCTGCAAGGGAACTTTTCAACGGAAGACCCGTTGGCTCACGCCCCTCTACCCCCTTCCTTTTGAAACTGATGAGGATGGTGCTCACCAAGAACAATTTCGTTTTTGGCGGGCGTCATTTTCTTCAAGTTAAAGGCACCGCTATGGGCACGAGAATGGCACCCTCTTACGCCTCCTGCTTCCTCGGGCGGTGGGAAGAAGATCTATTATCTTCTTCCCCACTTCAGCCACTCGTCTGGCTTCGTTATATAGACGATATTTTTATAATTTGGACCCACGGGAGCACAACACTTAATCATTTTATTAAAAAAATTAATTCACATCCATTCCTTTCTTTCACTCATCACTCTTCAACTTCTTCAATCACTTTTCTCGATGTAGATATTCACTTAAAGAATAACAAAATTAGCACATCTGTCCACAAGAAACCCTCCAACCTGCAGCAGTACTTGCATTGGGATAGCTGTCATCCCGATCACTGCAAACGCTCCCTCCCATTTTCTCTGGCTCGTCGAGGTCGACGTATTTGCTCCGACGATTTTCATTTATTTCGTTATTTGAAAGACCTGGAAATAGCGTTCGTGAGCCGGGGATATCCCCTCCACCTGGTGAGGGAGCAGTTCATCAGGGCGGTTGAGCCCTCAAGGAGACCGCCTTCCACGCCTCAACCGTACGATCATCTTTATCCTGATGAACAAATCTTTGTAACCACCTTTCATCCGGGTCTAGATGCTGCACTGAAAAACCTTCTCAAGTCAGCACACTCAATTCTCGCCTCTTCCCCCTCTACTTCTTCTTTTATTCGAAGACCTCCCGTGCTCTCCTTTCGTCGCCCTCCCAATCTCCAAAATAGTCTCTGGATCCGCGAGATCCGACAAACCTCACTGGAGGGTAGTGTGGCCGATCCCCCTCTCGTTGGATCAAATCCTTGCAGTAAGCCCCGTTGTCTCACCTGCCCACTCAACCCTTTCTCCCGAACTTTCACGACCCCTGTCACAAATATAACGTATCAGATACTTACTCGGGGAACCTGTTCCTCGAGTAATGTAATTTACCTCCTCACCTGTAAGCACTGCCAGGCCTTCTACGTTGGCCTCACAAGCACACCTCTCAATGTACGAATCAATAACCACAGGAGCAGCGTGACACAACAATTGAAGCTGCCTGTAGCGGAGCACGCCAATTCTCATAACCTCCCCTTCAACGACTGCTTCCAAGTAAAAATCATTCGCGCCCTCCCACCTGACACATCTATCATGGAGCTCCGCCATTGGGAACAATCATATATTTCAATCCTAAGATGTATGTGTACTCCCGGGCTTAACCTCCGCTAGCTTTCTCCGTATCCCCTCCCATTATTCCTCCCTCCCTCACTTCCTTCCAACCAATCACTTCCCTCAAAAACCAACCACCCTCCTAAGCAGACCCTCTACCCTCAACTCCAGTGTGACACTCTTCAGTTGTGATTTTCTCCCGCTGAGGAAGGGTTCTCACCCGAAAGCTTCCGAGAGCAGTGGACACCGGCGTCGCCATGGATCGCCTTTCTGTGAGTGTCCACTGATATACCTATCTATCCATCCCCAACCTCAACGCCTTGTTGCTAGCTTATATTTCTAAATTTATTTCCTTTTTCTGTTATATATTTATATATATATATATATATATATATATATATATATATATATATATATATATATATATATATATATATATATATATATATATATATATAATTCATGGAAGAGATTTGACAGGGTAGATCGTATCATGATGCGAAAGAAAGACACCAGAGGAAAATAGGGCCCTTACTGTGTATAACGTTGGGAGGAGTTTCTCTAAAATTCAACAAAACCTACTTTTTACCGGTAGAATACATAAAAATTACAAAATATATGCTGCACTACGTTTAGTTAACTCCTTATGTGCAATTCCATTTCTCCAATGCTTTACGCTACATAATTGAAATAGAATACCTTAATAGTAGTTGTGGTATCATCTTTAGTCAAATAAATACACTGTGGGTATAAAAGATTTGGAGAAATGAAAGAATAAATACCACGTACATCAAGCATGTATAATAAGTATGAATATACATCACAAGTAATGATAAATATGAAAGAGTATTTTTAAGAATATATGAAAGAGATATGGGTGCAATTTAGAGGCGCAAAAATAAAACGCTTCTACGTTTGTACTTCGCGTGGTGCAGTAAGGCCCGGACGCGGATAATAATAACTATAATATACATGCATATAAGTAAGACAAATAATAAATAGCTTATATCCTAGTCCATAGACATCGTAACGCGTACCTTTTATTGCTGAGGGACACTTGCATTTCATTCATGTCAAAAAATGTCTTTAATATGATAGGCCAAAATTGTGTAGATTAATTTCAATGACCATAACAGAAGTAAGTTAATAAAGCGTAAAACTGGGAAATAAAAAAGTTACCGTTAAATTTTCAAAACAAAACGAGAATCTTATCCTGTACCGCTAATTCCCTCAGAATTTTTTTTGAAAAATTTACTGGAGTATCTAGATGATTGACTCGGAATGCAGAATGCCCATGACTCAATTTCCGGCACGTGAATCTCTCGTCCATCCACTATCTCCTAAGCATCCTACCCTTTTTATCGAGGAAGATAAAAAGTATAGCATAATAGATGGAGTAAAAAATACAGAGTAAAGTCCTTCCTTCGATGAGCAGCGTAAAGTCCTGCAGGGTTTCTAAGTTTGAGCGAGGAAGTTCCTCCTCGGACGCTTTCCGCCGTATTAATTTTGTTTCCAACAGTTTTATTTCACTTAAAACTTTCCTACGAATGCTTTTGGGAAAAATATGATGAAAAAGTTTTAGATCTAATAATTTTCAGCCACAGTTTTCTAGCATGAATCTCAGCAGTAAAAATTTAGGGACGCAACACGAAACACTGTGAGAACATCCTTATTGAATGGTTTCAAATCACTTTGCTTTTTCATTTTTTAAGTAACTTTGTTGGAGATATCTTCACCAAAAAAACACATAAACAACTAAAAAATTATAGAGCGTTTTACACAATGTAGTTAGTCCTATTTGGTGACCATATCCAATTTATGGAGCAACTTTACAATTTGAATAAACTTTCGTTACATCTCCAGTCGGCTTGCAGTTGAAAAGGAATGCATTAAAACAATGACTCGAGGCGTGGCAGGTGAAGAGGCCTTTAGTCAACATGGAGCTCATGAATTTTAGCATTTTCTGCTCACAATCCAGCAAAATCATGCAGTTTTATTTTTTCCTCACCAGTGCTTTTGTACCCGACAAATTGTCTGCCGCAGGGAATCCTTGTTGAGCATCCTGATAAACTGGCGAGACAGACCTCTACACTCAGTAATGAACAAATCTCAGTAATGGCACACATCTGTTGAGAAGAAATGACATAATTACAATTTACTTCTAGAACGAGTATCCCCTTTGAATGATAAATTGAATGGTTGCCACCAATTTACATATGCTAAAATCAAAAGCGAGAAAGTTTTAAACTATTGAAATTACATTAATATCAAGGGAATTTTTGTTTGGATTAATTAATGGTATTGAATGAAGGAATATTCTCCTTGATTAACAATGGACCTACCATAGTTATTTTAAGCTGACGACCTTAGACCTTGATTATTGAAGATTTGAAATCATTGTCAATAACAAGGTCGTGAAATTGTGAGTGCCTAGAAAACCAGGAGGAAAAATTGAACAAAGTACTTCAAGCAGCATGAATAACCCATACGTATCTTTTTTGCAGTTTGCATGAGGAATTTTACACTATTCGC
Source organism: Ceriagrion tenellum (assembly GCA_963169105.1). Lineage (NCBI taxonomy): Eukaryota > Metazoa > Arthropoda > Insecta > Odonata > Coenagrionidae > Ceriagrion > Ceriagrion tenellum. Next base: position 25,823,921 of record OY720642.1, on the reverse strand, counting down.
AATAGTTTCATCATAAAACGCTTAAGGGTAAGTACTCCCAGTGACATAATATCGGTGAAACTATAAATGCTGGTTTACTCTAATCACAATGGGATTTGACAAAGCTGAATATTAGACAATGTAAGCAAGAATTAGATGAGAGTTTCCATTTCTCCAATAGTTTATCATGGACATCTTGCTCCGAATATTTTTTCCAGACTTTATCTGCACTCTGCATCCCTTCATCCGGAAATAAAACCGGATGTCTTTAGTCTGCAGTTGAAGCCTCAACAAAGTACGCTCGCACAACGTCTAATTACATTAATGAAACAAAAATTGGGCCAATCAGCATCATCATTAGGCAGAGTGCTGAGAATTGCACGGAGCATAGCCTTGAGCAGTTCCATCAAACTTAACTGGACTAGTTTCTCTCTTTATTACTCTTCAGAGCGCTAAAGGTAACGATTTCCTGGGAAGTGTGTACGTCAACGCTGTTTTTATGAGAATCGATTTCAGCAGGCCTCAACGTTATCGCTAACCGAGGGATAGGAAATCGTATTGCGGAAAACTACGGAGGCGGAACACAAAGGGAAAAACGTTGGCATTCCGCATCAGCGAAGGAGATGAAGAAATCACGGCGATGAAGGAAATCCAGCGTGCCCCGAGGGATAATGACGCGAAAAAGCAAACAAAAATAAAGTAAGCGAATAAACGGATCGACCTCCGAGCCACGTTAATGGGGCTTGCCGAGGAAAAGGATTTCGGGAAGGAGAGACGGGAGTTGAGGAGAGGATGAGCCGAGGATTTCGTTTCATTCCATTTCCGGGCGCTAGGGGGACCATTGTAGTGGGGGAGGGTGAGGTGCTTACTCGTTAGTCTTACTTTGTTGACTATACGTATTTTGGGGGGAAGCTGTGCTTCGTAAAATATGTATTTCAGGTGCACGCAGCAGAGATTAAAAAAAAGGTATATTTTGACAAAGAGTGAGCGTGGATCTCCTGGTGGCGTTAACAAAAGTCCAAGAATGGAACAAAAACTACTAAATAGAGAATTCCCAGAATGCTTTAGTATAAACATTACTGTAGAAGCATTATCCATATCCTAGTTGCAAACGCTTGCATCGCATCAAGGTGTCCTGTCTGACATTATGGTTCAGTAAATGTTATGATTAACGTGATATGACGAGATAAGTCTAGGAAACATTACAGAGGAAAAGTTACTTGGTTAATTCCACACTAATTTATTACATTAAAACCGACCCGGGTTTCAGCAACTGACTACCATTTTCAAGGTACAACTGCCTTGACTGGCTGAGTATATATACAGTAAAGGAGGAGGGAGAGGGAGAAAAAGCGGGGAGAGGAGAAGGGGGAGAGTGGAGGTATACTGGTAGAGATGACGTAAAGGCGGCGGAAAGGATGAGTGCAATTGAGGGAAAACTGAGTAATTTGTAGGTAAACATGAAGAGATTGGATGACTAGGACGGCTGTCTATTGTAGAGAGAGAGAAGTTTTATGCTAAGGAGGGGGGAATGGGTGGGGAACATATCGTCATCACATAAAATATGCAGGCTATTTACACGGCGAAATAGGAACATGGCACCACTTTGTTAATGGTAGTGGAAATTCAAAGTTTGGTGCACATTTATGCAGAGATAAACATTTTAGTGATTTGACTCTGAGATTTTACATGTCACTGACAAGGTTTCTAAGTTGGATTTTTAGAGCAATTTGAAATTGTAAATACCCTGCATATTTTATGTAATGACCATATGTTCCCATATTTTATTTGTTTTTTTATTTTATATGTTTCATATTCATCATAAAAAGTGTTATCTTTTCATCATGAATATTCAATACTTCCACAAAGTAACTCCTGAAACAGTTTCGTTTGTTATTCCAGAGGAATGCACTAAATCCTCCAATTCACCAGAAGTTCCACATTAGAGCGTAATGGACTCTATGGCCATATCGTACCGAACGCTCTGCATTTTTAGAACATTCATTATTTCCCCTTTTACTAACTTATTGCTTGACATTTAGGAACCTCTAGCACCGAAAACACGTTTCTAGGTATATAAATTCGAGGTGAGATTCATCAAATTTTACAAAATGTGATAGAATTCTATATTTTGCGAGAGAAAAACATCTCCAATTATCACATCCGACGATGCAAAAAAGGCGGGTTGAAAAGTCTTAAGGCCGCTTTACACGGTACATTTTATTGTACAAATGAATGTATGAAATTTGGCATGAGGAAAATTGAACAGCGTAAAACGGCAAATTGCATGACTGTCTGAATGACTTACCGGGAAATAGAATCTGCTCTACTTCCATTGAGTTTCTTGTACATTCTATGATACATTCGTTTTTACTTTAAAATGTTCCGTGTAAGCGCCCTTTATTTTTGCGCTGGTATGCAAGTCAATGCGGCAAAATATTCTAGGATCTGCTGGACACTCATAAGAAGTGTTTGAATAATATTAGATTCATCCGACCTTCAAGAGGATAGGGCAGGACGAAAAAATGGACATTTTCACAAACATATGAGACGGATAGTTCCCGCATTTCAAAAGTAAAGCACCAATTAAGAGTTGAAATTATTGAAAAAAACAACATAATTATGTGTCAACGCGTCTTCATATACGAGTTTTAATTTTTCCGTCTATAATAAGGTAATGTATTACTGCAAATTAGCTCAAAGAATGCTTTATTTGGCTTATTGAATCGCTCATTGAATATTTCTTTAACCGCCATTTGAGATGTGGATTAGATCTCCGATGGCTCCTTTCTCTTTAAATTCTGTGATCAACTAATGGAATTTCTTGGTGTTGCCAACTCTCCTGAGCGAAACTAAAAGCTAGCGTGGAAATACTGCATTGGGGTTGAGCTGAGTGTTTGATTGATCTCCAGCGGTAATCTCGACGATCCAAGTTGGGGAATGGTAATAATTTTTCTAATCGCAACCGTGCATCTTCCGTTTCCTCTGGCTTTCCGGAGCAAAATTATAGCCTCCACTGAGAGCATAAAGAATGAGGCCCATGAAAGCCATCCAGACTGGGCATAGCTAAAGCCCCCTCTAGGCAATGAACTTTTTTGATCAGCATACGGTCGCTCGGTGACCCGACCATAGGTTAGTCGTGGAAATTTCGTTTAATTTATTTAATCGTCCCTAAAATAAGCAATTCTCATCACATAGCTTACCTTTCCATCAAATTACTAAAAATTTACTGAGTCCAAACATATTTTTCATCATTTCATGTGCTCGAGTGCGTGGGGGATCCTATTATTAGAAGTGGCTGATAAAAACTTGTTAAGAGTAACGAGACGATGAATTACTGTGTCGTTTCAACTGAAATACGGATAAAATAAAATCAGAGCACAAATCATTTGGCTCTAAATCATTTGGCAATAAATCTCTTCTAATATGTTTATTTGCACCTCATAAAAAACGTCTACGTATATATAATCATAATTAGGAAATCAAAACACCTAAAATGAATTCATTTGTAACGTCAAAATTGTGGAAAATTAATTTACATAGAAAATGACTTTGTACATTGCCCCTGTAATTCACAGTAATTATTTATTGGAATTCATGGTCCAATTGATCTTCTCACTCAATACCAAAGCATATGGGGATAGGATTTAATAGTCACAAAAAATATGCAAAAAATAAGTATTAATTCTTCGAATGAAACAGAAATTATAAAAGCAACGCAAAGTTTTAGCCATTTAAGCAATTCCCGTTGGTTGGTCATTTTGGGAGGCGACCGATAGACTAGGCTATCAACGGCATTATGGATTAGGGGGTAAAGGAAGGGTCATTGGGAAATGAATTCCGAAATTGGAGAGAAACTCAGCGTTGGCGTTAGCCTGCTCTTAAAAAAGGCGCCAAGAGGAATACAGTTTCACGCTTTTTCCAAGTGACGGAGTACTGCCCTTGAAAAGCCTTCCTCTGGGCACTTAAGTAGTGATAGTAGTTGTCCTGAAAAAAATCAATTCAAATGAAACGAGATCATATTTATGAGTTTATAGACTAACTCAAATTTTAGCTTGATATAAGGATTTTAAGAAGATTAAAATGAATGTCAGATTAAACTGCCATTCGTTTGGAAATAAGCATCGAAATGGAAGACTGTTAAATCTTTTCAACACGTTTTTTTACAGGAAAGTGGTATAATAGGAAAATAAGAGCTCTTTGTAGAATTTAAAGCTGATTAAGCGCCAATTTGTACGGATAGAATACATAGCTTGATGAGTTGGTAAATGAAATGTCAACTACTACATCTCATACTTTTAGGCATCAAAAAGTTGGATAAAAGATTAAGGTTAAAAGTAATCTGAAGAGTTTGACGAAGAAATCACGCGTAAAGGTTTGGTAAATTAGATTCTGGATGGAGAGAATGAGATGAGATTGGATGCTTTTCAGACATGGTTTCGCAGAGGAATTGTGAAAAGACTGGTTGCAAGGTAAACGAAGAAAAGCGTGGGTTGGCAACGGGAGAAAGGAGGCAGCAGAAAGTTTGAGCGAAGATAAAAAGGTGGGTGGAAGAAGTTTTTTGAAGCTATGGGATGCTGAAAGGAAAAAACAGGTTTTCTCGGATTGAGAAGAATAAGGGTAAAGATATTGGAAGGCTTGGATAGTTAAGAGAGGTATGAGTAAATTATTGAGAGTTTTTGTGGAGTAATTTTCCTAGATCACGGCTATATTTTCTGTTCAATCTCTCAAAACAAAATGGCTCACTGTTAATTTTATACAAATAATTATTTCGACTCCTCTTAAACTAGTCTTCCGGAATTCATATCGCTTTTCATTTGAAATCAGTCGTTATTAGGTGGTCGGTGAATGAAGTAATCCTGAGCAACTAATTTCCTTGCGACACGATAGGTTGGTTAGTTGGCGTAAAGTGAAGGTTGTCTCCTTTTGAAAGCTTGTGACAAAAACATACTCAGACGGTAACTTAGTGATCCGCTGCCCACTACCATCCAGATAAGCCATCTGCACCGCGACCGCTCTTCAACAGTTTTCGGCGCGGGAAGAGCAGTTAAACGTCTCATACGAAAGTCATAATATTGTAATTTAAGTCATCCCCTTTAATCAAAGGTGTTAGGACTGTTTTACCTTGATACACTTATTCATCTGCTTCTTCCATTTTCTTACAATTCATCTTTATTCTCCTTGCCCCCATATTATTACTGCTTTCTCTGTCTTTACTGATGGCTGTGTCACAGGTACTCGACCTTCTGTCCTTCCATCTCTATCTCATCTCTACCTCTTACGAGGCCAGCCCATACTAAGTGTAATGATTTCAGGTGAGGGTGGGTTTTGACGTCACTAACTACCGTGCATGGCGACATCTCGAGTGCTGGCTCCTCGCTTGACTGGCTCAATCCTTGGCCATTCATTTTCTTTCATACGCTGCACTGCCGTAACCTTTTCACGGCTGAGGGAAAGGTAAGTTTCACACTTTCGCATTAATGAAGAGGAAACCTTATTTTCAGCATGTATGAACAGCTTGGAACGTTCTTTATGGTAGGACCTTTACATCTTCCACGTGTTTCCTACTACGTCCTTGACACTTATTTCCTGCATTTCCCCTCTTTCGTAATTAGGCTTCCTAAGACACCAAATGTTTTCCCTTGTTACGGTGTTCTGCTGATTGACGAGACTGCTCATCACTTTTTACTTAGCTATCAAGTGTATTTTTGAACTAACTTAATACTATAATTTAACTATTGTTGTCTCGTAATATTTTTATTCCGACCAAAGTTATCCTCCATTGAAAATCTTACACTCGGCGTTTTTTTACTATCTTAAAAAAATACTCTACCTCTTAAATATTGGTTTAATTGAAAGTCATAGTAAATACTCCAGATTTTCTACGACTTCCTGGCTCAATCTGTCTTGAGCACTTCTTTCTTTATGTCAGCGTACGTTCTACCCTTCTTCATTCCATTAATAAAACCTATTCCCCTCCTTCCCCTTCTCTACTTTCCCAAATAAATCCCAGTATCAAGGGGTTAAGCAACCTACCGCCTATCATTACCTTTTCCAGCCACTTACCCTGCCTCCCTGTTACCATATCCAGAAGTTTCCGTTCCTCGCCTTCCAAATCAAACACTTCCTTATTTGTCTTCCTATCCGTTAACCGAATCTCCTTCTTTCTCCTCGAAACCCCCATCTCAATTTTCTGCAGACTCTTCTCGTCCTCCTTTTGTAAAATCCCATTTCCACCCAATACAGTGGCACAATCCATACCAAGCTCATAATTAGTACTTAAATATTTGCATTTTATTCTTGGGATTTCTCCGGCATTCAATCATCGAGCGCTGCCATGTGAATAACTTTGGTTTATAACGGCTTCGGTCAGTGGTGGCCAACCCTTAGCACGCGTGCTATAAATTTTGGTGTGTTGTTTCCGGTACCTACGTAAGCACTTAGTAGAATGAATAGCAAAGGGTCAATTAGTGAACAGCTGTGGAAAAACAACGAATGGCATGATAAAACGACTAAGATAAGGGCAGGTTTTGGCACAAGCTTCACTAATTTAGAGCGCCCAGAGGGCCGAAGGAGACAAAATAACTTTTTATGGAAGACGAGTAGAAAAATGCCTAAAGAGTAAGTATTTTACTTTAGGGTTTACTCAAAAGTAGCATCGTGGTAATACTTCAGAGTTTCATTCTCATACTTTGGTAAGATGTTTTTATTTTCTATTTATGTAGCTGCTGATTTCTACCCTAGCTAATTACTTCAATAGATATCCATATGCGATGTCTTTTTCTACTGAGAATATAAGAGGAAAAGATAGTTCACAGTTAAGTAAATACCAATTTTATTGAAATAGAATAAATGCTATTTTTTTAATGGCCGTAATAATGATGCAAGACAATTGTCATCATACACATATGTATGAACACGTCTACCATTATAGTTCAATATGAGAATAGTGACTTAATTTTGAAATAATATGCATCAACTCACATTACTTATTAACAATGATTTTTTCCTTATGTAAAAATTTATTCACACTCTTATGTGATTAATCTGTGCAACACATGAAATAAAATCAAAGGAAATGAAGGAAAATATGAACTACGAAAGGAGGCAAAGGATGATAAAATTTAAAATGGCTTCACAAGTGTAGGCAGATGGAGTGTACTTGAAGTATATAGAAAAATAGGTTGCCAAAGGCATGATTTCATGAATAATTTTGAAAGAGTTTAGACCTTAAACTCGTTGGTTTATAACACTATAAGATCCTCCAAAAATCGATGAATCCCATACACGGCGACAAGGCGGTGTGAGGAATCTCGATGATGAAGTAAACGGGGTGGGGTGGCGAATGTATTAACGAAAGAGACGCTGAATGCACGCGAGATGTTGGAGCTCAGGAAGGTAAACATGTTGAATATGACGTAATTAAATTTACCTCGCCAGGGTTTTGGAGGTAATAGGGACGCGGCTATTAGAGCTTTAATTAATATATTTTCTCTAGCTCCTCTTAAATTCAATCTTTAGAGACATTTTTCTTCTAGAAAAACTATTACCAAGTTATGGAGTATTGAAAGATCCTATTAAGTAGAGGTTTTATATTTTAAATTCAACCAGTGGGAGAAGTTATTTGGCTGGGTAAATATATATTACTCCCTTTTTTCTATTATTAGGGTCGATTTCAGAGAGAAATAATAAAAACTTAAGGTGGTTGGAATGATTTTTGCATATGTACCCATTGGCGTAAAACTTTGTGTATGTGCACTTATTGGTAATATGTATTCATAAAAGCGAAATGATCGCATGTTACCGATTTGGTCCCTCGAAAATTTGATGCTATTTAAAAACCTAGTCTAATGGAACTGGAAATAATTTTCAAGAAAATTTGATCAAATATGCACAGATTTTTTCCTAAACGCGGAAATATTAGGTTCGTATTATTCAATGGTCACTAATAATTGTCTAGGTATCATGCATATAAAAAATACGCAGTGACATAAGCTCTTGCCTGAAATTTCGAATTTTGCTCCATAAAAACATGCCATAAAAATTGAGACGAAAATTTTAAAATATTACTCTTAATTTATATATATTACAACATGTATGAGTAATTTCAACGCATAGTTTGAGGTGCGTAAGTAAAGTGTGGTACAAGAACTTTTTTCACTTACTTGAAAATTTATTTAAGTATGCCCTCAATTACTTGCGATTCGTGCTTCTATCACTTTATGCTATGTCATTTTCAATGCTTAAAGTCATATATTCACCAAATATGCCAAGAGCTAATGAGCGACGTCATGAAATGAGATCGTTAAAGAAGCGACTAGTTTCAGGCATCAATACAAGCTAAGCCTCGGGGTGAAAATAAATACTTAGCATGTTGTAAGAGTTAGCAGGAAAAAGCGGATCTTCATGAGGGGATCTGTCATTCATTTTAATGCAGAAGGTTCATTATCTTGGGAATAGAAAAAAATGACAATATTCGAACCTTCTGGCAAAATATTAGGAAATGTTTCAGGTAATTCCAAGATAATACAGTAACTTGAACATCTCACGAAAAGTAAAAAAAAATCATCTTCCTCACGTTATGTCATCTACCGGCGCAAAAAAAACACGTACAAGAATCCTAAATGCAGAATCGTAACATCCTGGAAATTTGCAATATGACAAAACTGTAAAGAAGGGAAAAATAATTAGCAGGTATATGCCGCGTGATGCACTCATGGATATAGTTAAGCATATAGGTGCATAGATATATAATATGAATGTATAATAGCATATTAAGTGTATGCATGCAGTATTAATATCTCTTATTTTGGAAAAGGTGTAGTGCTACAAAAATATTTTTAATTAGTTCAAACTTATCTTGTACCTGAACTTGTAACGGAGAGTTAATACACGTTGTACAAATTAAATATTCTAAGGGAAGGTGCAATCCAAAGTGATTTAATGTATTTGTTCCGCCATATATGGCCTGAATTTGTTTAAAACTATGGTAATTCAATGGTAACGAGGCCAGGGGTATCAACAAAGACTCCTCGTTCCAAGTCAAGATTGCTTCAAGATCATGTCTTGGCATTTCTTGAAGGGCTCCGCTCAACATCGGAAGTAATTCTTTATAATTCCAATCGTGGCGGTCGGTATATGATTACCAATTTCTTCCAATTGAGACCTAGCATGTTGATACATGCAGGCACGAATGCTGGCGCTACCAGAAAAGTGATCTGCGCTCATACACACCCATTCGTTGACTACAGTACACGCACGATGAGTGAAGTGTTGTTGGTAGAGAAACTATGAATTATACTCCTCGGACTATGCAATAATCATTCATTTCTGGATTAAAGTTTTCAGAATGAGAATGTTTAGCATGATTAAATGTTTTCTCATGAACGTATGCAAAAATGATTTCTAGAGGAGTTTTTGCACGATTTGACTGGAGTAGATAATCAGTTAATGCAATACAATAAAGAGAGTATTGAAGTCATTACCCGCATTATGCTATTTTGATATTTTTATTAGGCAAACAAAAACACAGGCATATTGCAGCTCTGCTCTCCAAATTTCTTCAATCAGGTTTATAAAACTCAACGCAAGATGAAAAATCCTCACAAGAGCTTTCTGAGGATAATGAGACATCAAATAGCTTGGAAAGTAAAGGGGAAGTATAACCCATGCCGAGCAAAAGTTGTTGCGAGTGCATTGTCTCGATGTGATTGAAATTATTTCAATAGTGAAGTAAAATGTTTTAGGAGGATTTTTAAAATCATATTTCCTAAGTGATCATTATTGCTCCATTAAATAAGTATAGTAATTTGTTATACATTTCATCTGTAGTTGTCCAATTTATTTAGAGGAAGATTACTATAATTTCAACTTCAAGATATTAAAAATCTCTTGATGTGAACCACTTTTTTATAACACGATGATTGTGAAGATGATTTTCTATCTTTGTTAATGATGCATATTTTACTATATTAGATTGTTACTGTGATAAGATATCTTAACGAGAGATAGCGTAACATAAACGTTAGAACTACATTAATAAAAAAAATTGCAACCCTTTGACAATGGGGAATATAAATGTAGTTGGTTTTTGCGATGCTAATAATACTGGCCTTAAAATAGTAATTACTCTGCGTTCTCTCGGCTTAAGTGTTCGCAGCTGGTAATTCCTTGGGGTTAAATGCTGCAAGCAGAATAAATTTTCTGACGCACCGGGAAACCGCAGGTGGTGTTGAATTGTGACCACAGAGACCTCGAACCAAGCGAATTTCTCTCGGCGACGAGCAATTTTAAAACGTGTTCAAAATAATTAACGGTAAATGGAGAGCCAACGCAATGCGCACATAATTTTCGTCAATCGTTCATTTCGACATTAATAACCGCAATCAATGCAGAATCTTTTTTTCAATGAAAAAATCTATGAACATTATCATCGGATTAAAAATTTGATGAAATTTTAAACTGATAATTATTTTCAATTATGTTCTTCGTTAAAAATATTTTACTCTAATCAATATTTTATCTCTAAATATTAAAAACATTGGAGAATGATTGCATCCCAAATTTCCTTCCGTATGAGATAAGCAATGACAAAATGCACGTTTCACAGGCAAAAAGGGAGTCCACTAAATTTGAGTGGACAACTATTTACAAAGAAGACTGTGCACTCCAAAGTTTAGCATCAATATATCTTTCGTCTTACATATTCTTTCTTATCTTGAAATTATACCAATAAAAATATTTTCTTCCTCTTACGGATAAATCATACTTAAATCTATTATAATTTAATGAATGGAAGTTTCCTCATTTATATTGACAATCATTATTTTTAAATGTATTTGTCCTTTTAAAAGTATCACTAAAAGGATTTAGAAAGGTAATGAATAGAGAACTCGACGTAGTTTTAGCTTACCTTATTTTGTGCCAGATAAATCTTTTATTTGTTCGCATTTAGCAGGATTAGCCGAGTACGTTAGTTATGATTGATTTATGTACATTAACAGCTATCCGCCAAAGCAAAGACTTGTATCTGCCTTCTTGTTGATTTGCTATGACCCTGATATCAATCTTAAAATCTAATTAAAGAAACGAAAGTCACTCAAGTCAATCACCCTATTTCCATAAAAGTTTGATTATCTGCATTCCTTTCCTTTTCGAACACCACATCTTGAGCACCTCTCCTTCTGATTTTTCCCTTTAGGAACCTCTCGAATATCTCTACTATATATGTCTCATGAAATTGGAATTATAAATAGTTCGTTCCATATAATTAAATGTAAGAGATTTTTGAACTGTTTATCATATGAGGAATACAGTATCTACTGAATAAAGTATTAATTTTCAGTTGATAAAGCCATAATTGAGTAAATTCGTAAAAAACTGTTTTCCATGACTCGGCTGCTTTGCCTCGTCCAATTTCCAAACTTAAGGCCAGTAAATACACATCCGTATCGTCAAAATAACAAAAATGCAGTCCTTTACATTTTTTATCGAAATTAGCATTCCCAGGTAAACTATGAGCATATCTGCAGTAATACTGATTATAATGTGTATTATTTGCTGAAGCACCTCTAACTCTTCTAGTCAAACATTTGCTAAAAGGTGGATCGTATAATTATAGGAATTCTAGAATAGAGGATAAATAACACTAAGGTCGAGGTAAATTTTTGGAAATCCGAAGCTCAAAAAGGAAAAATCAAAATTGAATACTGTAAAAATAACCATTAAACATTATACTAGGTTCAATTTAGTTCTATCTTACAAAATACTCCATTTTAATTTTAATTTTTTAGCTTCGCCGAACGATTTGAATAGACTTCGTGGACAGAGATTACCAAAACCTATGTCCTAGTAATTTGCAAAAAGTTTTTCCAATGCGCAATGATGACGTTGGGTCTGAAAAAATTTTTACATGAACGCCAATAATTCCAGTTAGTCATACGTACATAATCATAATTTAGTTCAGTTAGCAACTTGAGTTGTTTGCCTATGGCAGTTTAACTTTTTTCTTAAAAATGGGGATTAGTATTGAGTTCATTTATTAAATTTTCCATCATCAAATCATCCAAATCATCATCATCATCCAAATCAATTTTCCAAGATGAGTTTTCTCAAAACTTGTCATTTGTAAATAATATTGCGTATGAACCATAACGATATTTACTTATGAGCGATTTGAAATCATGTGCAGATTTAATCGTAAGGACTAAATTTGATATCGCGTTAGTTATTTTCTACAAGCAGGTATTAACGCTGACCCGCCCCTCCCCTCCCGCGCCATACGTCTCAAGTCTCCTCCACCTCCCTCCCGCCTCGACCCTTTGTTCCACTCCACGCCCGTTGGGGTAGTTTTGGCAACAAAGACCTCGTCCCTCCTCCCCACTGCTCTATCTCGACGCCGCCGCGTGCTATCCCGGGCGCCGCGCCGTCCAAAAGCGCCCGTTTAGCCGTAAAAGAGGAAGGACCTCGTAGCATCGTCCCGAGAGATGCCCCGCGGGTCCGCTTTGGTGCACAGAGAGAGTGGGGTTGGTGGGTGGATGGCGCCTGTGTGGAGGAGGAGAAGGACGCCAGCGTGCGTTTCTGCATGTTTGTACCGGAAGTTTAAGTACGTCACAAAGAGACGCATGGGATGGCGCAGAGGAGGGGCGGGCCGGATTAGCTGTGCGACGGGAGGGTGGGGTGAGAGGGGGGCGTCGGCGTAAGGATATTATTATGGAGGAAAGAAGATAGCGCGGGACGCGTCGCTTCGTAATTTTCGTTCCGTGTCCGTGTTTTGGGACGCGCGGAGCGGAACGAGCGGGAGATGAGCGGTGGATCTGAGGCCAGGGGGAGAGCATTTCGGGCGGCAAGCAGTGAGAGGCCACTTGCGTCTCCCGCGACTCTCGGAGTGTCTCTCTTACCAGTTGTTGGCGTGTTCTATGAGGTCTAGCAGGACGACGCGAGACGGCTGACGCAATGCTATCGCATAACTTTGGGTACTTGGTGCAACTCAGAAGCAAGAGCTCTCATGTTACAAGAAACAAGTTCTACTTTCCTTTCTATAATATTTTAACAATAGAACCTACTCCAAAGAACCTTGGATGGTGATGTTTTTAATGGAATAAAGGGGAGATTTAAGGTAGTTTCAGCTATAAAGTTCCCCAGTATTAATGGAGACCTTATTCAAATTACACGTTTTAATTTCAGCATCAGTAGGAAGCATGAATTAAATATTGCATCATTAATGGTACATTAATAAACTTGCACATGACTGAAATTCTTAAGAATCGAATAAAAACATCCACATATCTTTCATTTGACTCATTTTTTCACTCGGTACGTTCAAAACTCCGTCACAACGGAAGGTTTTTGCGATGCTGAAAAAATTACTGCGGTGATAAGAAGATTCATTTTTGAAAATGGTCGAAAAACATACAAACTGCACCCTGTTAATATTTTGATGAGATCTAGGGTTTAGAAATGCCTTTTTTAAAGTAAGGTCTCTCTGGAGTGCATGCACGTACCATTTCCCATGTAAAAGGGCTGGTATTATTTGTCAAAAATTTCGGAAAGTAGTTCGGTAAGGGGCTGATATTTTGGTATATTTTGAAGAGTAAGATATTTTTCGTTAAAATGAAGCCTTTTTTTATTGATTTCTAGTCGAAATGATATTTCGCTCAAGCAACCTTATGCTTGGGCTAAAACAGTCATTTAGACTTATTCTTTCGGCTCAACTATGATAATTGAAGACTTCCAGTTTTCTTTTCTCTGTGTATAAAAATAAGTTTTTGCTTTGATTGGAATTGTTTTATAGCTGAGATTTTGCGTTGCGATAGTTTTTTATAAAACAAGTTATATTTTCCATTTTCAGTAATATACCCGAAATTCGTGAGGGATACAGTCCGGATAAAAAATTATCTGCCCATTCAAAACGGTGACATTATACATTTATCAAAATCTCTTCATACGTTTCTGTCGTTGTACAAAGGTCGCATACTGGAAAACAGTTCAAGCCTGAATTGTTCAAGGTGAGCGTGATCCTCGGAGGAATGGCGCTCGTGGATGTTTGTAATTTATCCCGTCCACGGTCACTCCAGTTCTGTCTTCGCCAATTTGACGGCATCCCTCGGAACGTCAACCACCTCACAGGGTGAGGTCCATAAATTTTTGATTGGGCTCTCAAGCATAGAGCCACTCTAATTCATTCGGCGGATCGGGTTACTGAAATAGCTAGCGCCCGGGCTTTCCTTGGTGTCCTGGACTTGGAATTTTGAATTGTCCTGGATGGAGATTTTTCAGCCCAGTGGCATTTTCGCTAGGTGCTTTATTTTCTCCTAAAGTGCAGAACCACATTAATCGGATTGGTAGTAAAAAGTCATGGAGAAATTTTGAAAATGCAAATAGAAATTGGTCCAGAGCGAGGAGATGAAATTGAAAAGATGAAATAATGGTTGAATACTTCAATGACAAAAAATGGTCGCGATTACCACACCCTTTAATCGACATTTGCACTAAATATACCCGGGGAAGATGACCGCAGACAAGGCAATCCCAAGCTGACAACGAATTTGCCAGGAGCAAGCACCGGCACCATGTAAGGCACTTTAAGAGTTATGAGAATTTAAATTGTAACCTCAATGTGATAATTATGGATAGTCATGTAAGATATATAGCGTTAAAAGATTGCAGCATCAACCAAAATGGAGAATCAAAGACCTTCGTATAAAAAAAGGGAAAGCTGCGTTGTTAAAAAACTGTAGATAAGAAAATAGGACATTTTAAAAGAATGAATGAACATACTAAAGAAGGTTATAACGGATATTGCAGAAGAGCAATTAATGAATAAGAAAATAGGGAGAATATTGCCATGTATCAGGATTTAGATTAAATATATTATTGATGACAAAATTACAAATAGATTCCGAGAGAGCAAATAATATAGGCAACCAAGTACAAGGCGCTATAACAACAAAAATAAGGAAATTAAAAAGGCCTTGAAAGGGTACTAGATAGCAATTCACTGCCAAGAAGTTGATGGAAAAGGGACTTTCCGAGAAGGTATGCAATTTATTGAGATGGAACGTAGCAGTAAGAGAGAAAAAGTAACATAATATCAGAAAAGAGAATAGGATGCTACTAACAGAGCTAGAAATATAGGCATGAGATTTGACGGAAAAGACTGAAAACCTCTACAGGGGACCAAATCCGCTGACGGATAGACTGAAGAAGGATGAGAAGGTTTTGGAAGAAGACAACCGAGGCACTGGTAACTCTGGAGAAAATTTGAGAAGGAAAAGAAAGAGCCGAAGAGAAGTGAGCACACGAAGAACGCGACTTAAATGAGCAAACCATTGTTTCACTTGAAAATCTACGAAAGAAATCCTGTGGGGGAGAATCAAAGGCGGCGGCAGCAATGGAATAATGCCGGAGGATTTCTGAGGAGTGCAGTTACAGCAGTACTGATGAAAATTTATTAGGGATAAAGGACCTCGGCATTCTGATTTTCTTCAACGACAAATAGGATAAATGGAATACAACATCAGGAACAATACAAGTAGATTCAGAAAGAATTGAGGAAGTTGGTATTAAATGTTATAATTATACTTCTGAGCCTATGCTGAAGGTAAAATAATTTTAAGAGGACCTAAAGTAGGCAATGAAAGTTGATATAGCTAATAAGATGTATCCATGGTATGAAAAATTATTAGTAAGGAACATTCTAGAAGGGCAAGCAACATGAGGAAGACTAAGGTACATTTCATTGGTTAGCTGTAGTGGGAATTGATAGAGCGGAATTACACAGGCAGAAAGTAGTTTGCGAGATTAAGAGAAAATTGTACGTCTGCGATCAACCAAATCTTATGTTGGTTGCCTAAACATAACAATAGGTTATAACTTTAATTAAAAATATCCGTCCTATCTCTCAATATATATGTAATGCACAGAATAGTGAAATATATATTGAACAATATGAGGATATATTTGTGAAATATATATTGAACAATATGAGGAAATATTTTTAATAAATCGTGGTGAATTAAATTACAGGTGCCTTCAAACGCCTTTTCTTCGGGTGTACCATTGGTGTCCCATAAGTATTGTAAGAGTGATGTTTATGTGATTGTGCGATGTAAGCAAGGTGTGCGCGCTTGGCGAGTGCTCTCCGTGGTCGCACGCCTTGCTTCCTATCCTCTTACATCTTGCCGCGGGAAGAGCACCTGTGTGTCACTGAAATGTACAGCTATGGTGTCATCCTCCCCGGCCTATAGGATGCAAGCGTGCGGTCACGGGGTGACGCTCACGGAGGGCGAGCGATGGAAAAGCGCGTCCCTCGAGAGTCGTGCGTGTTGTATGACCGGAGGTGGGTGTGCTTGAGGTGAATTAAACGCATGAAAGTTAATTTTTGGCTGTTCCCTTACTGCCTTCCCAGAATCGCGAGTAAAGTTCTTACAGTATCAGTATTTACGACACCTTTAACGTTGGTTCAATGTGCTAAAAATGCTACTTACCTTTCATTATAGTCTCATCAAAATTTTATGTTTCTTATTAAGTACATTGTTCATTTGGCTCATTTTTTACAACTGATTTCATTAAACGGTCGTGTATCATTCATGTCAAGCTGAAAACAAATCATATTTATCCACACCTTCCTCTTCTCGTTTGGGTCCTTTACTGGCCTGTTGATGCAATATCCTTCCCTCTAAATTTTGTTTTCCGTATTATCAAACACATGAATGAGGGAAAAAGAGGGAAATACAATGATCCTATTTATTTATATTGTGTCTTGTTAGATATGGTGCTGAACAAGTAACAGGAACTTTACAAACATGTATGTACCCAAGTAAAACATACTTGGGTGCTAAAAAGCCACATGAAAGGAACTGCCATCTCTACGGTCCATGGAATCATAAAAATAAATATTGGAAAGACTATCAAAATTAATTCGTCGCAGTGGAATTCGTGTGAAAAGAAATTTTGCGAGTGCCATCCTTTCTTCTACAAGAAGTAAGTTGAGAATTGAGACACTGCACCACATTCAATATTATACGCCGACTGTTAATAAAATAGTCACTCATTTTGGATCCCCATTTCTTCTTTTGGATTGCAGGTTTTAAAACCATAATCTATCCTACTGTATCAAGAATATTCATTAACTTAAATAAATCAAATAAAACACAAAACTTAATTACCCCATTTAATTTGATACCTGATTGCTTGCACTCATTACGTAAACACCTTTTGTTTTACGCACATTTATCACCTACTATTATGAATTCAATAATTATAAAGGGGTAAGTAGTTAATCACAAAACATATGGTATTTAAACGTTTTAGTAATTCGCTCTCAAAATAGACTAAATGCGTAGTGCAATCAAATGGTATAAAAAAGAGAACATTGCAAGAATGTGATACATAGAAATTCCAGATCCTTCCATTCACTACATGTGCCACATCTGGTATTAAATAAACTCCACAAAAGGAATATGCCAATAATGTTAAATATTCAATGAATAACACAATATGTATATTCTACCACGCCCAATGTTTGTTTTACCATGTTTCTCCTAGTTCTCTCGCAATACCCAGGCAAAGTAAACGGAAAGTTGATGTTTTCTAACTATATCACTTTTATTAAAAGAGTTAACCACAAGCCGCACGATTAGCACATACGTGAGTTTTCTGATAAACACGATCCCCTTTTTATGCACTATTTTAGACGGTACTTATGCAGAACACTGCTTCCATCCCTGGCATCCCTGGTAACATGCTCCTAAATATTTATTATTTTCACAGAAAGTCGTTTCGTACTTTTTACAATTCCTCGGCAAAAGCATACTTGGCCACGAAACTCAATTATATTATTAATGGAACCTCTTGCCAAATTAAACATGTTTCACCTGCTGCGCAGAATTCACGCAGTGAAATGACTTCAGGCTATAACAAGGCCAAAATTGGTACGTAGAATTGGATTTAACAACTGTATTTGGTTAGACAGTTGAGGTAATTTTGATTTTTGAAAAAGGGTGAAAAATTATGCGCCACGCACCGTTGTAACGACCTCACATTTCACATCCTTAAACATTCAATAGTCGAGTATTTTCCATGGTCCTTCATAATAAAAGGTGTCATTTAAATTTCTAAACTGAGCGAAACTAAGGTTACAGCATTATCTGAAAGTTTGTGGAACGTGCGGTGATTTTCATGAGAATAAGTTTGATATATTATCCGATGAGACTATGTTAAGGGAAAGGTCGTAAGCTACGTGAATATTCTTGTAAATAAATTATGAGTCGTGGCTACCGGTATTCAATGCTTGTTACGTTCATTGTCCGCGTAATTTCACCAATATTTTTTTAACCACCCAATTAATTACCTTGTTGTATTTGATGTAATTTGTACCATCTTGCTTCCATGAAAAAGCTACCTTTCTTGGGCCAAAAAAGTCTCAATAATTTTGTTTTTTTTTCACGGTTTACCTTTATTCCAAATTTCACTCTCTGATTTTCAAATGCACCCACCAACTTCTTAAATCATCTGGATGGTCGCCTAAACAACACTGGGTCAACAGCGAGTCCAACCAAGATGTGTTTTTAACATACATTTATTGTCACCAATTAGCTCCCCCACATCTCATTCCCTCGTCATGAATTTATAAAACCAAAGGCAGTAACGGGGAGCGACCTATAAATCTTCACCTTAATTTTTCAATTAAATCATCCTCGCCTGAGACCTCCAGGCCTTATACAGGGTATCTCAGGAAATACGAATAATCCGAAGTCCAGAGGCTGAGCCCCCCTTGGGGAACTGAAACCACCCCCTTGTATACCATGTGAATTTTTGTAGCTTTCGAGTTATCAATTTTCGATTTTTTCACCCAAATACATATTACAATAGATTCTTCCAATAGGGACAAAAATAAGTGAGATTGATCCATGGTAATTTTTTGAAATGGGCTAAGCCTCGCACCTACTAGATGTAATTTTTCGTTTGCCTTAACATTGCGTTAAATAAACTTGGAAATTTATTATATCTTTCATGAGTTTTTTAGAATACTTTTTTTCACCTGCTACTTATTCGAGAATTTTGATCACATAATCTCGACGGCATCATTTTTAGTCAGATCCAAAATGTATTACGTGCAATATTTATGATTTTAAACATACTAATAAAACAATCATTGCGCAAATGGTGTTTATCACTAACGAAAGTAGAATGAAGCCCTCCCTCTTCTCCGCCTTCGTCGGGGATTTGAGACTCGTCGGGGGTCTTAGAAATGTTTTTGAGAACGGAATAAAATTTCGATACGTATAAGCAATGCCATTTCCCATCCCTTTAGCGGTCATATCCTTAAGCGGCCAAAATCAAATGGGTCCGATGATGGCCGCTTGATATAGGTTTCACTGTATTTGGATCAGTTTCTTATTACCATTTCCAGCTAATTTTTTTGCGCTAAGCCACTGCCATAGCTACGCGAAACAAGTTGATTGCTCTTATTAATCAGGCACGGCTATTAGATCGAACAATCCTTTCCACCGTGACAATGCTTTAGTATATGGAAAGGAATTACGTCATTTAAGTTTTGGCAATTTCCTCTTTAATATATTTAATTGCCCTTGTAACACAATAATTCGGTGGTCTTGTTTAAAGAGTCTTCATTTTCCATGAAGGTTTTTCTTAATATTAGGGATTTGAGGAATTTTTCTTGGATATTCAGAAGATTAATCTTTTTAGCACCAAATTTACATGAGGAAAAATGGCAATAACCAGGGCACATCATATTCAGGTAATGAAAATATTTCTCATTGATATACGAACGAATCTTTGGAATGCCCAATATTAAATTATTATTCAGGAATATCTGATAAACACTGCTAAGTCATTGGAATAACGTTCTACTCCATAAAAAATATCCTTGTATCATTGGCTGTGGAAAGAACCCAGGAACCCAACCCTCGAGTATGCAATTCTTTTAATCATGCTTTTAACGATCTTGTTACTTACCCACTGTTTTCAAAAGAGATCTGCTATGGTATCAACACTTCTCAGGTAAAATCAAGAAACACCTATCCAAAATTCGATTAAAAACTGACGAAGTTACTACTCTTTCAGATATTTTCCCTTAAATCTTAATCGGTCTAAAAGAATTCGATTCAGTAATCAAAATGCAGGTCAATAGTGGGTTGAAATTATGACTGCGCTTGCAAACAATATCTACGAATTTTTTATTATCAGTAAGATAGAATTCCTCTTCAGATGCTACTTACAAGCACTTCTACATCTACACGTATGCAAGAGGAGGAATTTATACTCTACATTCTTCTCTGCAGAAAAAATAAACGTTGAAAAAAAAGGCCTCACAAAGATTACGAGAAAGAAAAGATGAGGAAGATGCATCAGGACCTTCCGCAAGTAATTATTATGCGTTCCTCCCTTCCACGAGTAGAAAAAAGTTAAATGAGTTTTAAGTATTCCAAAATAAAAGCAACGCAAAGCAAGCAAAGCAAAAGGCTGTTTGGGAATTCATTAAATCTCCGCGATGAGTATCCTATTTCACTATTACCCTAAAAGTACTGTTTCCTATATCACCACCACCTTACAAAAAATTTGCTTATTCATCCTGTTATTTTTTTTCCACTGACAATAGAGCTCCTTGGGCTGGCAGAATAAATTTACACACTTATAAGGTACCCTTTTCAAAGCTGAAGTATTATTCCACCTCTCTGCAACTCTAAAAATTCTAATATATGTAACATTGTTAAAGAAATTTTGAGGACCAATCCGGCAAAGCAATATCTCCGAACATTACTGAATTTTTCATGTTTAACTATGCATTACTTTCCCAAAATTTTCCCAGGCGTATTTTCGCTTATGACAAATAAACACTGAAGATGAATATTTGCTCTCTTGCGCTCTGGAAGATGCAAACTTTGTTCAAGCTCTTCTAGTGAAACAATAGATGTCACAAAATAAATGGGCTTTACGATATTTATGAGTCCCAAGCTCAAGGTAGGACAAGAATGCGCCATCCAAACGCATCGCCAGCCTATGTATTTTCACAAGAAAGTTTAGTTTTCATAAATGATTTCATTTCGGAAAGATACAATTTATATAACGTCGTGATGAATAAAGGATCATTCCCGCATATAATATCATATTTTCACCCTGGTATTTCATGGCATTCGGTGAATATTTGAACACAAAAAGATGTTTGACAGTTCAAAATATGAATGATATTCATTTCTCCATTTGGACCCACTATTTAGTCACCAATCTAAATGTAGTTGTATAGAAAGATAACGATTGATTTGCGTAGCAAACTATCTAAATAATATGAGCAAGAGGTGAAAAAAAGGAAATCAAGAGACAGAAATGCCACATAATGCACACATAGATATTTTCTAGTGATTGAATTAACACGCATTGTTAATTAAATTTGAGAATTACTAAGAAGGTCAATTTAATACAAAAAAAACTTTAGTCACTGCAATTTTTGTTTTATCCTATAAAGTAAGAGTGAAGGATTTAGTAAGAGGTGAATATTATCACGCTGGATTTGCAGTTGAACAAAATATATTTAGATATTATTATTGTTAATAAAATATTTTGCTAAAGGATGTTCAAGACCTTTAAACATGACTTCATTATGAGTAGAGTTGTAAAAATTCAACACAATCTGATATTAATTGAAAAACTTTTTTTAAGCATTTGAGTTTTTGCTCGCAGATATTACGAATTCTCCCAGTGAAAGTAACTGAAGTTACTTAAATAAATGCATCGCCTTTCCAATATCATGGATTATAAAACCTTCTTCAACTATATGTTGGGATTTTCAATTTTAAACGGAAAGAATAATCCAACCCAAATGTGCATACACTGAGTATTTTAACTGTCTCTCCAAAATCATCATCGTGAAATGAGCTGCTGCGGTTTACCCGGAAGTTTATTTTGCAGGTTCAGCGTGTTATTATTTCGAGGAGCGAACTACCTTCGAGCCTATTAATGAACCCCGCCAGTATTCATTACTCAATTTCACTGTTCCCTGGCTCTAATTTTCTTCCGGGTCGCATCACACATTTTTCTCCATCATCCGCCATTTAAAATTGGTGCATTTCCTACACATCATCCTCCTCGAGGCCATTTATAAATCAGCATCATACGTTTCCCCTCGTTATTTCCGTCCTCCGGTGTCAATAGCTTTTCGCCTCATTAAAATCCGGCGCGCACTCTTCTCCAGGACTGAAGCACATTGCACCCTTTTCTCTCATTTAATTCCGTGCGCCACATAGTTGCAAGTAATTCAAAAGGACTCTCTAAGAGCTTTCATCGAATATGAAGCTCTCACACTGGCCTTGCAAAAAAGAGAAGAGTGCACATACGCAAATGCAACCGCAGAAACAATAGACGGCCGCACATTTTCAAGTCGCTTGCCTCGTAGCACTTAATTAGAATGCCATTTTAACAGAAAAAAAATATGAATGAAAGCAATTGTTTGCTCGTACTATAGAAATTTGAGGACAGTTGTGCGTATATGAGAAAAAGTCTTATACTCCTTACATTTTTGTACAACCACACGGCATATAATCCACGGTAGCTTTCCTACAAAATGCGATGTCATGACAGGGTTGATAAAAAACAATGTTTCAGTGAGGTGTCAAATGCATTGACTGCTAAATGTCAGAGATGGTCCAATAAATTAATAGAATTATGATAAGTAGAAATTTTAAATAATTCGTCGTAATTTGGTTGATATTCCTCTCCTCAATTTACAATTCCAAAGAAATGGCTCTAAGTTGCAATAATGAATGGAAATACGGATAATAATGAAGGCTCTTGTACTTCTGAGACTTATCATCTTTTCATCATTACAATCTTTCTATCCAGCTTTTTATTTCCCCCTGTTGGTGTCCGTTTTATCGAAATTAGAATTCAGGAGAATTGGCTCATTCTATTAAAAACCGAATAAATGTTTCGAGTCGTTCCAGTAAATTCTATGGAAAACTCCTAGAAATAGTACTTTTGTGCCTGCGGCAGGTAACAAAAGTGCTATTCTGGAATACATTACAATATAAAATATACATGCTCTATAATCAGCGACCTGCTGATTATAAATTATGTAATTTTAACGCCTTTTTGTTGTCCTTTGATTCTGGATTCAGTCTCTCATTTTTTGGCAGGTGTTTGCTTGTTGAATCTTGAGAAAATATTATAGACGCCTTCAATTTGAGTGTCACGGATGCCGTCTTTAGCTCTCGGCGGTAGATATCGCGTTTCCTTTTCCTAGCTTAAAAACTTAGCTCGGCATTGCGCTGTTTCTGGGTGATTGCTGGTTTTTTCTTGTTGGCGTCTCCCATATCACTGGAATGAGTAACCTATGATTTATGAGCGTCTTATTTTGCTCAATCATTTATTCCGAAAATATTTCTCCTCTCAATATAATGTTTAAGCATGGGAACCATTGAAGTTTAGAAGGGTTTTAGTCCGCTCTGGTCAGTTTTTCTAATAGTACATGCTTCCGATCCAAAGAGTGGCACGCTCCACACGAATGTTCCTCGAGGAGTTCCCCATCGCCCTTTATAAGAGTCCGTTCTTTATTTTCAGAATTTTGAAATGTAACTTCTAAAGCATATTGAATAATCACAAATAATACTCGGTTATAAAATATTTAAAGGAAGATAATATTTGTGGCCGGAAGCGACTTTGACTAGTAAAGTAAAGTGTAGTAAAGACGTACGAATTGATTCCATACTGGAATATTTTGACCGTAAGTCCTCCTCGGGTAGGGTACCGGGTTATCCATCTCAGCCAACATTTCTTTGCGTAAACTCTCAGGGCTTGTTATGCCTTGAGTGCAAAAAAGTAACGTCGAGGAAAAGTAGAGAGATTTTTTTTTCAACAAAATAAAGGGACGCCCGAATGTGCCTACTTCTACATACTTCCCTACGAATCGTCGTCGCGAGAGTATGCGGTAGGACTTTTTAGGACACCGGCCATTAAAACGAGAGAAAATAGAACACTTATGGGAACAAAATTAAAATATGGTCTACGGAGTGTTATATTCAGTCGCTACTTAAGTAAAAGTTAATAATCCGAGGAAGTAATGTTTTAACGGATCAGTCGGTTAGTGAATCTTTTCTTTCTTCAATCAGTTCTAGAGTTATGGTACAGTAATATCCTTCATGTCATCCTAAAATTTTTCTCATCCAAATTGCTCACTCAGCAATTGTTATTCCGGAGTGGAAACTCCGAGACTCTAGCGGCTCTTAATTGACTCCCTTCATCAACTGTGTGGGTCAATGTGTTACACCCTCTCCTCGCTTGCAGCAGTTTTTAACGAAGCATACGATTTTCCGTTTCATTTTGATTATTTTACGACTTAAATCCTTCTGTGGATCCCAAATGCCGCCGCGTATTAGAAGTATGGCTTAATTAGAGCGAAGTAGCATCTCCCTTTCACTTTTTCACCCGAGGACGTTCCTAGAATTTGCTTAATAATTCTTAGTCCCTTGACCGCAGCGCCACAAATTTCCCGTATGTGTTTTACCAAGCTGGGCCTCAAGTTTTAATAATTATAAGCGTAAAAAGCGGACTACCAGCTTTCCTACGTCGTACCTGATAACAGCATCTCCTAGTTAATGGTGTGCGTCTACTAAGGGGCTAAGCACTCAGCACACCATATCATTGGTACCAGATAACAGAAATAGAAACGCTAACCACACTGGTCTCTTCCAAATGGGGGCTGTGGGTATTTGAGTGTGTAAATAATGATCAATATATTTGTCCTCACACAACTCACTATGATGAGTTATTAGCCAAGTTGATGAAAAAGCTGGAGGCCAAGATCGCGCCGGAGGCAGGTGTTACGATAGGATTCAGAATATGACATTTTACATCTCAAAAGCGTGAACTTGAACACCCCAATTTCGGTGTATACCCCGCTGTAACAGAAACCACTATTCAGTAAGAATGGTGCTATATGATGAGTACTGCGGTTTTGTTCCAATAATTGCTTCGCAGTTTGGAATGTCGACTGTTTGTTTCTCACACGAGCTTCACACGATCTTCATACGTTCTTTAAATTTTCGGCCAGTTAGTCCAACATTCACTGTATAGCATTCACATTGTTACTTTTACACTCCTCTTTTCCCAATCGTGTGTTCTTTGTGCAGGAAGGTGGATTCCCGATGCTCAAATTAGTTAATATATGTTTTACCTTTTTTCAGCAGCTTTCTACAATTTGATATTGAGTTCGTTAAGGCGGAAAATCCTGACATTTAGTTTGCTGAGGCACATTTTATCAAGTAGCTACTCATGGTATTCATAACTTCCAGTAATTAACTTTATTGCAGCCTATTCTTTTTTGAAATTATTTTGTGCTATAGGCTTGTTTACCAATCCGTGAATCATAAAATGTAACGGGGATATCTTTCAGGAAAAAATTGGTTTGAGATGAAATAAATCACGTGGTCTGTACATAAAATTTTTACATATCTTTTACTCCACTCCTCAGTGAAAATTAAGTGGACAAGATATAATTCATCGACCTATGAATACTCCCGCTAAGCTATTACAAAATTCCACGCGTGCCCTCAATTTTATCTACTCCGCTTTTTTTAAGAGGACCGGCTATGTTTCAGCCAATCGGAAGAGTGATTTTTTCCGTTTCTTTAATGTTACGGATCAAATTTTTGGCTTGTAATTCATGTTTATTTCAGGTTTCATTTGATGAAGCTCAGGATATGAAATACTGACCCTTGTCCTATACATGAGGAGAGTGACGAGCCCAAAACATTCTGTGTAGTGAATGCTGCAATCAGCATCCGTATTAATCAATCTATACGCCTGTCTTGGACCAGAGGAGTGAGGAATAATAGTCTCACCATTGGGCTTTGTTTGGGATAAATACGACTCGGAGTCAGGATAATGGATACGGGAGGATAAGGCTGCCGCGGGGGTCTGTTGGACTCGATGGATGTGCCAGGCAGTCGAAAATGGACGTGGAAGTTGGCTTTGGGAGCGGAGTTCGAGAAATAGGGAAATCCGAGAGGTCAAGAATAAGACGAAGGAGGGCATTGGTAAGGGCTTGTGGGGGGAGGCAAGGGGAGGGTGCAATAGGATTGTAAAGTGGGCGGGTGTAAGGTGGTGGAGGGGGGTGGCGGGGAGGGAGCAGCTCGAACCCCCTATAGTTCATTGGGAAAGGGCGACGGAAGATAGATTGGGGACCGTTGCCTCCTTTGACTGATCACCGGGATTAACCGTCGAGAAAGTGGACTGGCGAAGGGACCTCTCTCTGCGGAGAGTATTGCTCCAGGGAGAGGCGGGGAGTAGAGAGGGGAGGGGGAGTGCGGGGGCGGGTTGGAGCGGTGAAGGCGGGGGAGTGGAGGGTAAAATGGAACAAGTCCTTGCTCTCGAGAGTTTGGGGCCAAAGGAAATATTTCGCTTGATATTCCTTTTCCCAGGCAGACCCACTTTTACGCTCCTGCCCTTCTTCTACTCGAACGGTTTGGGTTATTTCTCTGAGCCCTTCGTTTCCTGCCATAGAGAAAACATATTTTCTTCCTGGTCCAGATGAAAAAGCAAAATAAATATTAAGGCATTCCCAGATCTTTAACAAAACGTTTGGAGGGACTGTGAGCGTAGAGAATGATGAATTATTTTTGATAAGTGAGTGATATTCCGCTGTTTACAATGCTTTAATTATTTTACCTAATAAAAACTTATATTTCATTATCCAGGGCTTCCATACATTATTTCAACAACTTTGACTTCTTCTAGTATCAAATGAGTGAATAATTTACTTACAATTAGACCAGTAAAAATTTTAAAAACTAGTAACTCACCAAGTTAAATTTCTACACTGGATGGCTGCGAGTATTATTGTTGCTAAGTGTTGCATTTGATTGTACTTAGGAAGTTTTCGGAATTTTCAATTCTTGACAGTGACGAAATTTGGATGTCAAAAATGGCTTTTAAAACTTGAGATCCATCCATAGTCCCTGGCGTCCATTTACGAAACTTTCGAGGTTCGTTAACGGGCATTCCTAAACAAGGCTGTGTTATTGATTTACAGCAATGCAAACAACTGTCACTTTTTTCATGTTATTTTATATTACCTCGGCGCTTATTATTAATTTTCCAACGCTATACGAAAAATCATACACCTGATTGCTGTTCAGCTAACCACAATGTGATTGTAACATAGATTATATAGCTGTCACTCGGGTATGAATTCCCAGGTATAATTCCATAGCTGTCAGTACAATAGCTCTCTATTTTCATCATTATCGGAGAAAAATACCCACAAACTGAGGCTCTGAATAGCCACCTTGATCTCCTGGATGTATCGATTCCAAATCGCTTAGCCAGGTACAGTAATATTCCATTTGACGTCCAAACGCTCTATGTACATATATCAGGATCACCTATAACGTGTTAAAGTACATTGTGTAACGAGCGAGGTATAGTTGAAACACAATTTTTTAAATCATAAGTGCGTTTAAATTATAAGCATATATAAATACATACTAATATGAAAATACTGCTAATTTGCTTAGATGATAGATTAGCATGAGATTTTTTTAGGTACTAATAAAAACGCATGCATTGCTTAATTGATTATTTAGCATACAAAAATCACCCCCGCTACATTCCTTTTTCCAGCACGAATGATAAAAAATATATTTGTACGATTCCTTTTCTCTATCTGTTGTAGTACATATAAGAGATATCTTCTCCAAAACAGCTCATTAAAAACAAGGTTTACTTTAGACGATACTGCTATGGTGACTGTCCATTATCTTTTTAAATCACTCATCCATTGGTTAGGAGAACCGGGATGGAGTAAAAGGATCAATACCAATAACATTTCATTGACGCTAAGTTTTTTTCAGACCATTTTCCCAGAATATATGGGATTAAGCACCTATCACAATATTTGAAGGATATAATAAATATTTACAGTCCATTCTTTAAAAATTGTCATTTAAATTACAATTAAGAGAAAAAGTGCTAAAAGTCTCTGGTAGACACTTTCGACGTTTAATAAAGAGCCTTCCTAAACAAGACCGTAACTCTGTTATTGATTGGTAACACAGTATACCTCTTTCTTTTCCAACATTGCTATAAATAGGTTTACGCGAAATATTTGGTAATATTTCCTCTCGTTTTGTGATTCTTAACCATTTACCGAGCTGGTTTTTTGGAAAGAACTTCTATTTTACTGCATTATTCTTTGGTTTCTTAATTAATCTAAGAAACCAGAGGCTCCACTGAAAGTAATTTCAAAACCACTCCTATATCGTATTTTCCGGAATCATTTCGAATAATTTGCCAAAGTACTTACGAAAAATACAGTTTTGACCAAGTGAGCTTGGAAATTTCTACTTTTTTTATTTAAACTTACTTATATTTCTTCTAACATACAGGTTAATAGCACAATATTATTGAAAGCTTGAAAAATCAATAGTATTCCACATAAGCTTTAAAAATGCTTTAGATTTTTTTCTAATGCATAGCGATGACCAAGAATAACCGAAGTCGCGGTAGTAATTCATCCAAAGAGACAAAGTTTCCTCCTCCCCTTTTTAGCATGTAGGTCCACTGGCGGACGAGGAGAAGGATTACCATCTCTGATTTTTTATCCCTCTCACGATAATGTTTCAAAACTAGACTAAAGCAGAAAAACAGAAAAAATGAGCCGTTCATCCATATGTATTCTTGGGCATATCTAAGGCTCTTATCTTTATCTGGTGCGGATGCATTCAATCACACGCGGTAGACGTCCAAGATTGGAGACAGGGATATGTCGTGGATTTAGGGCTTATGGAATTAGAGCTAAGGTCGTACTTCTCTTTTCATTTTGTAACCAGCTGGAGTTTATTAGAAGAAACAGACCCAGCAACATTTTGATACCCAGCGTGTTCATTTAGGCCGCGAAATTGAAATCTTCCATTTCCTGTTTCTTTCGTGTGTTTCATTAATTTAGTTCAAGTTCCATCCTACGTTACTGCGGCCACTTAGAAAAGCCGCATTGGGAAATTAATGCCAAACATCATAGCTGTTTCAAAAGATATTCTGCTTTTTTCTCCCAAACTTCTTCAAGGATAGACATTAAAATGAGACATTATAATGTTTTGATGATGCAATGGTAGGGTTGAAACGGGAGGTTTTGTTTCATAGGAAGGAAAGGGAGAAATTTGATATTTCCACGCAATGACTTACAAAAGGAGGAACTCCTAAATTTTTCATTTATTCAATAATTTACTCATGTACTTAACGTATAATATACGTAACGCATTGAAGTCTGTTGTGATATATTATGCAATTAATGCAAAGACGCTTATAAAGTAACTCTTTCTTATATATTCGACTGAAATTTATTTCCCTTATTTAAAATGCTGAAACAAAGAAAATAGAAATTCCTCATCTTTAATAATTGTACCTTTCATATCGAAACTGTGTCTTTTTGATTTGCAGCAGAGCATGAAATTAGTATCACCGGTCGGGATTCCTCCATTGACGAACAATGATTCTCGGTTTCTCTTGTGTTGAGGCACTCATATATCTTCACTGACGCGCTCTTCGTTCATTACGCGCTGCGTCCTCATCCGGCACATTACTGCCCCGATTAATGCGTATACACTTGGTTGATGGGAATAAGTTCAGAACTTAGTACCCAGAAACTTTATGGCTCAGTCCTTTGAATTAGGTCATAAATAAGGAGCGCGGAATGAGTGGCTGAGTGCATGATTGCCTACCTCAGCGATAAATTTTCCACCGCTCAAGTGACGAAATTTTAAACAGAATTAATATCCCGAACATATTACAGTAATTTTGATCTGATTAATAAACTGCAAATCACTTAACTAATTTATGTAGAGCGAGTGGAATTTGACGTCAGAGAGAGTCATTTGTCTCATCAACCCACACCTACTATCGGCGATATGGTACATATGACTACTAAAAACCACTCATTTAAATATTTTTATTAAAACTAAGTATCCATTTGCAAAAGACTGTTCAAGGAAGATCTGATGTGACTGTTTTATGGCATGAGCATATCATCAGCTTTTTAAAATTCTTCCGTTCTGGAACTTATGAACGATGCTGTAATTGTGGTTACTCTGTATTCAATTTTGGAATGCAAATAGTTGCTTTTCTCATTCATTCCTGCTATTTTTAAACTTTAAATATAGCATAAACCCATGATAAAAAGTAATAAATAATATGGTCATTGTACCATCAAAGTTTTTACAGTAATTTTGTTTTCTTTAAGAACAATCTCATGAAGTATATGAGAAGGAATTTGGCAAGAAATTTGGAAATTTTATCATTACAAATTTGGAAAAGTAATAAATAATTATGGCCATTCTACCATAAAAGTTTTTACAGTAATTTTGTTTTCTTTAAGAACAATCTCATGAAGTATATGAGAAGGAAATAAATTTGGAAATTTTATCATAACACGTCAGAAATAATTAAATGAAATATGTTCGCTATGCTAAGAGTTGCTTTAGTAAGATGAGGCCAACATATTTTTTTATAGACAATGATGATGCAGTAGTTTTATAATGCAACAAAATACTGCTGAGCTTAATTATTTTTCGCCTATTTCTATAAATATAAGGAGAGAAATAAGTAATGCTTACTTCTACCTATTAAAATAAAGAGAGCATTTAAGAATACTTCCTCTTTAATAAGAGAGGTGAATATGAAAAACATGCACTTTAAGTGATACCTTTTAAAATACCTTCTTACCGACATGCAGCAATAAATAAAATTTTATCTTGAAGGTACTTTATCTCATGAGGAAAACCTTTTCCTTCTTAAAAATCCATTTTTAACTATAAAAGCATTATGAAACGGTAGTTGACGTGCCAAAAAATGCATACAATAATATCAAATTTCCGTAAAAATAATTTATTCACAATTGAGTACGGATTTTCTTCCATTTTCATGCTAAAATATTTGATCATGGCCACAAGGGAATTTCTTTTGCTATACTCCTCCAAATGGAATACATTTTGTATTTCTAAGTTGTACGAGATGCGTTGTATCTCTTGAAATTCCTTTGAAATTTCACTGCCTAAATCAAAGCATAAAGTTGTTCACACTTCAGACTCCGTCCAATCACCGTTTGTGTTGCCTCCGGTTACTCTGTCCTTCCATTTCTCTCTCCAATCGTCCAAATTAAGTTCCGTCACTTCTTTCTCGCTCTCTCTCTCTCACCCGATCCCTTGTTCTCACTTTTCTCCCATTTCTTTCTCCCTTCTATAAATAAAATTCAACGCTTGCCTTTCCACTTACTCCTTCTCATTTACTTGATGCTTGATTATAATTCTAGCGATCTCATCGGTCTGGCGTTCTCTTCAAAAAGGAAGGGCAGCATTTTGAATGTCATTTATTTTGCGAGAAAATGAAGCCAATAAAAGATGAATCAGAAACTTTGGGAAAATGGGCAGAAACGGTGCTCCACGTAGCCATATTTTTGGATTCAAATGGTGAAGCATAGCGTGCTTAATATCACTTTGCAACTATAGTTTCTTTTAAATTAGATGGAAAGTGGCCGTTATGGTGAAGCATAGCGTGCTTAATATCACTTTGCAACTATAGTTTCTTTTAAATTAGATGGAAAGTGGCCGTTATGTGGATGACTGTTGCAAATAATCGGATTTCCTATGCTGAATCAATCCAAAGTCCGTAGCTCGAATTGTCTAAAAGAAAGATTTCATAGACCTAGAATAAAATGCAGGATAGAGAGTATTAGCGTTCGGAAACCGATAATTTCCTGGTTAAATTTAGGAAAAATCATTGGTAAAGACCAAAGTGGTGATCTTCATGCTTCTTCTGGCACATTGTATTTTTAATTAGCAGTAAGCGTTCTAGAAACATTTTTGCATTAGATGTAACTTCTTGTGTACTTTAAATTGAAAATTATCAACCTAACACCAAATCCCAAAACATCAGAGTCATTGCTTCAATCTCTTTTCAAAGAACATATCATTAGAACCATTATTTCCTTCCTCCTTATTGATATCCTTGCTCGATTATTACTATTATACACTATTAGGACGTGGATGAAACTTAAATCACGCCCACCAAAATATCTAAACATGTAATTTTTCCAGTAATGACAACAATATCCATCGCTAGGAGTAAGTAGCATTAGATGCGCGAAATATTATTTTTGGTACAGTCTGATGATATGACCCTACTACCTTTTCATTGACTTTTCGAGCTAGTTAGATAGCTGGTACTACTAAGCTACAGCGTTTGGAATAATGGCACTCGGCATTTGTGTTTGCCACCTGATTTCTTCTACGGCCAATATTTTCTTGCATTTTAGGTCTTCAATATTTACTGTAGATTCCCTAAATGTACTTTCTATTTCGCAATCCACTTATAAGCATGTCATTTTTAGAAATTTTCTGCAATGTTATTTTTTGATCTGGCAAACCCAACTAGTTGGCATGTCGGAGTGATTCGTCTTCATGCCTCATTTTTCATATGCATGGAAATGTAATTTGTTTGACTTTTCCTCTCCAAAAAGTTCCCCACTACCTTCGTTTTTCTCGATTTCCATTCCGGTGGAGATTCATGCGTCCTTGTTCGCAACGCGGGGGGTGACGTGCTGATCGAGTGTCTCCATGCCGAGCCCAGAAAGGCATCTATCAATGCCTCCAAGGGGAAGCTGAACTGTTGGTCAAGCACTTCAATAAAAAAGGACTTATCCACATTTGAAAGGTGATGTCAGTGTGACTGTGCTTAAGAGTTTTACGTTTTCTTCCACTTCGTGATTTCTGTCTAGAATTGCCATCCACCACCAAATATTATAAATTAACGTTTTCCTGTGCTATTATACGATTTTCTCGATTTATACAAAATTAGACTAAAAAACTATGCATAAAGTAGAAGGACGTGTAACAAAACTAAAATATAAAAATAAAATAACTAGGAAGAAATATTTGGAAACCTGCGCAAAAAAGGAGCAAAAGTATAACAAAAACACAGATTATTCCAATACGTTTCATAGAAAAATTGCACCATTATAGTAACAGTTGTATTTCAGTTGAATAATCATATGAGAGTAGTTGGAAATCCACACGTATTTAAATAGTCACGGTAACATAAATGATGATATTGATGAAAATTTAATTTTAAGGGAAGACGATCAAATTTTAAGTCTTCTGTGACTCTAGGTATCGGTAGGTGAATTTTTTTGAAGACATTGTCATGAGAAAAATTGGCCTGGACCGGGAACCAGGCCTGAATAGCATAGTGGTCTGCGCATTGGTCCGGCAAACCAAAGGTCCGCGGTTCGATTCCCGGTCCAGGCGGAATTTCCCTCATGGTAATTTCTTCAAAAGAATTCATCTGCCATGTTTGAACATTATCGGTGGGTGAAGTTTTAATGGTAGAATTAAGACGTGAATGGAGGTACAAAGGAGAAAAATTGAAATCGGTGAAAGCTCGCATTTAGCAAAATGCACCGAAAGAACCACATATATCTGCCCAAAAGATGAGATGGAGAAGTAGTTTTTAGGCGCTATCAACGAGACACCCAGAGGTCGGAGTTCCAATGAAAAATGAAAATCCTCGACGGGCTCTTGTCTTGCTTTGGGATAAAAAATTGATAGAGTCAAAAATCGTTTAGTTTAGCTAGTTGAGTTATAATTGGTTGTAAATAATTTCAAGGCTTTTCAAATCTTAAGTTGGTACCAATCCTTCACGGTGAGTCCTCTCAATGCTTCGAATAACATATTTGATATAAAGATACTCTCATGCAGCGGAAACAATGGCAGTGAACGATGAATTGAGGTATGCTACAAAGTGAAAATGACTTTTTTCATAACGACTTTTATGGCAGCTTTAAATAAAACCCGTTTGGCAGCAATGCACATTTCACTCCAACCAATTCAACTCAGAAGGCAGGAATAAATATGTGTCACTGCAATACCACTTTAATATTGCTAATCATTAGAGTTTGGAGAGAGAGAGGAAAATTAGGAAAAAGTACTAGAGCCCCAGACATAGTAGACTGGCGAGCATTATGATTTATATCGTAAATTCAAGGTATACATCTCAGATGGTGAAAGTCAATGCAGGAGGAAAGTTGGGCGTATCCCTCAACTACTCCCTCCGGGGTCAAATGAATGGAATTGCAGAACCGATTTCGAAAAGAAACTTCCAAATATAATCTCTAAATGCATTTTAGAAATCTCCAACACGTTCTCCTATGCAGCTACCGTTGGATTTAAGCGTAATAATTTGTGATCACTCAGGATTATTAAACGAGTTACAGCTGGAAAATCATTCC
Organism: Ceriagrion tenellum; assembly: GCA_963169105.1. Classification (NCBI taxonomy): domain Eukaryota; kingdom Metazoa; phylum Arthropoda; class Insecta; order Odonata; family Coenagrionidae; genus Ceriagrion; species Ceriagrion tenellum. Next base: position 25,789,651 of record OY720642.1, on the reverse strand, counting down.
ACCACCACTACCAAGTACCACCATTTCTATCTGATAGTTGGGGACTTCAGCATTGACCTAAGCCACATTTCAATATAGGATACAGCAACTTACTCTGCCTAGGCTCCAGAGACTAGTTTTTTTGGAAAATGTTCTATGAGACTTACATATTTCGAGGTCGAAACAAGTTAACATTATGACATCAAGAGATCAACAGACGGATTTTTAGTGTGACAGACTTACGAAGTTACGATAAGTTTTTTAAAGAATTTGCATAGCTAATATTAGGAATTATGGGGATTATTCAAGGCATCCATAATAAAATTTAACCGAACAAATTAAGAAATCTTCACCATTAAATCATTCCTCCACTAAAACACAATGGGCGTGCTTTATTTTTTATTGTAAATATATCGAAGCGTTGGCACTATATGGTGCACAGTCGGCATTTAATGCCAAAAATATATACAGGATCGCATCAATTTACGAACAACCATTGTTTTGCTTACTATGCTTTAAAAAATGTCGCGCAACGGTAATGGCGCTGTCAAGACCGTGATTCATTTCCCTGCTTCATAAATCTCAGCGATTTTTGTCCCCATTGTCCTTCTTCGCCAAAAGCAGTGCTGCTGGTCAAATTCCATCGCGACTGAGAATTACAGATTGCAGTATCATTTAGCTCACAGGCACTCTACATATAAACTTCATAATGATGAAATGGTACTGTAAATCAGGAAATGGTCTGCCTCCCAAAATACTCCGCATATTGATTGCTTTCTGTCTGCATAGCTACTAATACTTGATCATACTCCACTTCTTTAATCCTGCAGGTAACCCAGATATCTCTGACAATGCCTCGGAGAACACACCAAATCATTTATTACGATGATGTACCTTCCGAATACAGACAAGTACAAAGAACGATTCTAGGCAAAATTTCCTATCCTTCCGATGAAAAAACTACACAAGTATATATGTCAATGGATTGTTTTAAACATTCACGCAGTTGTTACACCATATTCACTGCTTCGTGCCCTCTGCTCACTTTGTGCCAGGTTTATCTTAATATATTTCTTTTTCTTATTTTTTCATTAAACAATTGTTCATTTTCACCTAATTATCCTAAAATAGCAGTGAGGTACCATACCAAGCTATTGTAAAACTTCTATTTCCAACGTTTTTATGTCACAAAGTATTATTCTAGGGATTATATTCCTCTTTTTTAGTTCATTTTATCCCACTGCTGCAATATCCTTGGTGTAAAGATTGAAAATGAGAGATGTCGGAAAAATACAAATTCATTGCTAATTTCATTATTTAATGTAATCAATATCCAGTCATTCTCACTTAACGCGTATTTTTCATTGAATGTAGCAACCTTCTTCCTGGAAAAGAATATTACTTATGTATTCATTCATTTGCCCGACCTTTTAAATTCCAGCTAAAAAGCTACCATTCATAAAAAAAGATTTAAGATAAATTTTTTGTTTCCTTGGCTATCAAAATGAAATCTCCATCGACTTCCTTCAAATATTTCTTTTTATAATCACTTCAAATACATTTTTTAATAATCCAATCGATTACAATCATGACCTGATTCGTAAGAACCCTACTTGGCGGGAATAGAACTAGTAACCTCTGCCTTGACATGTGAGGATTACACGGTTTATTCTTCTCAATACCAGAGCTTTAAAAGTTGGCGGCCATTACTTCTATCAATTATAATAATAAATATTAGTTTTGATTGTTTATCAGCAAATAATGTTAATAATCCTGGAAACCATTACATGGACTCCTGTCATACATCTTACGCAAGTGGTTACGATACACTTAAAGGACGCTAAAATATAATATATTCGGAAATATGTATTTTGAAATAAATTTGTGTGATTTCTCAACTTTTGGAAAATCATCATCTGTGTGCGTTATATCCCCTTAATGCGCACTGTAATCAAAAAAGGTTGCCGTAATATTGCCCACCTTATTGAAACAATTTGTACGTGTTTTGGTCGCGCATCCATAATCAGGTACAATGTCAGTTATAAATGATTAATAAAACTAAATATTTTACTCATCAACAAAGTAAACAGTTCAATATCTGTCTTCAATAATTAAAATATGTTGTTTCATCATATCTTGCAATATTCTGTTTCAATTGACCATACTCCATAGCTTTATCCCCTTAAAAAATCATTGAAGTCAATGAGAATATTTTGAAGTGAATTAGTTTCTCATTATTTCAGTAGCGAGAAAATGTGATTTTCCAGTGCAAACATGGTTCATGTTAATGAATATGAATTGGGAAGCGACACATCACCTCATTCATGATCACTCAGTTACTCACACATTACACATTTTAGTGAGTACACAAAAGGCTTCATATAAGGGAATTATAAATTTAACTCGAAGTGAAATGGGAAGAAAAAATTAAAATGGTTTTGCCCCCTTTTAGGTGCAATACCCTCACAATCCATCATATACGTGGTTTAAAAAAAATTTATTTGCGGTCATTCGTAAAAAAAGCCATATTTTTATGGAACTCCTATTTTCAAATGCATTCGGGAGGTGAAAACGGACACTCGTAGGCCGCTGATGTCGCTTTTGCAATTAAGTGAACAGAAGGCGCCGGAGGGGTGTAATGTGTCCATCATTGGCTATATTAGGTTGGCCATGAGCACCATTTGGCCATGGCCTCAACATAAGCATGGATAAGCAGTGGCTCATCGGCCGCTTTGATGATCGGAGGTGAAAATAGGAAAAATCTTAATTATTCAAAATAATACTTGAAAGTAGCCTATTCATAAAGCTTAAAGTTGTAATATTTGTACCCACGAAACCTGTACATATTGTGATTGGATAAATTGTATGCAAATATCGCGGTATTTATCTTTTTTTCCTTGTTAAGTAATTTCTTTCAATACAAGGGAAGACAAATTGGTCACATACGCGCAACTTTCCAGTTTCCCTAGCGATTGTAAAGATATTAAGGCTCAAGGCGAGTATGGAGATCGTTTTGTAGCTTGTCAGCGTAAAGCTCGGATCTCATTCAACGGTCACTCATGGACTCACGGATGGAACTCACACAAAGCTCATTGAATAGTTTTGTTCCACCCTATTTATGAACTTTTCAATAGTTACAATCAAAACAATAATTTTAATTCACTGGAAAAATTACACGAGATAATCACTAAATTGAGCAATCTTAACGCACTTCGCTATTCTGTTGTAATTTTGATGAAATACGTTATCAACAGAATTGCTCATAAAGTTCAAATTTTAGATTTATTTACACTTTTTACTGTTTATTTGGAGCAGGTAATTGAGTTCTACAGACCAAAATAAGTTCCCAATTTAAAATTATTTCTTGGTACGTCAAATGCAATAAAAGGTGATGTTTGACAAAAATGTGTCACTTTTTCTCGAATTATTGCATTTAAGCCTATTTTTCTTACTTTTGGCTCACAGAGCATTAGTAATTTCAATGAGTGAACGCAAGCATCAAAAATTTGTTTGGCCACATATGGCCGTATTCGCTTGGGAATGCTAATGAAGGGTGATTATGGATTGGGGGTTGAGCTTTTGAGGCACACTTATCTGAGAAACGAAACAAGACGACGTTTAAAAGGATTTGGCATACTATTTTTAGTTTAAATTAAAAATATTTTAAATTGTTGATGTATTTAAATATTTTTACTGGAATTAATGCATTGGTTAGTGCTTAAATTTCGTATCCCACCAGTAGCAAATTAATCTATTATTATATTTCTGAGTCACGGTTCTGTATTCAATCTTTGAATCCAATCCTTGAAATAACTTATATAAAACAATCTATATTTGCCTGAGCTTAAATCTTTTACAATATTTTGGCTCTTCGACTACACTGATAGTTTTTTCCGAAAAGCTGTTGTGAGTGGAATTAATTCGATGTGTTTCCTGGAATGCTGCCTTTCTTTGACCTATTTTTTTCCTCTCGTTGAATCATTGCATCCAAGTATGTTCAGAATTTTAAATGGATTTTTAATCAAAGAAAATGAATTTTGACGTCCAATTTTGTTTATGTATGCCTTTTAAATAATACAGAGACAAATGTATAGTCACTTCACGAAATAAGGAAAAAGCTATAAAAGCAAGAAAAAGCTAAAACCATCAAATGCAGTAACGGAGGTCCTTGTATAACCAGGAATGAAACCAACATCACGTAGAAAAATTAATTATCTTATGCTATAATCACTGCAGCCACTGGAAGACAAAATTGACATAAAATTAGTTGTTTTGTTTCTTAAAAGTTTAATAAATGCTGCATTATATCTCATGTAGCATTTAAATTGTTAATCTAAAAGTAGAACTTCTGATAGTAGGAATAGCCAAATTTTTATTACGAGAACCCAGAGAGATATTTAATACAATTCCATTCAGATATTTCATGAGTGTTACCCGTGTTAGAATTTTTAATGATGGCTTTTAGACGATAATTATAGGCAAAGGGAAGCGTTAGTGAGAGTTTCTTAGACTCCGTTTCTCATTCAGAATACCCGGGAGCTAATATTATTCGCCCACCTCATCCTCAATTCACATTAAGCCACTTACCAATTAGGAGTTTATTCTCAATAGCTGCCCATGTACGCATGCAAACCAACGAGATCATATAATTGTAATGCTTTGCAAACCTGCGAATCTTTTGTTTTCCGAATGGAAAATTCAGATTGTTATTTTATGGTTAGGATACTGACTATATTTTTTGGATATGTTTGATGAACTGGCGAGAGCACTGGTTCCTTACCCAGATGCTTTGAGCTGGATTCAAGGCATTTGTTGATATTATTCTATGGAATAACCATCGGCGGTTAATAGAACTAATTTCCAATGCAATCCATTCCCGTCCGAGCTGGACGTAAAAACTGATCCCTTTTGCTTTAAGGTAAGTTGTCGAAGTCTGTTTTTTCTCCCCCTCCACCGTATATTCCTAACATTACTCTCTTCTAACATTAACTCCCTACTGACCTAGTAGGTCACTCTCTTGAATACTATTAGTCTCTTTGCGGCAATTAGTAATATTTTAGGCGGACACCCCATTTCCAGTTACATGCACTTTTTTGACTATAAAAATTTCTCAGCATGCATCTTTTATATTTTATGTTAAACCGTCAAAAAATCCGGATTCAGCGTATGTGGACGAGTTATTCCTTTTATATTACCACTTTTATATATTTTTATATAATTCATAAGGCTAGAGAAAGGAGAGGTGAGATCCCTGACTTTCTATCACACACAGCTCACGCTTTGCCGAAAATACTTAAGGGACAATGTAATATTTCTATTATCAGTCCTTTTTTTAAACTCCATCGTCAAAAAATTTAACCCGGAATTTTTCAGCCCGTCTTTGGATAAAGTTGGGCTAAATTTTTTGTATCAATATCCCTGCTTTGAAATTGAATTCTTTTAGTTCTCACCAAACACATCCATTTTTTCTCGCCTCGAATTAATCACCACGAACATAATATCTTCCTGGCCTCAACTTATCTGCTTTAATATTTTAAGTAAAAGTCCACGTATTTTGCAGCTCAAATGTAAGTCAGCCCAAATTTTAATGTCCATGTGTATATTTTCTTTTAAGCGTTAAACTTTTTCTTCATAAACCTCGTCTTAGGTACTTATTTCGGTTACAATATTTTAATTTTCCTATCCCGGTCTAATTCCTTAGTATTCATAGAAATCACCTTCTAATTATTTCCATTGGAAACTCATTTATATTATGGCGGTGATGAATGCAAAATAAAGAAAGAGAAAAATATATATCCAATCAATTTTACTCTACAAGCCTCAGATAATTTAGACTTCCCAAAACGCAACGTTGTATGCTATGTAAAAGCCACCACGGGGATTGGGATATAACGCCATGGGAAAGATAAATACCAAAATGTTACGCATATAGAACTCTACATCAGCATTTTATTTCCTTCTTTCATGTTTTGAGCATGTCCTTTCCATATTTTGGTGGAAAAAAACTATATGTAGCTTGACATTTTTTGCTAAAACTTTATGGTTTTGCGATAACAGATCACTCAAAACCGACGGTGTCAGTTGAATATGCTAATTGGCATAATACTCTCTGCATGAAGCTATATTTTACATCACTATAAAACACTACCGGAAGGTACCCGTTGAAGTCCAATGAGTTTGAAAAACAATGAATTACATTTGTTTGTATTAGTTTGAAAAACGTACTTTATGAGAAAACCCAAAAGCCTGACGAATACTGACAGCGTGGTCATTTGAGGAGTTCATAACCTATCTTGTACATTGAATTCGTTGTACTAGGCACGTTAACCGTTTTCCAGGTGCACGGAGAGATGAGAGACTGTTGGTCCTCTTTCTGTTGTTATAGTAAGTATTCATTAAATTTATCAATTACCCCCGAAGCTATCTATCATGGAGCTCTTTGGACTCTGTGCCCTTCTTATACGGATTTCCTTTCTACGTGCTATCATGGGCCGGCAGGAAAACATGATACTTAAATTCTAGAGGAGTGAATAGCCTTTGAAAATCAAATAACTGGTTGTCAAGGAAATATGCTATTGTTTATTTCAGAGAAAAATGTGACACTTTTCTGCTAAAACACAAGTTTCAAACAAATACGAAGCGTAAAAGAAAATCGATTGAAAGAAATAAAAATTTCATTTAATCAGTCAACCGATAAAAAAAGTTCAGCCCTCTATCTTGTGTAAAACTACTTTTAAAATGGAAACAACGAAACCACTTCACCGAACCCATAGCTTAGCATGGATCACCAGGGGGGGGGCTTCGGGGGCCCTGATGGCTTTTTAATATAGCTTACACTATAACCAAATATATTTACAATCTACATCAAATTTCAGCTCAATTGGTTTTGTAATTTTGCATAATAGAGCAACAGGCAGACAACACCATTATATTTTCGTATATTAGTAAGGAATAACAAGGATAATTCTTTCAAATTATTTATAAAAGCATTCGAGATCATAGTAATGTTAAGAATCCTTATTCCCTCAAGATCTCACTTCAGCTTTGCATTTATGGCATGTCTGAAGTGCACTACGTTACTTGGGACAATAAGATAGACAACAAGTGAAGTAATTGAAATATCATGTATGGGAAAAGTGCAACCACTGAAAAGGAAATTGATAGTAGCCGCTGTATTTCACTCGAGGAAAACCTTTTGTTGAAACACCTCATGATCTTGCCTGATGTAATCTCTTATTTTCCCTTCTTCTCGGTTTCCTCTGCATAAATTTTCACCCCCTTTAGCTCACGGCAAAACTAAAGCCCAACCTTTCTTCTCTCACCGTCTCTCTATCCTTGTCACATGCTTATTAACCCCTTTCTCTGCGCCTTCTTTAAGATTAAATTTCCTACCGCATTTATTACTCACTTAATCCGAAGGATGATGAAATTAAGATGATGAAGGGGATATAAAAATGTTTCTTTAGCTTAAAAAAGTGAATAGTAAACCCTTCGTTTCCATTTTTTTATTTCGTAATCCTTAATTGGGTGTGTTCACTTGATAAAATGGCTCAGTTTTAGCAGAGATCTTAAAGAGTATACCATGGTTTCAAGAATGACCGAAAAGAGCAACAACCAGAAGTCGAGAAGTTTCTTAATTTTAAGTAGACATTTACGCTGAATTAACTTTGTAATTTCTATGTAAATAATAAATGATTCGTTTTGAATTTCTGCAATAAGACATTCATTATAGAAAAGAGTCGCTATCAAGTAGAATATATACGATATTGCATTACATTCATTAACTATCGAAATTTTTAATCGCTTTAAGTGAGCTAAATACACTTCATTTTCAAAATTACCTTCTTTGTCGATCTCATACTTTAAAACTATCACATATCATTATCTTTGCTAAATCCGTAATGAAATGCAAATATTTTTATGCAGTCATGACGGAGTGTGGCAGGCCATACTATCCAAAATAAGTATCGAGTAAAGACTCAAGGAGGAAAGTTGATGAAACTTGGATAATTGTCCGAGACATCAATGTTTCTCTATCCTTTCATTTGAGAAGTGAATAGGGGAAAAATAAGAACTTGACTCTCGAGTAATTTTAGTATTTAGCTCTTGTTTGACCTGCGGACTTAACGCGTCGCCAGAACTTAAACTACCTTCGTATAAAAATTATTTTTAAATGTTAAGCCTGTTGGAATGCAGAAATATTTCTCCAGAAAAAAGGCCACTGTATTTCAAATGCTAGAGACTAGTTTAATAGTTTAGGATTAGACATGGATAATCCATATAAGTGACTTAAAACACACAAGTTTCATGACAGTTCCTGAATATTTCCAGGTTCACAGCTTGAGTGAGGAAAAATATTTGTTAATTTTATACAAACATGTCCTCCAAAAACCAACAAAAGATAAAATAATACATAATAAAACCCAAAATGTTTAATTAAAAAGGTCTTTATTATTAAATCCAATGCTCAGTCACAAATTACTTCGTTTTACCTTAGTAATGTATATCAGTGGAATTTATCCGACCCCAATGCATGTAGCTGTTTGTTTTCAAGTGTGTTGCTAACTCTACGCCTTCTTTTGGGCGGATGATCGGGTCTTGGAACGGATCAGTCCATGAAGGAGAACAGCAATAGAGGAGAACGATTCCTTTGTGCAGAGAGTGACGCCGTAGTTAATGGTTTATATCTCGAATATCAACGCGTATTTAATTAATTAGTATCGGTTATACTAGATACTTTTTCAGAAAAAAGTGGGTTTATGAACAAAATTTCAGATCTCTGAATCATCGGGAAGTTGGTTAAATTTTGAGTCACAAAATTTGACACAGGCAACCAGATCGTACTTAGTAAAACCCTTTAGCAAACGCGTAGTGAACGAAGTATTGCCATTATTAATATTGATGAACAGATTTTCATTTGAGGTGGATCTATGGACAAAATTTCAGAGCTCTGAATATCGGAAAATAGGTTAAATTTCAATTAAAAGATTTGACCCAGACAAACTGGTGAAACTCAATTAAATCTTTAAAAAAAGTCTTAAAAAACCCAAGGTATTTTCGTGTTTATATTGAAAAATATCAGCGACTATACAAAAAGAGATAAGTTACAAATAGTTGCAAAATACTATAAAGATATTTTGGACTAAAATACTCATGGTATTTTTGTTTTAATTTCATGTACAATTTTGCACTCCGAAGAGATACTTTTTTTTTAATCCAAAGCATTTAAAATCTTATTAATGAAGATGAAATATCCATTGAAATAGCATATAATAATAATTGGAAATATTTTGTTTTAAAAATCACAAACAAAGCAAATAAACAAAAACATAGTCTACACAAACATTTAAAAAAACTGAAAAAAACTCCATATTTCAAAGTAACTTGGGAATATATGAAAATTAATTCATTCGCTAAGCCATTTTGAGTTTTTTCCCTCGATAAGAACATACCATCAAGCAGTGGTAGATGAAATAATTTCAATGTTTTCCATAACAGAGGGTATTCAGCAATCTATCCGAATAATTTTATGCTTACATAACGAATCCTCAACACTAACACGTTGTCTTACGTGCATACCTCAGCCTCGTTGCATCACTGGGGGAGATTTTCTGCACGCTTTCCGATGTCTTTCTTTTTATATCTCTTTCGATAATTTGAAATGCCTCCATAATCAATTTAAAGTCTTGCTATTGAATACATTAATAAGTTGTTTCGTGGAAATAATGGCTGCATGTGTATCCTTCGAGTTCCAAGTTTCAACATTCATTTCTCTTACAGTCGACATTGATTAAGTGGGGCATACGTATTGATAATGAATATTTAACATCATCGACACATAATTTGAAGTGACCTACTCTACAATCGGTCCAATGGAGGCAAGTTTTTGCCTCAAAATTTTTGCATACTTTTCTTTATTGTTTACGTTTCTTGAAAACTGGAAAATCCCCGTTGAGTGCAGAAATGAAAGCCATAGCTCTCAGATAGAAAGCCAATTTTGAGCCTCCTACCAAAATATATACAAGGACACCAAATTAGATTACTCATTTTATATCATGGATTGACTGCTAGAGCTACCCTGTTTTCTAAACACATGCAATAACAAAACATTTATTAAGCAATGCTTTAAAATAGGTAATCAAAAATATAAAATCACTAGAACAGTCCAAATTTTGAAGAAGCATACTTTTACTCAGAGCCTTGATTCATTTTTCCTAACGAAGCCACGGAAGGTACGCACTTAAATATCACGAGAGATTCAAATAAGTAATGTTCAAATTTGTGCGATGTGTGATGATCAGTGCAAAAAAGGGTCGCAGAAGTCCCAAGCAAATAAAACACACACAAAATTCGAGTAAACGACTTCTTCTAATTTCAAAACTGAATGATGTAAAGAGCTTTCCGCGTGATATTTCATCGGAAACTTTGGATATGGGATGATACCTGGAGGTGCTAGCAGAAAAATGTTAATAACTCAAAACTTGGTAATTTTAATGTGGTCTGTTGATAATTGTACAGAAATTTCTTTGAAAAGCACGAAGGATTGTTAAAATCATTTGAAGTATCTCATTCCTTTCTTATTATCCGTGCCAACTTAATAGTACAAAAAATAAATATTAGATCAAAGGTTAATTCATATTTGTCAAAGTTTTTCTCATGCTTTGCCGTAAATATTATTTTTAATTCAAGCAGGTTCGCAATTGCAAAGCACATATGGTGGGTCTAGGTACCGTCAACACCAGATCTTTACCCCAAACATTTCCTTCTCCGAATATCTTGAACGGCTCCACAGGGTATCACAAAAATGTGAATGATGGCCTTATCACGCTTAAGTACATAAGTGAGAAATACGCGTTTGCGTCGCTTGCTCGAGTAAAATATAAGATTATGAGTGCAGGCAATATCCCGGTCTTTCTTATGCTTAAGTTATTTAAATATCGAGTAATAAGGGAATGTTGCTACAATGTAGGCTGTGGGGAGGAACCTCAGTTTTCGCCCAGTAAGCCTCATAGGGAGTTCTGTATGATAATGGATAGTTGTTCAAATATCTTATTTATTTCCTTGTTAGAATAAGCGAAAGCGAAAGGTATGTTACCCAAAACTCTAGGGTTCTTTGCTCTTTGAAGGAACAACCGGGTTCAAATGAGGTTGGGCTGATTTATGGAAGCATTTAAGTTATGGAAGTATGTATTAAATTTATTCACATTTATTAGCTAATGCTGCCTTAAATAACTCTCAGGGGCGTAAGTAGATGAATTTTGGCGCGGGCACGTATCCTGTTGAAAATTAATGTTCATAATGGTCGTCGATCATTCTCTTACGACCAATAAGCATTTATAATCTCGTCATATGTCGAAGTATGGCTCTAAAATTGTGATTTTAGTGGAAATCTCGGAAAAGTCCATTTCTTCAGAAGTCCAGATATGTTTCAAAAAGTCTAAAAAAGGCCAACAGCATACTTAGAAAACAGCTTCTGAACAAGGGTATTGGTGATGATTTGTCATTGTAACCACAATAGTCACATTATTACGAAAAGTTCAAAAAATATTTTTCCTCACTCAAAGCATTATAAAACTTCACGAAAACCTCAAAATAGATTTATTTTCAGCTTCAGCTATCCTACTGAGGGGTAAAACTCATTATAAAAGTCATTACATATGTTATTTATGAAAAAGCCATATTTTAACCAGGAACTCTGTTTTATAATACTAAAGAGTTTAAACCCTATGGAATATCCCGGAGAAAATAATAATTTGTAAAATAATGCGTGAACTACTCAGATGGCCATAAAACAGAAATACGTATGGAAAATACTAGCAGAATTTTTTTGCTATTTTTGTAGACTCAGGCTGGAATTTAGAGATGTCAACGCTGATAAAAGCAATATAAATTTTCTATCATAGGTAATATTTTACGTGCCAAGCTGAATAACAAAACAAAAAATAATCATATTGTGAAAATATTATAAATAAAAATACCGCGATATTTATTTATATTATGCCTCGTACTATCATTACTCAAAGTTAACAGTGGTAAGAAAAAATGGCTAGTAAGCCTATTCATTGAATTTCCAATACATTTTTTGATACATAATACGTCCATGTAAAGTTATGGAAAATTCACATAATGGAGGACAGTAGCTAAAAGATCTCGTCCTTTTCCTAGGGTACCTATCTTAAAAGCTTTATCGTTGTCTTCTCTGTTCACATTCACCGTCGAGATTTAGAAAAAATTTATTCCCGATTCCTTCCTCATCATGATCAACCCGAGTAGGAAGCTTTAGGTGAAAAAAAGTTATTGCACTATTTCACTGAATATCGACAATTACACTTAAACGATCAAGACTAATAGCTGGCTTAATACCATTTCAGCAATTTAATTCATCATTCAATCATCAATCTACCAATTTTATTAAATAATCATTCCAGTTTAACGTGTGAATTTATATTCTTTTCCTGAAAGTTGCCTAGAAATTTGATATTAGAAAAAAATGCCTCACGTATTTTAATTGATAAAATTTTCTCAAACTAAATAAATATTTAGGTATAAATAGAAAAACAACTCGAAATATACAATTGCCTTGATGATGCGCACGGATACAAAGATGTTCACCAATGAATTGAATTTTCCAATTAATTGTCATTTTTATTTATAAGTTTGGCAAGATTTGCATTGAGCATAGTGCATAGTATGAGAATAGTACAGAGCATAGTAATAGAATGTTTATTCTTAACTTTGTGAATGAAACGATATAGATGCGTGAATGTATATTTTAGGGGACCTTTGGAGTCCTCATTCACGAACATCCTCGAGTGACAATTTACAATACTGCCAACCATCTGGCCGTAATTGGAATGCGTCTAATTAATATATGAGGCAAAGCCTTAAACGGTCAATTTGGAAATTTTAATATATTAATAAATTAAAGTAGTATGGAAAGCAATATGCTTTACATAAATCTGGCAAATTGCTCATCAGGAAAATATTTTGTCAACTTGTAGATTTGGGAATCTATCTAAGAGTGTATCAGTAAATTATTGGATATGCTGGATATCCATATTTACCTCAAAAATAATTATTAAACCTGAAATCGTCTTAATACCGATAAAATATTGATAATTTTTCAATATTTATATTTAATGAATATTTTACTATTTCATGCGTCATTATAACTACTATCTACACTTTGGGTGGAGTAAACACAAATTTGTCAGATAAAGTCAAAAACTTGGGAAATACTTTAACATCAGAACTTTCATCCAACACTCGCATACAAAGCATATGTGACACAGACTAAGATGGTCCTCGGAAGAAAAATTGAAAGGGAGGTGCTACTTTGCTCTGGTTAGGCTACATTTCGAATACGCCGGGAGCATTTTGGTCCCTGCAGAGAAAGATATCATCCGAAAAATAAATTGAATACAAATAAAAGCTTCACGCTGCGTAACATCGGCTAAAATCGAATAAACAGTGTTTCATAAAATATAGAGGTATTAGATTGGGAGCCACTAGAGACTCGGAGGCTACACCGTAGGCTAAGACTGCTAAATAAATTCAAAACAGGTCTCTTTCAGTGTGACTCAGAAATATCATTTTGGCGCCTAGCTGCATCAATAGCTCCATCCAATACAATCAATCGATCACAATTACTATATAAATAGAGAGATGTATTGCCGTACAGACGGATACGAAAATTCGTACAAGCCATGATAAAAACTCAGCTCCACTTCAAATATCGACATTCCCAATACACACTTCACCACATCACATTTAAAAAAAAACCAACTTTAAACGGCTGTTGTCCTAATGCCGCCTCTCACACGCCAATGCGTCGGATGGCAGGGAAGTAGTTAGATAACTTACATTAGGCATACTGTTACTTAATTTAAGCTTCTTTATTCAAACAATGATTGAGCAAGAATCCCCCCCCCCCCTTAGATCCTGTTTGTCATAAAAATTATCTAATTGGTCGGCTTGATAAAGAAAAAAGCGCAACTTTGATGAACTAAATTGAAACAGGCGTAAGAAATTTGAAACTTACTCACTAAATCTGCAATGCACTTACCATCACTTAGGTTAGATGTGATCATTATTGCAGATATCTGCCGGTTTGTTATCTCATAAATTGATCTCGTGTAATAGTAGTATTAAGTGGATGGAAGTCCATTTCCAACAAAGATGAATCTGTAAGATCCTTATTTACCTCTCTTAATAATTAGGACAGATGTTCAAAAAAATCTTATTATGGATGAATTATTTTCTTGTCGATATTCTCAGAAAGATATAAATAGTGGGCAAAAACCACATCTGAGTTATTCTCTCCTTTCCATTTCAAAAATCCCTTCCCCTTTAATTTTCCGCAATGCCTCATCTCTTGGGTTGTCTTCCGTCTACTTTGAATTATCTTTTTCATTTTTCATCAAAAATGTTTGATTAGTGGATAAAATTCGGGAGATTTTCCTTAAAATCAATTGATTTCAGTCAAGTTTCAATCAATCAATGCTTTTTTAGGTAATTACATCGGTGAAGAGGTCAATTTCATTGCTACGTTTGAGGTTTTTTTCCCTCATTTTATCCAAACTCAGTAAGTCGGTAAAAAAATCATAGACCTATTACCATGATTTGAACTCATAATTTAAGCATCTTTTCATTTTTCATTAAAATGGAATACAAAATTTTTAACATTTAGATTTTATTTTCACCACAGCTAACAGGGAAATTAATGCAAAATGACTCCTCAGCACATCATATCACCGTTCATCATCATCGTGGCACTTAATTAGCTGTAACAGCCAAGAGATATATCATAAGTGTAAAGGAAGGTGGAATTAATTATAAAATATTTGTAGTCCTGCTTATTGCCATAAATAAGAGTTGTTCTGCATATCACCGCATCTTAAGATAAGTAATCAATAACTATGCGGTGACATCCCCTTTTTTCCTCGACACATTTTTGGGAAAAAACCTTTATTTTTCAATAAATGCGAAATGGGCCGGAAATTCGGATGAAAATATGTATTAAACATTATTAACTACCAAAAATAACCTCTTTTGTGTGGTGAATTCACATTCAATTTGGAATATGGAGAGAAATTGAGTTGTTATTCTTTGAGAAAAATATGAAATTCCGACTTATATTTGGGCGAAGTAAGGAGAGTGCCTTATTTATCTATGTTTTTGATATTTTACTTTTCGGTCTTCAATCAAGAGAATTTTTTCTTGTTCCAAATCCAATTACCCATGATCTGGGTTCAAATTTTCATAGTCGTTTGCTTCAGAATTATTATCACTTCCATGTATAAATTATAACTCATATTTAATCAAAAAGAGATAACAAACACGCGGAAAGCTGGACGAGGACTACTATGTTCACGATTGCAAAACCTAGAAAGGACAGTGAAAATGCGGAGAGGTTCAGTCTAATTAGCGTCACCACCAAGTTAGCGAGGAAACTTCGTAGTTGACTTGACATTTAGGAAAAACGGTGTTCTGCCCAAACTGTGCCCTAAACCAAAACGAGTTTATACCCCAACTCTGCATCATGATATACTTGCACTTATAAGTGTCGCCGCCAAAGCTATTTAGAGTAATTGGCTAGCAACAGCACTGTTTTGGCGAGAATAACAGTATCTGTAAGAACTCTTTAGACGTTATTTTTTCTAAGAAACTTTGATTTAGTATATTTGGAAGCATTGGATTATGTGGGTTTTAGGGATGAATTGATTCTGAATGTAATGAATAAAATATCATTTGTGAAGAAAAATCCTTGTGTACTTATTGAAGGCGGCAACAGCCCAGTGCTGGTGTCCATTGCTTGTTACCTTAACGCAGAGAATAAGCGGGGAAAATTCTGTGCTTTTAGGGATTGATTGTTTTATGGACTGCTATTTTAGAACTCATAGAAGTAAATAATTTCGTGGCTGAATTAAGTGACGTTGTATCAATCCTCAGATAACAAAGAAATGCGAGGATTCCAAAATTGTGCGCCAAATTGTAAATTTAATAATATGAAAACCTTTATACACGACGAGTTTCCTAAATATTTTAATTTTTCCAGGTAATGAAAATTAGCATTACAACAGATATAAGGTAGAAAGCGTGGGGTTAATACAAAGATACGTTATCTATTCATTTACTTAGAAAAAGTATTCGGTATAGTGGACTGAGAAATACTATGCTAAACATTGAAAAAAAACTGTCAACTGGAGGGATAGAAAAAAGATTTCCTACACGATACAGGAGTCTGAAATTTAATTATATGTATGTAAGATGGAAACAATGAAAGAAGGTGTGTGATACAATGCCGACCCTGTAACTTATCACAGTTATTTTTTGACTGATGTAAAAATCACAATAATTAGAGAAAATACCATAGAAATGAAAGAATACTGAGAAATCAGATTTTTAGATGCTGTCATTTTAGAATTTGTAGACATAAATTATTTCGGTTCGGTTTTGATTTGATACTAATTTAATCCTCGGAGAACGAAACAATAGTTGTGGACTGAGAATACTACAATAATTAGATACTCTAAATACTTCTAAAAATCTTAGAATATTTTCAGTTTGAGGTTGAAAAAAATGGCGACAGGAATATATAATAATATAAGCTAATACTAATTAAACAAATAGACAGTACCATCTTAAAATAGGCTCAAGGGGAGTATTATTTATGGCGAAAATAAATGCGAGATATTCATTTAATGATGATTATCCAAAGTCCAGCAAGTTTAAAAAAAAACATGTCACACATTTCAAGTCATGTAGACCAGGAAAAAGTTCATATGAAGTTCATTTGGAGCATATAATTTCGTAGATGTGAGACATAGTCCATCAGGAAAGCGGGTACAGTCAATATTTAGGGAATATAAAACTATATCAAGATGAAACTGACGAAAACAAGCTGTAAAGTTATAATATATACACACACACATATATATATATATATATATATATATATATATATATATATATATATATATATATATATATATATATACACACACACACACAGTGGAAAACTTCGCCAAATGGCCACAAACACAATTAAAGAGGAAACTTACAGGGGGGTAAAAAGACGAGAGTAAAAAGAAAGTCTTAATGTAATTGTGTTAAGAAATAACCGAGGAGGTCTATAGTATTTGATTAAGAAACATGTGGCAAGAGGGATTTTATATCGTACGCCAAGCGTATGGAAGCTGTGTTGGAAAGGGAGCAGACTAAGCATCGCCTTTAAAAGTTGAAGATTTTAATTCTTCGAGTGTCAAGGCAATTCCCGTTCATGCCATCTCCCCCCTTTTCTCCCATCAACTGCAGCGCACTCTTTTCCGTGTTCACTCACACTATGGCATTATCTCATCCACTTTTTCTTCTTCCTTTCAACTCATCCTCTTTCCATTAACGGAGCTCTTATCTCCTTCCGAAATCTTCGACTATTTTTCCTCGGAGCTACAAAGAAAACCAAGCCGTCCACTATTATTCTTCTTCTTCCACTCCTATCGTTCATTTCTTCTCCTCGTCCCGTCACTCGCATGCCATTGTCAATCGTCTCAATGGTAGAAATGTTTTTCTGCCTAGAGTTTCCCCTTTTCTTGTTGCACTTGGATCACTTTGATGGAATTGGTGTTTCCCGGGACGCTTTCTTCCTGGCGTCACGATAACAGTTCTTTTTTATATTACCAATATACATTGTAATGTGACGCTCCCATATGGGCGTCCACTCAGCTTTTTTGCGAAATGTTTGCCAAAAGAATATGAAGACGAAGAACATATGGTGGCCCCTTGGCCCACCTGGGTGTCTTGGCATCTACGCGGCATAGTTTAATAATTGACGATTGAATTTCGTAACTACGAAAGCATCTAATTATCGTAATGATATTTCAGTCAATAAAAACGATTTCTCCCGAATTAGAGCTTAAGGTAGTCCGAGCGAGATAGTTCTCTAGTCATAATAGAGACTATATTAGAATTATACGTTTTAATTACACCAGCTGTGGGACACATGAAATAAATATTGCATTGTTAATGATGCAATTACATGGTTTTATATGACAGAAATTGTAAGTAATTAAATGAAAATATCTAAATAAGTCTTTAACTTGAATCACTTTTTTCGCGCGGTGCGTTTGAAAATATTTAAAATTGGAAGGCTTTTTGTGATTTAGCAAGAACCTACTGCGGTGACAATATGATTAATTATCAAATATAGTTGAAAAAACATACAAACTACACACTTAGTTTTTTTACGATATCTAAGTGTTAAAAATACCTAATTTTGTAAATAATGCCTCTCTAGAGTGCATGCACGTACCTTTTCCCATGTAAATGGGCTGGTATTTTTTGGCTAATATCTCCGAAAGTAATATGGTAAGGGGTAGAATTTTTGGTATTATTGGATAGGTGAGATGTTTTTCTTTAAAATGAAACCAAATTCATTGATTTCTAAGTAAAATGTTATTTCGCTTGGACTACCTTAATAATGACAATTTATTCCGAAACCAAAGTTGGTAATAAAATCACACAAACACGCATTATGTAAATATTACGTAAGTTCCGCGCAGTTTAGGAGGTAAACCTTTGCGTTAAAAAGCGCGATATCCTTGAAATTCAATTTATAGTGTGTGCGATACATTTTTTTACCTGTCTCAGTTTGTGTATCAAATAGCGTTCTCTGTGAATGGTTAGTTATTTGAAAAGGCTACCGACATCCGAGGCGATTCACACAATTTAGGATAAGTGATTTTGATGGTAAAGGGAACTGGAGCATTGACTTCCCATCTCGAAGCCCCTATTCGAATCCAGGTGGAGGCAGAGGCTTTTCATTAGAATTCAGAACCCCATTTTGGGGTCTTTCGGAGATCACTTCACTTAAACTGTCGGTTGAAACCTTAACCGGTGATTCCCTTGGAACCTTTTGTTACGAGTTTGCTAATACCAACGCGGGATTTCACTCCTTCTCACTGTGATCACTGAAAAATCCTTCCCTTATCAACGCATCCACTTTTTTTATTTGGAGCGACCTCAGTTGCCCTTAGTTGTCACTCACATTTCCAAATAACCACCCATGGTAAGGTTAAAGCTTGATTAGTGGAGAGTAGGGGAAATGTTACGAGTCAGCAGCTATAGGATTGTGAATAGGGACTGCAGGGAAAAGTTAAATCCTAGGATAGAAAATCGTGGTTTAAGTAGACATGGTCACTGATTCAGATAAATATCCAAATCTTTTCGAGTTTGAACATGAATCCTTAATGGAGGGAAGATATTATGTACTAAATTCCAATTCGAGCTGAATTTATAATCAGATATCACATTTAAAATAGGATACAAGTTACCCTTGTGCCGAACGTCTTCACAACAACACGTGCCTAGGCCTATGAGAATAATGATCAGCGACCTACCACTATATAAACGTCACAGCGTATTCATTAAATTATCATTATTACAAATACCTTCTCTCTCTTGCGATTCACTGTATGGCTATATTTATATGTATATTTTATAATCATGTTACGTATATAATTTACAACTACAAAAATTAATAGTGTTGTAAATACTTAGCAGTAGAGGTAGTATCTTAACTGCAGTAAGATTTGACTCGAGTATTACATGTTAACATATTCATCGGAATAGCACTCATGGTATCTGGCATCGTTCTACAATTTGCTTCGCGCCCAGTAGCCAGACGCGTGCGGGGTTTTACAATTGACCTGGGACGTGTGTTGAGTCCCTTGAGTGGAATCACTCAATTCCATAAACCATAGTGGAGGATTGCACTACACTTTGTAAATATTGATGTTTGTGTAGGGGTATACACGGGTACCTACCTGAATTGCTGGAGTTCAAACGTCATTGGGCTCGGGTAAAAATGGCTGGGTGATGTTCCATGAGGATATTCCGTATAGGCATACATTTTGGTAAACACTGATTCTTCTTCAGTGGAGAGCCCTGTGCCAGAAGAAGAAAAGTTATAATTCACTAGCACTCTAAAACTTTACTTTAGCTTTCACCACTACAAACCTTTGGACATGGAACATAGATAACGCTGAATATATCTCTCACTTTCCTTAATGCTGTATAGGTAAGATATTTTGACAGAGAATGGCTTTAGTACGTGAATATATAAAATCATTTCATTTTGCACGATCATTGCGTTGTAACATACTTGCTCAACTATAGCTAAATCGTTCATTGGCTATCTTTACTTATCGTTAAAGAAGAGATGATCAAACACCATTCATTCAAATTACTTCCTTTAAAGGCTTTTGAAATTGTTTAATTAATCAATATATATACCAAATTTCGATGAAATAGCATATGAATAGCAAGTTTGACTACCTAGCCACTCAAACTTGCACTCAAATACATTTTACTCTCTGAATCACTCAACAACACGAAGGACGACAATATCTCTTTTTGTTTGGTAGATTCATTTCCCTTTCTGTAAACTGTCAAACCCTATAATGTATATTCGTCACTCTGAAAACGTATATTTTTATCATGGTGACAGTTGCAGACAGGAAAAGTGTATCCCTTTTCAAATGCCAAGGTTTGAGAATCCAAATAACACCCAGCCCGTTTGATTTATGCCCAGTTCGTTTAGGTTCATCGCCCGAAAGGCAGATAGAAGGCACTCTTTTGTTTCACTGATCCTCCTCGGCGTAACGTAGGTTTAATATCATTCATTCATTCCTCTTTCACAGCAAAACCACTCTCTTTTTTCACATCGGAATCAGATGATCTTGTATTGTTCCCAAACGCACGCCTCCTTTCGAAAAACTTTCTTTTATAACCCATTTACGTCACATTCATTTCCTCATTTGGATTTCTGTAACCTATGCTTAACAAACATTATACACGTGCAAACGATCCCATTTTAGATTGAGTCAAAATACAAGCAGCTAGCAGTCGAATTGCGTCCGAAGATTCGTTTTCTTAAACTATTTAATTTTTTCTTAATTTTCATTTTGTTTTAGGCAAATGATGAATCATTGAGGCGTTAATAATTTGTGTACGGTGATAAGTTATAACTCATGTAAATAGGCTATTATAGCACTATTTCGATTCATGAATTTAGCGGGAAGAATGTATCATCATTTTGCACACATATAAGTTATATATAAATTTGGGCAATGGACAAACTGTGGAGAGGAAATCGATCCGAGCACTTAAAACTAAGGATAGTAAATGATAAAAAAACTGTAGGCTCCGATAGATAATAAGTTAAAAGAACGATACCCTGAACGGATTCAAAATCTTTCATCAAATCCTACATCAAAATTGTACAATCTATTACAAGTACAGACCAAATTTTATTACTGAGACTGTCGCTGTTAATAACTCATCACTATGTACTTTAATTTTATTGGAATAATAAATACCTTGTTATTTGCTTCACCATGTTGAATAATGAATAAGTAAAGTAAATAAAATGCATATTGATGAGATACCGTAGGCTTTCCCGGCGAATGATATTAGTAAAATCTTCTCGGGTTTGGCACCGAGTAAGGCTATTAAAGGCCAACGTTTCGACGAGAAACTCTCTCATCGCCATCAGGGCTAAGACTGATCACCAGGGCTTATCCCTGATAATGAGAGAGTTTCTCGTCGAAACGTTGGCCTTTAATAGCCTTGCCCGGTGCCAAACCCGAAAAGAGTTTTACTAAAATGCGTATCGCTATCATAAAAGACGCAAACAACTATGTAGAGTCTGTATCCGCGGTATAATTCACTGAGTTCACCGAGAGGAAATTGAATGAATGAAATAAATGGCATTACAGGTTCCGAGATACTGAGGGATCTCCCTGAATGGGTGTCATTTCCCTAGCTCCTTTCCTAATTGCGGTCCTGGAAGGCCACCGGGACCCCATGCAAGGCCCTTTATTTGGACGAGAAGACATTGGAGAGGAAGACACCGTTATCGGAACAAGCGTGGAGGCATTCAAGAGAGAGTTTTAAAGGGAAGAGACTAAGGGAAGACATGGGGGCGACTAAGGTTCCGGAATCTTTCTCGGTTTCCAACACCGTTTGCGGGGAATGGGGAGGAGGAAGAACAAGCAGTTCGAGTCAAGGCTGTGTACCGCTGCCATTAATGGGGAAGACCCACCCCCCCACCTTCGTGGACCAAGGACTCCCAGATATATATTTACTGGACGGAAGCCAACCCAAACTCTTCCTTTAGATATCATATTCCTTTCGCATCATCGCGTCTTTGGCCGATTCCCTCCTCGCTCGTTCTTTTACCTCTTCCCTCAATCTCTTTCCTTTTTCCTCTCTGTACTCTTAAACTTTTCCGCCTCCTCAGGAATATCTCCTCCTCGCCACCGCTCTCCGATCGCCGCCCAGCCTCTCCGAACATCGGCTTCGATTTCCATTCACCCACGCGTTGATGTCAAAGTCAGGGTCTGCGGGACTCACCGGAATTATCGCCTCCCGCCTGCTAAAGCACCTGAAGTTGTTCTCTCTGAAGGGGGAACGGTGATCAATAGACACACTGTGTGGATTGGAGTGCCCTCAAGGACGTCGTGTTTCGGATTGATGCATCACTTGCTTGTGTAGTTTTTCATTCAAACGTATGGTGTATGTGGGTTGGGTCAGTGTGATGGCATGGTACTGGCTATCTACGCTGGAGATCCGGGTATTTATCCCGGCTGTAACATAGATTTTTGAGTCCGTCCGGTGTATCGTTATTTAAACTGAGTATCTATCGGAGCCAACCTTCAAGAGCAAGAAAGTGCTCCAAAATGTTACCTCTCTACAGTTTGTCCATTTACCAAATTATTCTTTTCCGGCCGGCCTACCTTAAAAGGTGGAAATGATCACAGTTTTCGTTTAAAAAGTTAAAGGATTAAAATTAAATTTTTGAATTAAAAACGATCTTGCATGCTAAAAAATTCGGAGCCCAACTAATGCGACCAAACGAGCTCTATGTTCGTAAATCAGATGGAAAAGCATAAAAGTTGATTATCTATCTATTATCAATGATCTATACAGATTAGCACTGAAATTGAGGTTGGAGTGTCTACTGGCATTGCAATCCAAGAGCTCGGACTCAAATTTTGTGGAAGTTTGTTATCGGTGAACCGATATCTGTTCAGATTTGAGAAATGGATGTGTATTTTTTTCATGAGTTAGTAAGTATACTGTAGCTTAAACTTATTTGACTTCAATGGATGAGTTATAATCAATCATCAAATCGCTTTGTCATTGCATACAGTTTAAAGCTCATTACTTATCAACGTATTTATTCATGGTTTATGCACCTTAAATAGAGTTAGATGGGAATACCTACTTAGAGAGTAAAAAATTTATGAATAAAAATATTACCCGATTTATTTCACTTCAGAGACAATAAATGACAGTTTTCACCAGTAAATTATTGCTTTCATTGCAGTTGGTTAGACAGTAATACGTCTTTGAGTCATAAGTAAAAGGTAAAGGATTCTTCTTATTTTTGACTTAACGATTGTTTTATGATTTAGAACACTTGGTTTAAAAGTTAGTCAGTACATACAACCCTTATCTCTGTAAAATCCATCTTCTTTAACTTAAATGGAAGATTTTACTTGTCTAAAAGGATTAATAAATAGTGCGCCTGTTGTCATAGTCATGCCATGTCAGGATTAACAGATATCGATAAAATATCCATTGCCTGCAACATTTTGTTTTTATTTTCTTTCTTTGCGGTTGGACAGATTTGAGCATAGAAACCATGAATACGTTTCTTCCAGTCATTGAATTTTGGATACATAGGTCTCGTTCTGTAGCTAGGTTTTTAATGACTGAAACAAAGAAAATAAAAATTTACTGTTAGAAGCTCTATGCTGTCTTATAAGGCGAATCGTTTTAATGATCTAGCAATTTGTCTGTGCGTATACATTAAAAACCACGTTTACCTTGGTTTCTAATAGCCCCACATTTACCAGAAATCATCCTAAATCCAGAGTTTCATCAAATACTGGAACATTTTGCTTCGCATGTAAATTACACTTTTTCATACGATCTCTTAAATTATTTTCTCCGAGGTCAATATTCTGCTAACAATTTTCTGAAAACTGCATTCCTGCGTCAGCAGTCCACCCGTCTGTATGCGTGTTTCATTGAAAATCATGAAATAAAAGTCCTTCATCTCATACGCATTGCGCTGGTTAAGAGAGGACGGTGGAATTGGAAAACAATTGTGTGTGACGCAAAATGCAATATGACGAGACGTTATCATGGGGTTTGCTCTTTATTTTTTTTCTCTCAAACAATGGGGACTGTACAAACGCAATCAGCCATTCTCTAATGTTTACAGTGATTTGGTTTTCTGTTTCTCTCGCGGGAAATTATGAATCAGTGAAGTCGAAGTTTGGTTTTAATCTGTACACAAAGTGACAAACCGTCCCTTTTGGGCCAGAAAGCATCGGGTTCACAATCAAATACACTACGAGGTAGAGTGTCAATGCTCACTTGAACGCACATTTCTTCTTTAAAAATCAAGTTTCCATTATTATTGCTAAGAATGTACTCATTGCATAACGCGAAGTGAAATTATTATGACTGATATAACTCTATGAGTGAATGACGATTAGGAATGACGGCAAGTATCCGATTGGAATGCAAAATCCGGTAATAAATTTGCAATCAGGCTAACCTGTTAACAGTTTCAATCTGGTTACAGTTTATTCGAGTTCAACGTGTATACATATGTGTTTAAACGACCTGTGTGGCCGGATTTTCAAGCTTTAACCTGGTAACCGGCTTGAGCCTTGCTCCGGTAGCAAATGGTCGATGGATTACTAACTTTTAGCAAGAAATTATTTGACATTGGGTTACATATCAGGTTTTTTAAACTCAGTATAGTGGTATAATTTTTATCAAATAAATAAACGTAATTCCATGCATTTAAATTATTAAATCGATTCTAAGCTAACGAACCCTTTCTAAAAAGAGAGAAACAATGATTTGTTGACATTTGAATATATAAAACTTTGTCAATGAGGATGCAGGTTGAAATAAATAATAGTAAATTTAAAAATAAATAACGGGTTTACACACATCATTCATACGCTGTTTCACGTCAAATAATAAAACAGTAAATTAGAGCAATAACATTCCGGTGAGGATGACTTTTTCCAAATTGAGAAGGCGATGGGAGATTTATTTTCAATACATGTATACTAAACGAAATATCACGAGAATTTCTTTTACAAGCATTAGTTATAGACATTTTCCGTCCAAGTACATGCATGGCATAAGTTTCTTTACTCGTCTCGTATGACATTTGGTATATTGTTGAATGATTTTTTGCTCTTGGTTATGATTCCACACTTTAACAACACACACACGTTTTAGCAACACGACCTAGGTTTCGACATATCATGCCACGATCTGGTCCGATACGCCAAAACCTAGGTCGTGTTGCTTTAAATGAAGAGTGGAATCAAAACCAAGTACTTGTTTATTATGGAGGATTTCTACAGAGTAACGCCAGAGACAGTGTCTTATACTTGTTTGCTCTCTCTTCCGGTGGCTATTATATAGAGCAGACTCTACCCACATTTTCGTGCACAACCCACAAACGCGGGATCTCAATGTTTACCTGGACTCCAGGGTAGACTACTGTCTGGAAATTGGAATAAGCTATTCCAACACACGTCTGAATATTCTTAGAAAATGTAATAATATGTGGATGGTGGAAGGAATAATTTTAGGGCCCTGTGAGAGTAACATATATCAATGCTGGTGGATATATTTCCTATAAAAATTCTAATTTGGTGCTAGAGTGTACGAACAATGAAACATTTGATGCGTTGTTTATGAATGCAAATTTGACGATTCATTGCACAGTTTCAATGAAAATTTTAAGAGATACTCTCTAAATGCAGTGAACTCCTTACAAAACAATAAATTCCAATGACACAACTCTGCAAAAGGGGAGGAAATATTCATGAAGCTCACAAAGTAGATTCCAGGTGTTCTACATAATCATGTTGTGGAATGAACGCAATGAACAAGTTTGACGTTGTATTTAAGTAATAGGGATCCATTAAGCGATATTGAGAAGGGCCCCGGGAGGAAAAGTGCAAGGGAGATGTTTTCTCTCATTAATGAAGGGAGTTAAAAAATTCAACGGAACGACACAAACTTAGTAAACAGCTGCTGAGAGCAAACAAAATGTGAAAAAATCTGATCAATTTACTAACTTCGAGAGCCCCTTTTTATTAAAAAAGGCTTCGCATAGCTTAACCTTTTCGTGTAAAATACTAATAAGGTGATATTCTAGATGGCTATAGAAAAATCATTTTAACCATGAATTAAATCTCTTCAACAGAATGGCAGAGGGGCAATGTTGAACACATGAGTAAAAAATGTATTTTTATCATTCACATATTGTAACACAACGCGGGCCTCCATATTCTTTTCCCACCGCGTGGGGGAAATCACAATTAAACGCCCACCATGTTTAACTTTTCGCGGTGAAACAATAGGGAAACGGAGGGCAGAGCAGAGCCGACAATGAAGAATTGGGGAAGGGGACGAATAGAAAAGCACGAGCGTGGAGTGACAGGAGAGTTCTTGAAGGGAACGGACGTGCGGGGGGGGGGGGTTCTGTGCCATATTCCGGAGGAAGCGGACATTCAGCCGCAATACTGGGGCCAGAAAGAGAGAGACCCTGATACAGGACTACCATTCGTGCAGATGCTGTGATCACATTACGCCAGGACTACGGGTTCCGGAGGCTGTAAAGCTAGAGTGACACCAGCCACGTATCAACCTGTATTGTCAACAAGAGAGTAAATATGGACTTTAATTCTGTATTTTAAATAAGCCATACAACCCAGTTGGGTACAACCCGGATTAGAGGGTGATGCTAGTTTTGTTTTATTTACATTGGAGTAATGAATGTTTACAGAAGATATATGGCTTAATTCAAAGAAGTTGATTATCATAAAATGTTTAAAGATAAGTAAATCATTTGAAGTAACTGTATGAGGTGCAGAATATTACAATTGTCTGGGTCATGACCTTAAGTTAAAGGTAAAGATATTATATATGTACTTTGTTTTTGTGTGTCTTGATTCAACGATATGATTTTGTCTGATCAATTAAATTGCTAGTTATCACGTATCGCATGTTGTTTTGTGTTTCTCATGTTATCTACCGCAGAGAAGGCTGGGGCAATTGAAAAAGGTAGGAGACCGTGGTTAATTTATCTCACATCTATTTTCCATTTTGATACTCACCACCTGGGCATTTTGAGTTAACGATAATAGAGATTGTTTCCGTTTCCGACCCACAACGTGGGGCTGTCGGGTTGCATTGTTAATATTTTACAATATGTTTTACAAGGTAAAATAAAATTAATGAATAAACAAACTAAACATTAAGACACTACGGTATTTCCAGTTCACTCAGCATTTTCTCTTATCCTCATTTATATTCCCTAATAAAAGCCTTCTCTACGACTGGCATCATTGCAATACCTGCTCATAGGGTTGCAATGTTGCATGTGAGATTAATGATAACTGAAGGCCATGAAACCAAACGTTGATACATCTTTTAATGCCTTAGCTACAAAATATTGTTAATAATGAATTACCAGAGAGCTTAGAAACATATCTTTCCTGAAGAAAAAAACGAACGATAACCTACATGGCATATTTTATTTTTCATACGTTCGTAAACGTAGGAATTCATTTCCTTATTGAAACCAAATTCAAAAAGCTTGATGTATAACCAACGAAGGATTAAGCTGAACTAATTCTAACTTTATGGAATAGAAACATACCAGCAAGGTTCTAAAGTGGAATACAAAAAAATAATTTCCTCTCTATAAATTAATTTAATATACTTTCCAAATGAAATGTGAGCGTTATGTTTTCCTAGATTATATCTCATTAATATTGGAGTTCATATAACCCGATGAAATCGTAATTTAAACCAAAATGCTATCATTAAATCTACAAATTCAATAATAAATGAAGTAATCGTGGGAAAAACACAGACAGGTTTTACACTATTGGTTTATGTCCAGATGCGTACTTTGTAGCTTACTGGTTCTCCCTCATCAGTCTTTGACCGAGAGCTTTCCGCTATCAATTCCATCGTCTATGATACATTTCATCATGGTCAATTGAACTTGAAACATCTCCCAATTCCATGAACCTTGCTGGTGCCCCATCAATCATCGTGTCTGATAATAGCATGGATAGAAACCCTCCGTGCATTCGTTCCGAGAACCGCTTTTCCAAACGCTCCTCCGGTGTTTTCATATCTTCAGTTTTCTTGCGATTCGTTCATTTCTCATCCTAGCTTTGAAGTTATCTTCAAAGAATTATGTGGAGGGATAGGCGAGGTAAAATTACGAACAAAACGAAAGCGTCTAAGCTTTCTACTCTTTAATCCGAGACAGCTCTTCCTCACTACTTGAGTCGACTAGAGCAATTTTAGAACCTCGTTTACTTTCAATTTTTTCTGTGTTTAAAAATCGAAATAGCTTTGAGACAAAAAATTCCCAACTTGCAATTGATGCAAGATACGTTTGCCTTATGAAAATGCCATTTACAGTGAAAAGTGTCATAAATTGGGCAACAATGGAAGTGGCTGTTACTTCCATTACAAAGTACATTAAAAAGCTACTCCTGGGATAGAAGAGATGGCTTCAAGTAACGTATTTCCTTCTGCATTATAATAAGTCTCTATAAGCTTATATTTCACATAGGCAAGAAAAAAATCTTTCCTGACGAAATAAAAACGAACGCTAACCTACAAACATATTTTTTTATTTTATATATTCGTAAACGCAGAAATTCTTATTATAATTGATATAAAATTCAAAAAGCTTTATTTATAACCAACGAAGGATTATGTAGCGCACAGTCTAACTTTATGAAATAGAAGTATAGCCGCAGTGCACAAAAACTGTGAAATTTTGTTAGATGAAAACGAGATAAAAGAATAGTTGTTTTGATGAGAGCTTACAAATACTCTAAGAGGCACATCAACCCTCAACACTGAATAATCGATAGGCTGTAATTTATCAATGGAGGAATCCTAGATCTACAGTGGACAAATGAAAAGATATTTAAGTAGTCAAAAAAGAAGAGAAGAAATGAAAAGTACCGGTAGTTTATTCGTTTGTGAAGAAAGGGAGATTCATCGATTTTTATCAGCTCTAAAAAGTCCGGATATTGCCACACCTTTACTTCCAATTCGGTGATATATGAAAAGTTTAATCAATTAAAAAAGTCTCAGCCCACTGGGAACCGGAATAAGATATATTTTATGCCTTTTTCATTCGTTGTAAGCGAATGCCACCCCATCAGTTGAGAGACCGGTTAAGGTTTTCTTCCACGGAATGGCTTAAAAAGGATTTCTGCCAGGTATTGGCAATTGGAGATCCGTATCAGGGAGTTCTTTCCTATGTTCCCTTTTTCTCTCTCTTCGTCTCTTTTCATTGGAAATGCGATTATGCTCCGTCGGCCTTCTCCTGCCATGCGTGCTCAGCGTTTCACTTCACTTCAGACGGCGACATCCATCAGCTCGCTCTAAATCCTCCCCAATCGAATTCATTCGTCTCAAACGCCTCTCCTCGCCCTTCCCTGCATTTTCTCCTTTTAAAGTCCCCTTATTATCGGCTCTATATTTTACGCTGTCTCTCTCTGTAACCGAGGGAAAAAGGGTTCAACATATTCTGCTGCTCGGGCCTTGGCTTTTGCTTTGAAATTTTATCATTAATATTCTTGGCCGTGCTTATAAGATGGACACGTGAGAGATACGTGAATATTTTTACTTTTCCATTGGTTCATTACCTCAAAAGTGAGGTAATTCATGAATGACAATGGTGACGACATATGTGACAATATCACCTCTTTTTCATGTGTCTCATTCTTACAACGGCAAATTGTCGGTCCTACTCCTGACTAAATGCTTAAGTTTGTATTTATTTCCACTCAAGTAACGGCAATTATGTCGTGACAACATCCATTTGTTTGAACACTAAATACTGAAAGAACAACAAATGTTTTCCAAAAAAATTAAAATTTATATTGTTTTCGAATACGTTATTTTCGTAAATTTGGTTTCAAGTATTTACAAAGAAACTATGAGTTGGTATATAAAATCATTACTATACATGAGTTGGTATATTCTATGATATTAATAATTTTATAATAGTCCTCAATATTATTGCGATAATATCGAAGACTACTGAACCTTTGATCTTTGCTTAACTTTCACAAAGGAGTCGCAAGGCACATTTTCATCTTTCAGCAAGCTCTTCTTTGTTTGAAGTCTAGTACTATTTTGCTTAAAATCTAGTACTCTTATTAATATCATTAAAATTATATTTTGATATGCGAATTTGAATTTATAATGCTTCTGAGAAAACTTATCAATCTCAATTAGGCCGCTTTCAAAAACCTCCTGCATATACTGTTTTTTATATCTTTTCATCCAAAAAATAAACATTTTTTTTATTCAAGGCGCTAAACAAAGTAGGAAGATGAAAGCCAGAAGCTTGGTATGGGGTATTGATTTTAATTTAATTCCAATAATCAATAAAATGGTCTCAGGCTTTATCTTACGAGCTTTTTTTTGGCGGGAAGGCTTACTACTATCGACTAATATACCAGTAAAATGTTGTTCTTGTATAAGTAGTTACCTTACACTTATTGATCGCATATTGAAACATTGTTTTCTTTCAAATTCCGAAATAGTTTAACTCGTAATGGCTAAAAAGTATTCTGACAAAGTATTTGAGTACAATTGTTAATCTTCCGAGAAATATCATAATAGCAGACTGTTTTATACTCCAATATTCTACCAAACAAAAGGTTATTTTATGGTAAGGGACATGATGTTTAAACGATAAGTTAAGTTCACACATCTAATATAAAGTACATTCCCTTTGTCCACTCTGCTTTCCCAGAAAGGCCTGAGATCCTAATACATTTCCCTGATGATGACTCCACGACTTTAGTTCCTGGTCTAATGCACTGTCTCCTTATTATTCCATGCAAAAAGTTTAATTTCATGGAGCCAACGGTGAGTTATTATACAATTCAAAAACACAGAGGAAAGCCGAGAGTAACACACAATATTTATGTGGAGAAAATTCACAGCATGATACCACCGTTAGTTTGCCCAAAGGTTATTAAATGCATACTTGACAATAATAATGAGTGTTTGAATAGGAAATAATTTAATTTGAGACCGATGAATTGAAGTTCCCAGTTTTTTGTCAAAATTTTGACTGTTAGGTGAAGTTTGAATGGTAGTGAATATTTTGCTTTCTCAATTTTAAGAAATTATTTCAAAGGCTAGAAACTCATTTGGAAAGAGAAAATATTGCTACAGGAAAACCCTTGGAAATTAACTCAAAAACAACTAAAAAGACGTAACAAGATGAGTCAATAGGATTAAATGATACTGTGATTAAAGATGACGGCTAGTAAATTATTTCATTTTGTGCACTTTTTTTTTCAAGTATCATACAAATCCTTCCTCTAAATTTATATCCATTTTTTCTTTGACTCGACATTTGTAGGACATTGTTCCCCGGTCCGTCAGACCATTTGCTAAAATGCCTTCGCCCACGCCCTTTCGGTGTTCTGCAATTAAACGTTGCACTGTACCCACAGTCAACCTTCAGCCAAGTACACGATCCATACCGCTGCACTCGCATTCATTGACCGAGTGAATAACCGCTCTATGCGTGCGCGCAGCGTATCGTAATGCTTGTATTCTGATCGCAAACCTCTCCAGGCATAACTTGATACCTATGGAGCACTTCCTGAACTAATTTTCAATTCGCTTCTAGGCATCAGTTTTGCTCCTTTAGTACCTTTGTGGAGAACTTAAGTGACTTCTAGCGAGCATAATTCACATTATCCGGCCGGCTGTATCAAATTTATTTCTTGCCTAAAATTGGAATCTTGAATAAAATAGAACTCTACTTATTTTGCAGAAAAATTAAAGTGCAATACATATTCACTGAGATGTTAATGGTATACGTTGATACTTTAATTTTTCAAGTCCTTCTCTTGAATGTCATTCCCATTTTTGCATGTGTATTCTTTGGGGTGGGAATAGTTTTTATAGAATTTACTGTATAGTGTAACTTTATTCTTTCGTAAGGACCTACTTATTAGATTAGTGATGTTAAAATATTCCAAGAATGAAAACAGCCAGAGGGTATTCATTCCTCCACATATCATTTCGCGTTTCTACCAACTCGTACATACATGAGCTATGTTGGCTCATGCTCTTTTTGGTCTTCAATGTCGTAGAAACCTACGATTAGGGTTGAAACGTTCATCACAGCATACATCAGTCCACAACTGTTTCCTTCTAATGAGCAAACGCCGCGCTGAGCAGTTGATGCAATGCCATAGCACATAAGCATAGATCTTAAGCATTGTTAGCTTTCAAGATTGGCAATTGAAGGGGAATGAAATGCTCTGGGTGCCATATGCATTCTGCTTCCAAGCTTTGCTCGCAAAATTGCACGTACTGTAGACCATATGGGTCACAGTTTCATGACGAGCAATATATCGGCTCGATGGCACATTGCGCGACCAGAACAGCTTGCTCTTGTAAGTAAAATTGAGTTAAATAAAATTAAATTTATGAAAAGCGGGTGAAAAGTGCTGTGGCTTTCAGTCCACCTGTATTAAAGTTAGTAAAAATACATTTTAAGCCTTATTTTTAGCTATAATTATCTGAAAACATAAAAAACATAGATTTTAAATAATAGCTTGTGGACATATTTTGAAGATAAATATAATTATGACGTTTTTCAGGCATGGTCTGGAAATATAGGAAGTAACGAGCAAATTGAACGTATTGCTCTGGCTTAGAAAATTAGAGTTATATACCGGGGAGTGAATGGTAATGGGACCATTGGAATTCTCACGTCCTGCTATCTACATTAAGAAAACATGTGGTTAGGTTATTATTTATGATCAAAAAGCTTATATATAGATCGTGATTGGGATGAAGAATCATATTTTTTGTAAAATGCTGAAGCCATAAGGGCAACACGCAAAAGGCAAAAGTCTTGCATCGCGATAGTGACTCTCTAGATATTTTCAAAAACTAGCCGCGCAGTAACTTTAAGGGAGTCACCCGCTAATGTTTACACAATTGTGTGGACTCTTTAGGTTATTTAATGTAATTTTAATACAGTCTATTTCTTAATTTGGTTTTCTATGCATCGAAAATGATTTTTCAGGACCACAGTAGAAGGAATTTTATCGATCGGAATTGATAAAATCATAAGTTGCTAGCTTTTGAACGAAATTTGACGAATATATTAATAATCAATTTCGTGGGGCTTATGAAAGGCAGGGATATTTCAAATGCTCCATTGATATATTAAAACCCCCTTATTAAGTAGGTATTCGACATTTTTGATAAAATAATTGATCAATAAGATACAAGATAAAAGATCACAAAATTACGGTTTGCAATAGATTCAGTTCTAATACTACACACGCCTTGATGCAACGTAGAAGGCAAATGGAAAGTTAGGATGGCCCTGATTTAGGACGTGGTAGCGTAGAAAATTGAGCAATTGCCTTCATTGCTAATCGGAATCGACTCAGGTATTACGTTTTATCAATCATCGGTCAGTTTGAACCCCACCTCAGGTAGGGTAGATGAATTGTCAAAAATTCTTGATCGTGGAAATTGAGAGGAAAAATTTAGACAGGCGCCTGAATATAAAAATATAAAATAATCAGTTTTAAGATAAAATCTAGTGCGCTGTCTTAAGTAGGTTCATCCACAATATTGCCGCTCATTTTCTACTTTGTTTTTACTCCTGATGCCTTTGTAGTTTTCAATTCACATTGCACTTTAGTGTTATGCACTCCATCGGCTAAAATAAACGTAAAGCTCTTTTCTTCGTGAAGCTTTCTTCTTCGTGAAGTTTCTTTTATCATAAATCGGCTAAAAATTGTGACCACAACCAAGAAAGAAGAACGTAAGATTTGGTTTTTTAGGCGTAATTGTTGAAAAAACTCTTTCGGGTTCTCCATAACAGTCCACGTTTCAAGGTCCAACTCGTGCACCGTCCCGAGGGTAGTCGAGTGTTTCAGATTCTGTCATCATAATCATTGGTTGCTCTATCCCAGGATTGTCTGACTGTAGACCTCAATTCTTCCCTAGTCAACGCTAGTTCCACAACACCCTGATCACTCACCCTATATACTTTACTCTTTATTAGGCCGATGTATTTATTCCTGAGGGGAATTTTCCCTCTATTTTTACTTCAATTACATTCTTCATGATCCCACTGTGCTTCAGGGTGTGCATATTTTATCTGGCTCCTCCTTTATATGCAATGTTTCCTATTTTTTTTCTCTTTTACTGTTCTATATACTTAATTATTTCGTATTTTCCCTCCATTTTTATCTTCAGAATCCTCCTCCAGCACCAGGTTTTGAAAGCTTCCAGACTTTCTTGGTCAATATTTCCCCCGGTCCATGTTCAAAGTGCCACGTTCCACAAGACTGTTTTTGCATACTATTTCCTCGTTTGCGCTCCTATCTTTTTTGGACACTGCATATGTTTTTGTCATGAAAGTGTACATAACTAGAGCTATTCTTCACTTTTGTCCGTTGTAACCCTACCGTGCTTCGTACTTTCGGGTTATTATCGTCCCACTATAACTTTGTAGGCAAAACTATTTCAACGCATCGACGTCATTCATAGGTACCACCTAATGTGACCTTAGTGTTCGATCACAACACGGAATAAATTAAGGCGTTGAAAGCAGTTTAATCACCTGAATTAAACTTTTGCCATCTTATCTTTTACCCCTCCTTTGTCAAATTTGGTAAACAAAACTGTTCATGCCTACCGACATAGATTTATTATCCATGCAGCTGCATTATGTTAACTATTCACGTATTCATTTTTCCTTTCACTGCCTTCATTTTCCCATCAACTGCCAAAAAAAACTATCATCTCTGGACCAAAACTCTTAAGGATTCTTTACCGGGGGAAAACACATACTATGATATAGATGATTGTGACAGATTTTGTTTAACGCGGCTGTAATTATTTATCTGATGATTTGTCATTTTTTCCCCAACAAAAGAGTTGTCTTGTTCACTCCAAAATCGACCTTTGTCTGAATACACGTTTCATTATAAAAGTATAAGACATAACTAAGTGTGATTCATTTTATTATCGAAGAAAGGATATCGGCTTATCGGCTTTTTAGAACAATAAGGCAATAATTTAAATCTCCTAAAGGGTATCAACGCGACAAAAAGGGGAGGCAGACGCCTAAAGGGTGTAGGGAAAAGACGGAGAGGAATGGATGGAGAGAGCTTTAAAGAATAAGGCAGGAGAACCGCATTACTTCTTACGAAAGGTGAAAATGGCTCTGTCTCTACTATCTCTAGGTCGAGGACTCTAAGTGAAACGAGTCGAAATCTAACGGCAGATTGTGGTGAATTATCTAACCTCTCAAGGTGCTTGTATTGGCAGCAATTAAAAAGGTTTTCTGACAAACGACACGAAACAACTATCCTCCCATGTTTCAAGGGGTTTTATGTGCCATGTACCAAATCGATCCACTCTTCAGAGCCAGAAACTGCTTCAAGAGCTATTTGGTACCTTCTCGAAGAATTCAATTCTAGTTCCGGGAGTAATTCATATAGTCATTATGAAGAGAGTTTAAAACTGATAAATAAGGATTTATTCCGAATTATATGGATGCTCAGTGAGATGGTTGAACAGGCTTTGAAAATACGTAATACATGATGAATCATAAGCTATTCTGAGTACTGAGCAATTAAAATGCTCTCTAAAAGCAAAAACAATTTAATTAATCTGTGACAATTAAAACCATATCTTGTCTCTGTATAATGCTCCTAGAGATACTATATATGAATTTACTTACACTTATTGGTGGAGGAAAAGTTTTAAGACCGATATGCCACTGCCAATAAAGGACATTCAATATTACATTGGTATGTTCTAATATTTCATAGAAAATGAGTTAAAAATTTGCTTAGTTTAAAGAAATCTCAATTTCAATGCCTACCGCAGGGAAATCACCACTTTCTTTCCCTGGGCGTACATATTTGATTCACCTTCTTGTTCAAATTGAGTCATTTCATTCTTTCAGTTTAACCTCTCGCTGGAATACACCATCAGAGTAGGGACAAAAGGTTGAAATGGCAAATTATTTTTCAAGCGATACAAAAAGCGACATTTGATGATAAAATCGAAAAACAGGTGGGCAAGCGAAAGGCTGTCTTTTATTTCCATTTTCCGAAGGAAGTTCTCGTGGGATTCGAATACGGTCTTGACCTTCCTGCTTCATTCTACCATACCTTTTAACCGATAGAAAGTTATTTATAATAGCTTT
Source organism: Ceriagrion tenellum (assembly GCA_963169105.1). NCBI lineage: Eukaryota > Metazoa > Arthropoda > Insecta > Odonata > Coenagrionidae > Ceriagrion > Ceriagrion tenellum. The sequence goes on along the minus strand of OY720642.1, from coordinate 25,753,305 downwards.
TATCGTTAATATAGATTCTTAATGAGCCTTTATTTTTCAAAATTTTGAATTTTCTTCCTTTGTTACTGACACCGCAAAACTTCTTATGTTACATGCAGAATTGACAATTCTTAAAGATGATCTCACAGTGGGAACAAAGGATGTATTTGTATCTTTCATTATATTCACTGTGTAATAGGTGGCTTATGCAGCAATACTCTTAAATGGCTTTCTCCTATCAATCAGATTTATTAAAAATATGTCAACACACCACTAACTCAGGAACCTATCTTAAAACAATTACTCCACATGGTATAAAGAACTTCTAAATATACATATATAACGAACACCTCAATGTGGAATATACATGTATTGTGTTTTCAATTGACCGAAAATAAGCCTATCATCATTCTGTCATAGAGTAGCGTCATATTAATAAAAATTTTAGAAGTTTATAGTTTAAATTGCGTCTCAGCGCGTCTGTGCGAAATAAATCCACAAAAATGAGGTTAGAGAGACTGACGGTTTTTACCCGTCCACTGTGTTACGTGTTACGAAAATTTTGTAAGTAACAATCATTAAAGATAGGTAGGCAGATTCCTATGTAGAACCCTTATCATCTTGCTTAAGAAAATTCAATTATGTTCGTCTTTTTTCTGCTACGACAGGAGAAGATAGAATGAATAGGAAAGAACGGTGATGGAACAAGGGAACTGTTTTACCTTCCTGCCATGACCCTTATTTCAGCCCTCTCATTTTACATCGCCCTCTCGCGCATAATCCTCCAACCTCTCCTTTCATATCTCTTTCATCCCCTTTTCTTTTCACTCGTGGCTTAAAAGAAGACAGAGATAAATTGGGTAGCTGTGTCATCAAGATTATACATTTAACATGAAATCAGCCTGGGTCACCTTCAAAATATTAAGAGTTAACTTTTGCTCTCAAACTTTTTGCGATGATGCGGCGAGTGAAACATTTATTTTGCCATATTTTATCTTATTTTCGTATTTTATGCAAAAATATTTAGGATAATTAATTACAGAATCTGTTCCACTTTATACATTTTGTAATTAAATACTTTTCATGTTGTGTATTTCGCAAAATTGACGGCATGGTTAAAAAATCTAACAAAAAAACTTTTGAAAAATAAATTTAAACACAATAAAATCTATTGCATTATAAAGGCCTTTCTTTTTTTCTTAACGTCTTTAACTTTGATTGATGAACAACTTGATACGATTACCTCTTTGCTTTTGTATCAAAGAGTCTTAGCTCTACTTAAACTAATATCCTTATGCATAACTTCAACGTGGCTGACTTTCCTGATTACTCAAAACTTAGGCATTCTATTATTCAGCCAGTTGAAGTTTAAATGCATACAAACACAGACCTATACCGCCTAATGTGACCTAAGTGTTTGAATCAAAACATGGCATAAATTAGGGTGTTGAAAGCAGTTTAATCATCTGAACTAATTTTACCTTCGTATATTTTACCCCTTCTTCGTCAAATTTTGAAAACAAAACTGTTCATGCCTACCGACATAGATTTCTTATTCATGCAGCTGCATTATGTCAGCTATTCACGCCTTCATTTTTCCTCACACAATATGATATAGCTGATTGTAACAGGTTATGTTTAACTTGAAAGTAATTATTTATCTACTGATTTTTCATTTTTGTCCCAACAGAGAGGTTGTTCAACGGATGCTATCAGAGGCAAATAAGTAGTCTTTCTTAGTTTTATAGTTGTAGTTCTCTTATTTTTTCCTGTTTTAATTTTCATTCAATTACTTATATGATTTTGAATGAAATTGGAACATCTTTCATGCCCAAAATATTTCTCTCCTTATCAACGCACCCGTCAATCTACAATAACTAGCGGGTGAGTTGCATAGCCATTGGAGCAAATGACTTTAGTTGCCCAAAGCCCACTGAAACCGCTTATATTATTATTTGACCTGTGCTTTATTATAGCGCGAGGGTAAACCAAGCCATGGGATCAGGTTTAGGAACACTTTCACTCTGGGCCATCTTTCGTCTGGCTCTTAAGACTTCGACATTACGGTGGCCTAACTAATAGAACTCCTCATCTCTCCCATCGTTCTAACGTCATCAGACGGCACAAGCTCTTTCACGAAGCTCTGATTATTGCCAATGGCAATGGAAGTCTACTATCGATCAATTCAAAAGTTGGTTAACTGAAGCTTTACTATAGTATTGCTAATTTACATCCCGTCTGTTATCAACAAGGAAAAAGAAGGATCCAAAGCTTATTGCACAGTAAAATTTGCTGGCACAAGTTTGGTAATGACAGCATCTCCATTGGTTTCCGGAACATTTTCAGACTAGAGCCGCCAAGATTCCTACTCTAAACCCTGTGTGTGACATATTCAACTTATTGGGTCTTTATATGTGTCAAACGGACTTTCTAACTTTGCATCATAGATGTACAGGTCGAAACACCGTCCGCAACCAGGTGGGCACTCGGTAAGCATAGCGTCATGGGGTCATCTTCTGATTGCAGGAATGTGACTATACTTGTAAACGGTAGCTCCATTGACATTCCCTTTTATGGCTTCTCCAGCTCGGGGAACTTACTCTAAAATGTCCTCAGAGAACTAGCAATATTGGACAAAATATTTCAACATAAAATTCTGTATTAACCACAAATAACGCCTATCTCCCTTCGTGGAGATATATTATATTTTTCTCTTACTCTTATCCAACATGCTACAGGAATGAAATCTGTGGAATATTTTGTACTGACCACTAAAAACAGATTTTTAACCAGATTTTGACGCTGATGCATAATCACAATGGTGATGATGAAGCACTGACATGCATTATTGCAATAAAATTAAGTCGAGAGTGCCCAAAATCCAAAAGGTTTAACCCAAAATATTTTCTCTATCACTATCTAAAACATGCCATTTTTATGTGGATCTCTTTTAACCAATTATATTGTCTTCATTGATTTTTACTCCTCAGATTTTTTTCAGCAGCCAAAGCATTCAAACGGAAGGGTTGATAGATGGAAGAAACTTTGTTACAGCTTGCGACTCATTCAAACATACAAATCCTTTCTAATTCATCCTCTCAGAGCTCTTCCTCAAAATTGTGTATGTCATCCTAGGAATTTCTCACCAATAAACTATCCTTTATTTATTTTTTCCAATCGTTTTCACTCTCTTTTAATTATTTTTCATTCATATTTTCACCCCAGAATGTGTCAAACACGTTTGTGTCTACCATTGTGACCAGTTTTTTTGCCATACACCTACCTTTTCTATCTTGCACTCAAAAAGAATTTCTCTGCTTACATCCTTCACTTAAGTGAACCTACCCAAAAACCAATGAGGTTTGATAGGACCGAAAATGTACGTAATAATTTTATTCTCTTTGTATAATTTCCAGAGAAGTTTCTTATTTGTTCGTATCTAATGTATTATTTTTAGCAGTGTTCATTTTGTTGGTACTTAAGTGTTTCAATTTCGAAATGTATTTGTTGAGAATCAATAGTAAACAATTTTCTATTAAAAAAACTTAATGATACTCCCAGCGTCAATACCATAAATAATATGGAAAATTCGGATGAAAAGAATGGTTTCATCAAGCATGTTGGAGAGAAGTTTTTTCCTCATCTTTAGCTTCAGATGTTTTCTTAAAGAAAATATTTGATTTTTATAGAATATATGTCGCTTGGTCCAATCTGCTCAAAGAATAGAGAAAGAAACGAAAGGCCGTTTTACACGAGGCACTTAATTGCACAATTTGATGCGTGAATATACTTGCGTGAATGTACTTGAAAAGAGCGACGAGTAAAAGAGTGAATCGCTTGAATCCATGCATGTATACGAAAAAGGGAAAATTTCCCCTTCATTTCTTCCGAGGCTACATTCAGGCATTGTGAAAGTATGAGGGTCGCAATGAAAGTTTTGAGATACACCAAAACTAAGAAACTTTAAATGATTTTGATAACTACATTTTCTCAAAATATTTACCACGCCATTCTATACATTTTTGCATTCTCGTAAACCACTTCTTAAAACAGGTTTTCCACTCATTTTCCTCGAGTGCTAAGATTACACTTTTGTAGGCTTCAACAGCTTTTTCAGGGCTGAAGAACGTCCTTCCTTGCATGCGATTTTTGAGTGTAAGGAACAGGAAGTAATTACATTGGTTCCGGTCAGGACTGTAAAGTGGGTGAGTCATTAGTTTAACCTCTGTGAACAGCAGGAACTGAACTGTAAGGTTGACAGACGCATTGTCACGGTGCAGGACGATTCCCCGCAGTTTTATCTTCGTCCGCCGTTCTTGAAGCTTTCCAAAAGCTTTTGGTAGATATGCTGTTGTATACCACAGAGCAGTAACAGTTCTTTGATCTTCCAGGGGAAGAGTTGCGATATCACTGATTTTGGAGAAAAAAGTTGCGACCATTGTCTTCCCGACGCTTCGAAGCCGCTTCACTTTTGTTGGTGGATGTTCGTTCGCAAAAATTCCATACAGTCGACTGGCGTTAGTTTTCAGGATCGAATTGATAAAACCACGTATAGTCACCACTAGTATTGTCAGAAATGCTCCTAGAGTAGCCTCTGTCAAATCTTTACAACATTTCTTCGCATCATTCAACACGAATGCGCTTTTGTGCCTCCGTCAAAGTGTGAGGCACCCATCGAGATGAAACTTTTCTGACTCGAAGATTTTCATGCAGGATTTTGGAAACTGCCGGCGATGTAATCTGTGGTGTCGCTTTAATATCCTTAAATGACACACGGTTGTTTTCGCGTACCAGTTTTTCCACAGTGGCAATGATTTCCTCAGGTACTGCAGTCGCCAGACGCCCGCTCCTCTCCTCGTCTTTTTGCAAAGTTTGACCTCTTATAAATTATTGAATACACCTCTTATAAATAATTGAATACAAAATATGAATTATTGAAAACAGAAAGTTGTCACATGAGAAGCAGCAAGGTCCCCGAAGGCCCGTTGCAAACTATCAAGACTTTAAAATTCGTTTAAACCACTTTTAAAGTCATAAAGTCATTGCACGAAAGTGCTCTCTTTCCAGCTCCATTCTCACAACACACAAATGCGGCATAAGCAGAAACAAAGGAAGACCTATTAGCGACAATGATAAGCCGAGAAAGTTGCAACTTGCACTTGTTACTCGGAAAGGAGGCCGCTCTCGACTCGCTTTCTTCAACCGTAACCAGCAACCCGCAACACAGTCTGTCTCAAAACTTTCGTTGCGACCCGCGTAGTGGTCGTTTCAAACTGCACAATAAAGTGCTTTTTGTAAAAAATAACTTCTGCAATAAATCACTTAATCACATATTTTCTGAGTGATTTTTTTCCAATTGAAAAATCAAACGCAGGGAGAGCTAAGAACTCGCCCAGCACGAAGTAGATTTTGGTCACGTCTCCGAATCGTTTTAGTCCGAATCCTCTCCGTTTTCGCTATCATCCGCGAGTCGGGTCTTTCCCTTTCCACGCCCTTACTGATCGATAGCAGTGCCGGACGGACTAAAGGGAGAAGAGAAGCAGAGAGAGAGAAAGAGAGGGAGCAGAGGCCAAGTGTGTGGGTCCCTTGCTAGGTCCACGGCTATTTGATCCACCGCGGCTCCGCTTTCACTCTCTTCCCTCCCTTGTATACCACATTAAATGGAGTCCGGCATGAGGGTTGTGTACCATGGCCAGTCGGGTGGAAATTTTCTATTTGCGCGCGTGCAGCAGTACACAGTTTTTCGGCGGGGAGGAAACACGAATGCCAGGAGCAGATGGTCGACATGGGGGGAGAGCGAAGGGCGGAGGAGGTGGCATGGGAAAGGACGGACGCTTGGATGGGATGATGGAAAGGTAAAAGGGATGAGACGCGGGTGGTTTGAGTCCCGCACGCGCCGCCTCGCCGTTTCCCCGCGCAAATGTGTGCGCGGCGCGGCGCAGACAGACGGGGAAGTTGCGCCCTCTGACCGGCGATGGTCAGTCAAGCGCGGAGTCAGTACACGGCAGCCCTGTACGACGCTGGAGTGGGTGAGCGAGTGTTATGACCCCGTGACAACGGACAGTGGGCGCCCGTAATTGGAAAGACTCTCGCTTTTAACGAGTTTCCCCTTTCCTTTTCATGATCACTGTCTTCGCAGTGACCGCAAAAGTTGCACATTCCTCAAGTCATGCGAAAGCATTCATAAAAAATCCGTCAGAGTTAACAGTTTCGATGTATCTTTCCCCATTCTTCACCAAATAATGAGTAGGTCTTGATTTAAATATGAGAACCAACTTTGTATAAATTCTATAGTAAACTAATATCTGTATTAATGAACAGCCATCCAAACATCGACTCCTCTATATAAAATCGTATAAGGCTTAACTTTGTGGAAGTAATTGATTTCCATTTCAAAATAAAAAACAAAAAGGTAACTTTCCACACAAATTTTTAATAACAACCGACCATGTTTTCAGCACCTTGTGCCATTATCAAAGTCATTGATAATGGCACTAGGTGCTGAAAACATGGTCGGTTGTTATTAAAAATTTGTGTGGAAAGTTACCTTTGTGTTTCATTTTGAAATGGATATCGACTATTCAGTTATCACTATACCCAACACCTACCGATTTCATTGCTGCCCCGTAAGTATGCGGATAAAAATTGGTAAATAAACCTATCATTAATATCAGGTTAGATAGACAAGAGTTGGATTGGTCGGAGTTGCGTAAATATTTAAAATGTGGAATCTGGCAAGTTTATTCACTTAAGCTGAACTAAGATAAAATTCATCTCTTCAATTTCCGGTTGAACCTCGATTAGACTTATTGCACTAACGAATTTTTACCGATTTCGTTTTTGCAATAAAATTATGCTGGCTGAACGTAAAGTATTATGACATTCGCAATAAATTTCACATTGATTTTTTTTACAGGTGTTCAGATTTTGTTCTAAACTCAAACAGATTCTCTTAAATGAAATTTGGCCCTAGAATTCCCTCACAGGTTATCAAAAATGTTAATAAAATATGCACAAAATAACCCACGATTACCGCTGCATTCCCCTTAATTCAATAATCTACATGATTCTCTGAAGAAACCTCTAGTAGAAATGCCAACTTTTAACCTTAGCATTCTAGGAATATTTCAATGGTAACACATTTGACCGATGCGGTTTAAAGTATTTCCGATTACACAGCTAGAGCAACATTCTAGTTAAATAAAAGAAACCTTAAATATTACATCTTTTCCAGCCCCGATAAAACTTTTTATTCAATTTTTGGCACTAATTTGGTGCCAAACATTCATCCAGTAGTATTCAAGATTTTTTGTTTTTCAATACCAATCTTATGATAAATATTCAGTGAGTCGAGTTTGTTTTTCTCCAAATGCCTTCCCCTCGAAAGAAGTAATTTTATATTCTTCCTGAGATCAGGCAAAATTAAGAAGAGACTTGGATTCATAACATAATTAAAAATGCTACCTAGTATCAATGATGTGGGTGAGATAATATTCCTTGAAAGTCAAGAAGCACGTTAAAAGCGTTATCTTGATGTATAGGTTTCGATCAAAGAGAACTTTCTATGAATGTTTAGCGTAGAGATTTAATACATCCGATTGATTTTGGAATAATTTTTTCACATTCGGGATATCCTGGTGGTAGTTGAATAATGACTAAAGAAGAGTTAACTTTGTACAACTCAGTTGATAAGAAATCGTTCTAATAATATTGGATATTAAGCAAAGATGACTGCATGAGGGCAAGGGTCCCAAGTAAAGCCTTACAGTCTTCAGGCCACTTCAGATTTCTTTAGGAAAGCGTTCTAATATTATTGAATATGAAGCAAATATGACTGATTACGGGCGAGGGTTCCAAATAAAGCCTTACAGTTTTCAGGCCACTCCAGTATTCGGTTAAGGTAGGTTTTGATGAATGTGAGAGAATCTCTCCCCGGTTTTCTACACTTTCCGGGGCCTAAAAACCTCAAGTATATCCTACCTCAGAATACAATCTGCCCTACTTCATCCTGTTCATGAAACCTATTCTCCTTCTTCCTCTACCCCGCTTGCCCAGCATCATTCCCTCTATCACACTCTTCAGCAATCCCTCGCCCCTTATTACATCCTCTAGCCACCTACTCTGCCAATCTCGAATTTCATTCAAAAGTTTCCCTTCCTCGCCCACCATCTCCAGCACTTCCTCGTTAGTCCTCCTCTCCATTCACCTCACCTTCTCCATCCTTCTCCACACCTGCATCTCAAATAGCTGCAGTCTGCTCTCGTCCTTCTTTCTGAGGGTCCACGTTCCTGCCCCATACAACGCTACAATCCGTATCAAGCTCTTCACCAGCCTCTTTTTCTCCTCCTTACCCAATATCCCCGTCATAAGCTTACTTGTATAACTAAACGGCTCTTTAGCTAATGCTATTCTCTTCCATATGTCTTTATTACAAAGCCCGGTTTTATTATTAGAGAAAAATTTACAAAATGTTGCTACTTAACTCAGGACATGAGCATGAAGCCATGGGACACGCGATAACCCATAATCATCCGTGAGGCCATTGAGATGAGGAAGAATAATAAACAAAGTTTAAATAAAGACAGTGGCTTCAAAATCAGCAATACTTGAAACACAGTCTTCCGGAAAAATTCTCTATCACCACCCTCATCCCCCTTGTCCTAACTTCCATCCCTCTTCCACTTGAGCCAATATATAAAATCCAAGACATATAGTACGTTATATTCCCATGAATAAGTGACCAGCAGTGGGTCACGAAACATCGGGCCAAACCGATACCTCACGCGGCATTTACCCTTTAATATGTTATATTATTAATCAACATTAGCCGCGAAAGCCTCAATCAAGAAAAATTAATCGAGACAGTTTAAAGTTAGGGGGTTTCCCGCAAATTAAAAATAAAATCCTACCAAGTATGTTAAACTGTAGCAACAGCGGGTTTAGTGTTTTAGATCTCTTAGCTTCGTCTCTTGTCGTGGACCTTATAAGTACATTCGTAGCGGAGGGAACAAGGACAGTATAGTATCACCACCCACTAAACTCACTCTAGATGTTGGCTTCTTTCTGGGGGTCCACGTTTCTGCCCCATACATCGCTACGCTTCATATCAGGCTATTCACCAGCCTCTTCTTCACATCCTTACCCAATGTCCCCGTCATCAGCTCCCTTCTATTACTAAACGCCTCCTTATCTAGCGCTATTCTCTTCCATATGTCTTTGCTACTATGCCCGGTTTCTTAATTAGAGTAAAATGAACACGATGTTTGCTACTTTAATCAGGACAGTTTAAAGGTAGGGACGGTGCAACTTATGAGTTCCCGCAAATCAAAAATAAAACCCTACCAAGTATGTTAAACTGTAGCAACAGCGGGTTTAGTATTTTAGATCTCTTAGCTTCGTCTCTTGCCGTGGACCTTGTAAGTACATTCGTAGTGGAGGGAACAAGGACAGTATAGTACCACCTCCCACTAAACTCACTCCAGTTGTTGGCTGGAGGGTAGGTTCCCGTGTATATTTAGATGTGGTCCCTTCTTCCTGCAGCATCCAACGTCACGCTCGCCGACAGTAGCCTCGGGCGGGATTGGTTTCGCGGCTTTTTAATAGCGCGGCCGTGTCACTGCTGGCCGCTGCGTCCACCCGCCAACCCCGGCGCCACTCCGCCCCGTATCATAGCACCGGCTGGACGACTCCCGCGCCCTTGAAGCCCGAGGGCACTCTTAGCACACCCTTCGACCCGTCCGGTCTCACACTTTTTCTTTCTCTCTATCCCCTTTTATTTCTTTTTACCCTTCCCCCCCTCCTCCCACCGCCACCTCCTCCCCATTTCCCTCCAACCTTCGCTCCCACATCGCCCCGCCCTCTTCAGCCCTTTTTTTCTCTCTCATTTTCCCTCTCTCGAGATCCCAGGATAACCTTCGTCCACTCCCTTCTTTTAACCTCAGAAATCGTCGCCGTAATACTTTAGAGAGTTGGATCAAGGTTCCATCTCTCCAAAATCATTATTTTTGGGTGCCATTAGAACCAGTGCTCATGAAACGCTTTATAAGTGCTCTTGAATTTGAAATATAAATGATAAAATAATGCTTTAATAAAAAAGATATAAAGAATTAAGTAGAAAAAACATGGCAGTGGAATTACGGACTTTTTTTGAGTTGGCATCTAGTCACTTTATGGCACATTTTTCTCGTGAATGTGTAAATGTTCCCATGAATGTGTAAATTTCTGCCAAGATAACCTCACTCTAGTGATACCCTTCCACGTAACCTAAGGATCCCTTTTAGGTTATGTTGTCTTCATTCCAACGATAATTATATTGGTAGTTAAATTTTTAACTTTCATGATTATTTTTCAGTTTTCACCGACCATATACTTGGTTTGTGGTAGTTCCTCACTCCACCTCATTGTCACTCAGCATTTTATTTCTTATCTTCAAACTTATGCACCACTGTATTTCATTTCTATGTTCCAAAGGAGTTCACTCCTAGAACAATAAACGAGTTTATTATTATTATTATAGTTCGTTGCACTCAAATTCATATATCATTCCAGCTATAATCCTCAAAGGAGTACTTAATACGGTAACAAAATTATATATTTTTTCGCCTTTGGTTAATTTTAATTATGTTACTATGTTACTCATTTTACTATGAGCGTTTAAGTTCCGAGGGCGTGCATGTTAGCGACGTCAAATCATATCTAGAATTTCTGAAGTGTTTATCTCTACTATCTTCTCAACTATCCATTTCATTTCTCTTAGTGCCTTCATAATATTTCACATAATTTTCTCAATGCATCATATCCTAGATCAATTTGGTAGAACTCTAGAAGAACTTTGGTTTCACTGACATGTTTTCTCTCAAATACATTGCAATATCTATTTATAATTTATTCTTATTATTGACTCACATTCTCTTTGATATGATCTTTGCCCATTTAATCTTTATTTATAATTTAGCTAAATTAAATACGTCACAAATAGAGTAAATGTTTTAAAAATATATTTGCGAATGTATAACAAACAAAAAGCGTAATTTGAGGCGAATAGGTCATGATAGAGAGGTTGGGGTCTATTAAAGAGGAACAAAGAGATGAACAAGCACTTTCACACACAAACCCGTTTCAAGAATTTGCCGAGCCAACGTTTCTTCTTTCCCGGAGACCTCGACAAGGCTGAGTGGAGCCATGACTCTGAGTCATTCAGCCCTGACGAGGTCTCCGGCGAAGAAGAAGAAACGTTGGCTCGGCAAATTTCTGACGCAAGTTGCCCAAAAAACAACATTGCTTGACATACATGGACCGCGAAAGTTTTAATAAAGAGAAGAGCCTTTACGGACGGTATGAAGAGAAGCAGGGCGTGTGTCAAGCTAAAGAATTTAAGCGTTTTAGATACCTTCCGTTGAAAAAGTTAAGACACTTCTACACGCTTCATCATCCAATGATATGCGCCGTTTGTATCCTTTCAGGCCTGTTTAAACTTCTAACCTAGTCTAGGGCAACCTAAAAATATTTGGCGTCATGATCCACAGCTTTCGCTGATATTGCAGAGTGTCATGAAGCGATGAACGTCTCCGTAAAAGGTAGCTTCTAGTTCCTTCTCATTGTGAAATTAATCTTTTATTTAAACCATCATATGATCAAAGTGGCATTTAAAAATTTAATAATAAATTCGATACGATGATAATATTGCTATTATACTTTGATCTCAAAATTTGCTACACTTAAAAAGTTATCCCTACCAAAGTTCAAATCAATTCGCATGTATTCTTTGATATCCACATTTATATTTTATTTCTTTGTAGAATAGAAGATGAAATTCATGCACAGGAATCTTGTATGAACAGTTTTGTCATTAAATTGCTAACTTGATGATATACAATGAAGAAATGTTTCGATCGTAAATAAGAATTTTCCGTCTCCTTTTACTCATAATATTGTGCCCCTTTAACTTATGCTTAACTTCCGTGCAATGATTAATTAAAACCAGGACGTAAAACACATTATTTTTAATATAATGCTCTTTTCAATTTTCCTGAAAATTGTCCATCGCGTAAAGCAGACAGGGAAAGTGGCAATTATATTTTTTTTTTTAGAATTTACTCAGTGATTAATTTAAAATACGTCTCAAAGGTCAAAAACTTTTCTGTCCTCTACAGTGAAGATTTTTTCCTATCGAGAGAATCAAAACGGTAATGGGTGTCTGAATAATCTCCGAGGTTGCGCTAAAAAGTCTCATATCTCGCATTCCTTTCAAAGAGGCATTAAATGAAATCAAGAAATGCCAGGAATTCTCCGAGAGAGTGATAAAAGAGCTTCTTGATGATATACGAGCGAATTTTCACTGGCGAAAGGGGATATCCGGGTCCTGTAGGAAGACAAATGAAAATGCAGAAAATATTTGTTTGGAATTTTAATGGGAGCTCCTTTTCCATCATTTCAACGAATTCCACGACGGTCTTGGATGATTATCGCAAAGGACTCAAAGGGAACGATATTCAAGATATCTTTTAAGGATATATTTGTTTTCTTATGGTGTACTGATGATATAAGAGTGTATTTGTGGACATGAATAAGGGGTTGTTAGTGTAAAAAAATTGAAAATACTCCCTTTAAATGAAAAGTGTCTTATACCTGTATCAAAATATCTCTGCCGTATTTCTTTCTCTCCTTCAGCATAACATAAGCATAACTCTATATCTGCACTCGAGATTTCCTTATTTCTATTTCGTTAATTATATTTCTTCTTTTTACCCATCTCATATCCTGATAAAATTGACCGTTGTAGTGATCACTACCAATTTCTGAAGTTACAATGCGACCTAATGATTTTTCTTAGAGCCCAATTACATCGAACTACAAAATATATTGCACAGCATAAGGTATCCTGTCCTGCAAGACTCTCCATTTAAGCACATAAAGATCGCGTAGTCCCAGTGGTGCGATTGAATTGAATAGTCTGCTTGTGAAATAAATATTTATTTAATTACTCTTAATTTTCAATCTCCGGTTCCTGTGTCTATCAATTTGAAAAGATTATAGGCAAGGTCACTCTTAAACCATTTGATTTTTCCTTCGATTTTAAAAGATCAACCAGAAGTTTCTTTCATACCCTCTCACGGATCAAGCGCAGTTCTTTGAAAACTGGAATGGAATAGTCACCGATTTGATTTTTTTCATGCTGTATTCATATCTTAAAAGCTTCAGAGTATAATATGCTATCAAATCCTCTACTAGCACCCATCTGCTTGATGTTTGGGAGAAGAGTGCCGATGAATATATTAGTTAATTTCATTTCTTATTATGTTACGGCATTGCTTGAGATGGCCCTCTTCAATGAAGTCTTATTCCAATAGTGGTCGCAACATCACCTTTAAATTTTTCTGCGATTAACTCTCCTTGCTGACAAATACAGGCAGTGACTAAACCCAGGCTGCTGTTTTCCTACCCAAGCTAATAGTAACTCACAACGCGGAGAAATATAAGGCGGGTGACACATGCAACAGGACCACCGAGAGATATCCTTGAACGCGTGTTGCGGAATACCGCATTCGAGCACGAAATTTTCGGCAGCCAGTTTTCGCGTCTCTCTTTTTCCCTTTTCCAACAACCTCATATCCCGTGGACCCCAGTCCGCCGACCGACCCCACGTCGCCCGCCGCCTCAAATCTGCATGCATCAATCCGGCTTGCTTGCGGCCGTAGCGTGTGTGCTCCGTCACGTGCCGACGCCAACCCTTCGAGGAGCACAGCATCCGCAAAATGCTTCCTACGGTCCACTCGACGCGACGTCTCCCCGCGGCGATGGAGGCGTCGCGACGCGAGTACGATCCCTCACACACACACAGACATACGACGGTCGTGGACGGACGAGACCTCTCGAACACGCATGGCTAAGTGCATAAGCGGGTCAACGCTAAGGGAGCGAGTCCCTTTTGTTCTCGGCTCGGTTATACGTATACAGAAGAGGCATCCTACGAACCTTGCTCTTCCATATCCAGCAGAATTCAGTTTTGCTTCGTATTTTTTAGCCTCGAGAGTATTCCGATCCTTTTGAGAATTACATATTGTTTTTTCTTGTGTGTTTGTTTAATACGGCATCAGCGATGTCATTTTTTTCTCTAAAATTGGAGATAGCGTAAACTCATGACAGCATCAGCTTAATTTGATCAACAGCCGTAAGAGTTTGACGTCTCATTAGTACTTAAAGAGAGCTTCAATTAAGTCTTCGTCCTTCATTTTCAAAATAAAATCATGCTATTTATTTTGCCGCAAGAAACCCTGATCTCTCATAGGGAATTATAAATGACAATTAAAAATGAATAAGTAATAGTACATATCTTTTTCCTGTGGGAGAAAATTCCTCAATGAATATTTTAGTATGCCTTTGATAAATTTCCTGGACCCTGCAAGACGTAATTTGATAATTTTTATTTATTTTCAAGAATATTTCGTTCAAAATTAGGTCGGTAAAATCGAATGGTAAATAATTTTCCCTAAGAAATTGAACTTACCACTAATGAAGTAATAGACGCAAGCTTTTCCCTTTTTTGAACTTTGTTAAATCTGAAATGGGATAACCGTTAGTAAAAGATTTCCTTTAAAAGCGTTCTTTAACCATTTCCTTCAACGGTGTGAATGCTCAAAATTTCTTACTTAGACCGCTGAGGATAATTGCGACCAACCCTAATTTCCAGTCGTCCATCTTTCCCTAACAACTTCCCCTTTTTTCCCTCTCATCCTAGGAACCCTGTCTTCTTTCCCACGGCCCAAAGGTCTCAATCACCTGTCTATTCCCCCTCGGATTCCGTCGCTACCCTACGAAGAAGACCCCTCGCAGTACCCATTTCTTTTTTCTCCCTCTTTAACCTTCAGTCCACGCATCACTCCGACTCATTCGATATCTACGACTTTTTCTCACCGCAGTTCCGTTCCTCCTGCGCCTCCTATTCGCCTTTTACTTCCTTCCTGACCTCCCCCCCCCAACCGTTATTCCCTGATTCCTTTCGTCCTCATACGTCCAGGGACCGTTAATTTTTTGTGCGCGTTCCCTCGCTCCCTGCCTCGATTGCGACATCTCCTCCTCGTCCTTTCCCCTCTCGCCCCTTTGTCCTCATCCACCCGCGCGGCAGACCGCACGTCGTTTATTTCTGATGGCTTCATTCTTCTCCACATACTTTTCCCACGGGTCTTCTTCCACTGCTTCCATGCATTGAGACCTCATTGAGTGGAAAATATGCCATCCCTCTTCCATATCCTCCCGCCCTATCGCTTGGCACTACGTGACGAGCGAGATGATTTGCTTTTTATGCAGCACGATCGTATGTATTCACTCTTTCCAGCAATGTGGACGCGTGCATTGTGTTCATCAAAAGCTTTTCATAGTAAATACAGATTCGAATTGGATTTTAGCAAGAAATAAGTAGGCAGAGAAAATATTTTTCAGGGGATATAGCATGGGCTCGATTCGTTTGGGATCTCAGACTGCCAAGATTCGTTATCTATCAGATATATTTATAGCATCGAGATAAATTATATTTCTACAATTCTTAATATCTAATGCTGGTGTTAACGGAATGCATGTTAAAGCCATATAATATATCATGGTCGATTTAATGAACCTGCCGACAAACCAATGAGATATGTCAGGACCGAATTTTGTACGAAATAATTTAATTCTCTTTGTATAATTTTTATAAAAATTCTTTTATTTGTATCTAATACATTATTTTCAGCAGTGTTTATTTTGTTGGTACTTGGTGTTTAAATTACGAAATGTATTTGTTGAGAGTCAATAATAAACAATTTTCTAATTTCAAAAAAAAGTCGTCAAAGATTTACTCACCTAAATAAATAAAACTAGTTTTCCAAATGATAAATTTATATATTTCTCTCTATAAATTACTGAGTTATCAAAACACTAGGAGTAACAATGAGATTATGCAGAAAGCGTTTTCTCTTTTTCTCCTTAAACTTAGACTGAACTATTAAAATTGAAATTAGTTTGCCATAGATTGAAATAAGTTTGCCATACTAAGACGATATCTTTCAAACTTATGGAGGCCATTAATTTATATAGAGAGAAGCCATTTATAGTGTACTCGTCGGTCTTTTTGAACAAACGTACGCCGCGGCGTTCGAAATGTTTAGTCGCTCTATAATAGTGAAGAACGCTTTATTTCAGTCCTTCTCTGCCAATTCAATCAAATTTTCAACGCTTATTTAGACATGTTGTAGCTTTAATATTAAACCGCCTTTGACGGCTTTAGGAAACATCCTTTCATTCCTTCACCTGGAACACGCTTTATCTGTTGGGCCTAATGGATACAGTGGGGGTATATTCGATGACACGTATTTCCGTCGCGACTTGAATACTCCGGGTGCATTTGTGTAAGTGTGCCTGGTATGCTTCTGTTCAACTGCTGATTAGAAAAATATCTTTAACCCCTGGTGTATGTAGTCTATAGTAGACTAATTTCATCCTATGCCTTCCTAATCTTAGAGCACTTCCTAAATCCAAGCTATTACCAAACGCCTCCTTAATCTCGGCAGCTGAAATCTTACACGAGGGCTAAAAAGGTAAGTTGGGTCGGCAATTCTGTTATCGTTTCGTTGCCGTTCACCGCAGATATTGACCGTATCTACATTCCTAATCAAAAGATTAAAATATCTTGGTTTCAATTACTGGTCAACTTTCAGAGGAGTTTAACCTTTGTAAAGTTGGATTTTTATTTTAATCCGCTCTCTAAAACCGCACCATGAAGATTGCCCTGGAACATTATTATCTATTCTTATTTCTTCGGAATTCGGTAAAAAAACTTGTGGTGTCACTTCTGGCTTTGTGTCCACTCTTCCTCTGTTCCCTAGAAATCCCTAAAGTCACCAAAAATCCCCCCTCATTCCTATCGGCAGAGAGGAGTCCTAGACCGCGTTCTTTGGTCGCTTCTCCCCATTCGAATCTCCGCTACTATAGCTAAAGGCGCATTGGCTATACAGCCTAATTTGAAGATGTTTTCAACTTCTAATTAGGCCAAGAGGCAATGTGAGAAGTAAGGCTTAAGCCGGAATTTGGACCAACCAGTTTGGTGGATTCTGTATCCTTATGCTTCCTAATTCTCGTCCCCCCCCCTTATCTCTTCTTTAGCCAGCGCGTTAACAGCCATCCACTGATTATGGGATGGTTGTAAGCCTTAGTCATGATTTCCACTTTGCGTAGTCAAAAATAGGCCTCTGAAATATTAATTTAGTAGTTTGTTTCTTTAGATATTTGTTTTAGTGTTAACCTCACATATTACTTGGCTCAGATTAATCGAGGGTCAATTTTCAAATGATACCAAGTCCCTTATAGTAAATGTTTCTCGGTAAACACGGTTTAAGTCCCGCTTATTTCTCCCGTAAGTCTGCTATACTTTGTGCTCTTGAGAATTGGTACCATAAAAAGGTTAATATTTAAATTATGGACTTGGAACTCTCTGGAGCTATAACTATAAGACTGTTGGCATACCATAATGTCGATCGTTGAGAAATGGAAACTATTACACTTAGGCCATACAGCAAGAAATCAATAAGGATCAAATAATAGCAAATAATAGTCTTTCACATTTCTCAACCCAAGTGAATAGTCTTGGTCATTTTGGAGTAGTGGGGTTCAGATGGTGTAGGAAGAATAAGACTCTTCGGGCATCTAGACCGGTGGAGAGAAATATTAGAACGGCTTTAACATCCTAGCATAAAAAAGTAGCGAGGAGTTCGTGATTTCACATTTAATCCGTTGGACATAATGATACACTTTCTGAGATCCCCAATGGCTTCTAGAATAAAGATAATCATTCTCCATAATATCTTTACCACAGCGGTAATTTGAATACGGGTCCTGGTTGGCTTAGACAGCTATTGTTCTCACAAACATTAGATCCCCCGCTATACTTTTAAATATATATTTATCGATCCTCTTTAAAAAATTCCTAGTGTAAAAATATCCGAGGGTTCATTGGTTTCCATTAAAAAAATATTATCAATTTTTGCACTCTATCGTCCAGAAGAGTGATCCCAGTGGGTATCGAAGAGTGATCTCAGTGGGTATCGAAGAGTGATCCCAGTGGGCTACCGCGTACAAAACCTCGGTCTACCTAATAAAGCTGTTGGTGGCTCTCCCTTGCGGCCGAACGAATCAAGTTGGATGATCATGTGGAACGCAGTAATGACGTTAAATCGTGATTCCGAACTGTGAATTTCAGTTATTCGAATGAATTCATCGGCCACAGACGAGGGAAAATGCTCACAAATCCATTCAGCAGCGTGATCATCAATATGGTATTCATTCTCGCACACTATTAGTTAGGACCTGTGGGCAAAATGACCAAATGATGTTTTTCAATTTTTACTGGGATTTTATTTATTGGTAAGGTACTGCTCTGTAATTGGGCATAGAAAATTTGAAAGAGGCATGACAATAAAATATTCGTAATTAGTATTCTACCGGAAAAAGTGGCAATGTAAAGCGAGTGGTAATGCTATATTTTCCAGCGCTAGGATATTAAAAATGCGCTTTGAAATTAATTCAATGAAATGAATGTATTTGTTAAAATATTTACAGTTCACAGGAAGAAAGAGGCTATTGACTTCATACAGCCCCATTTATTGATGAGCGACGAGCCTTTCCTATCCAGAGCAGCTTGTCTGCGGAACCTTATGCCTCATTCACAATAGCAAAACACTCCAACGCGTCGGAGTTTCACTCATCAGACTTACTGGTTAATATCAATACTTTGATGTTCACGTGGATATATGGAAATATAGAGCCGACTGCGCAAGTAGAGATTTATTTCACCATGTACAGCTATATTTTGGCATTTATGAATGCTACTAAGACCCAATTGGGTTATGACTGAATTGACCTTCCTTTAATAATGGATTACCTAATTTTTATCTTATTCGTTCAATGTAGGCTCCAAAGGTACATTCATAAGCAAATACCTTATTTTTGACAATATGGTAATCGATTGAAAAAACTCAAAAAGCTTAAGTGTATGACATAAGCATCTTGGAAATTGATTAATATATTATCAAAATCATAAATTATAACCTTATATCCAAACTTGACAAAATTCTAAGGAATCTAAATATGATTAATGACCTTTATAACCTTATATTCAGCGTTTTGAAAGTAAAGCAGGGCAAGCTGTACATTGAAGTGGATTACAGTAGACGGGGAAAATAACATTGGCTGGGATGTATAATAAAATATTATTATTACCTAAATAACTAATATTTAATGAGGAAGTATATTAATACCTGAATTGTCATGTTTAGCAGTGAATAGTGAAGTAGTGAACATGAAATTCTGAAAATAAGGTTTCCAGGTACAGAAGAACTTGAGATTTACGCTGAAAAACCTAATGAATGCCAATAAAAAGATCGTTTATGGTATTTTGTACTTCATTGGATCCCTTACTTAGATCTCAAATCGCTTTTTATGTCACGGATTGCGGCAGATGAACTCAAAACTGATTTTTAGTCAAATTAACTTTCTTTCCCATTATTCCCATGTAAATTGAAGGAGATGGCCGCTCGTTGGTTTACAAAGTGAGTGATTGATGTAATCAATGATCCGATCAACTTGATGAATCATGAATAATGGTTCATAGAGAGCTGGAATAGTAAGTGAATTGGCATTAAAATCAAATGACCAGCAGGAAGTGGAGATCTATTGCAGCATTGCTTCAGATAAAGGGAAGTAAAATACTTTATTTGGTGTTCAGCCTGAAAGTTGCTTCAAGAGGTAAGGAGACGGCTCTGTAATATTCGCACACTCATGGAGAAGGTCAATTATATTCCTTAGCTCTCCTATGGATTCCATCGCATATTTGGTAACAATAAAGTTACATGAAAAAAATTAAGAAAACCGGCGTTCAAATAGACCTTACCCAGTATGAACCGAAGTCCTTATGTGCCGCAGAAGAACACTCTGCCCAGTCTTCATATTTCCAAACGATTTGAAAGAAAAAGATTTTTAATGGTAATTTTACGGTTTTCATTTGATTATCCCTCGTACGTTCCTGCGATAGGAGACTATTAGCGTATTAGGAGCGTTTATTCTTACAGAAACTCATTATTCATCGGCCCGATGAGTATATTTGATCGTGGAACTGGTGAACAATGCAAGGATTTCCATAGTGACCTTTTCTTGGCCTTTCACATGAGTCCACTCAGAGCATTAATGGAAGGTGTATAACAATAGAAACTATTAACGATAAAACAATCACAATGCCAATCTCACGTATATTTGTTTTAATATTTTATCTGGTTTTTATTTTCCATCTATTCAGCAAATATTTTTAGGTGTTTATCTCTGCATGAAATTAGGTTCCTACCGCGTTCGTAGCGATGGCTTGAAATATAAAATTACGCTATTACTCTACTTACGTACGTTCACACGACGAACACAGTGGGAACCTGAGCCAATTCAAAAACTAACTCTTCAACGCCTCGGAAGTCTACGACTGAATATAGTATTTAGCCATTGTCCGATAAGCAACCCGAAAAATTTTTTTCTTTGAGGTCAATATAACCTCAAGAAAACGAGATAATTGTATCTCTCAAATTAATTAAATTATCTAAAACTATCTTATATTTAAATCGAGGTAAACTCTTTTAAAGGGGTGGCAGCGCTGAAAATAGGCCGAGTATAATTACGTAACTTACTAAGACCCCGGAAGCTCGACTGTCCGAGAGACCCTGTTTGTATTCCTATCTTGCGATATTTAAAATCAATTTTCATTAATGTGGAGTTTGAATATTCTCGGTTAAACTGGTTTTCTTGGTGCTGTTATGTTGTCGAAGGAAAATTGTTTATTTAATTAGTTACCACATAGTTGAATCCATACGCCAATGACTTTATCGTTGGTTTTTTCTGAGACTACACTTAATTACGAAGGGAGAATCAATGGGAAGAGTTTGTTTCATGGATATATAATTTCGTAATTTCCATTGTAGTAAATTGTTTACTGAAAAGACATAGGTTCAACATCGGTTGGAAATATTTTTTCAGGTGTAATAGTCAGTGGAATGTTACAACTAAGGCCTGATGTAATATGGTGTGATTGCTTACATACTTTTAAACATACTATTGCATTATTATGGGCTAAAAAAGGTAAAATACTTCGCAACGTTCATTAATTTGCTGGTATGGTACCGCTGTCGTCCTCAAATAGATGGCATCTTGGGGTTTAAGCTCGAATGGGTTAACGCGCAAGCATATTCTTATTTCAGTTGGAGATTCCTCAGTATATGAAGTAATTTACGTGCTTGGAATACCATCACTGCATGTATTTAAAAATTTTCCAGTGTTGGTAAATATGGTGCTCCTGATCCAGTAGCATGACTAATGACTTCGACTAGTTTATTTAGGAATTTAACAGCAAAAAATTTGATTTTATTTTGTTATTGCCTAAATGAGTGTAAGTCCCGAATGCCAGAGATAATAATTTATTACGCAAACAACGGATGCAAATAGCATACAAGTACATATTATTTATGCGCTTTGAATATTGAGACTCACTGGAGTACAATAACTCTTTTGTATATATCGAGTATCATGTTGTGGATAGTGTGTCCTATATTCCACTATACTTCAGTTTAGAATCTCGACTTCAAGAAACACACAAAGTATTAAACCCAAATCCAAATGCTACTCCAGATTTGATTTATTGGATGAAATAAATTTTTCAGCAGTATGAGCAGTATGGCATGTGACATTTCCTCTAAATATATCTGCAGATTCCACTCTGTATTCTGTCAAATGCATTAAATGACACATATTCGATTTTTTCTCTTTATTTTAACCAAATCGTTGAGAAATATTTTATCTTGTTTTATACCTCTGGCCTGTTTCATAAGTTAACGTCAAGCTTCTAGAGAGAAGCTTTTTCGTGGCGAGAGAGCGTATTTCGTCTCCGTGATGGGAATATCGTAAGTTTGGCATTGAAAAACAAGCACGCAGCTACATCCTAAAGTCAGCGACGAGTACTCATGAGCACAAAAGATGCGCTCTTATGACTCTCCGAAGTACATCTTTGTTGAAATTTAGCTACTTATCTGCCGTCCTTGCTTTTACATTTAACTCTGTTGGAAAAATGAAATTTTGTTTTGTAAGCTGATCCTTGTCATTGCAACAGTCAGAGGATGCTATTTTTGATTCACTACCATAATTTTTTTTCACTTCAAGTTCATGCACAGGGATACTTATTTGAATTGCCTGGTTGATAAATTGTCGTATTTTTGCTAAGGCCATAAAATAATATCCAGATTTAAGTAAGTTGTTATGAGGGTCGTCCAGAAAGTAAACCTCGTTTTTAAATAAAAATTCCACAAGTGTACATACAACTAACATCAAGTGGTCTGATAGGGTTAGGAATGAAGAGATATTGGAGAGAATAAAAGAAGGAAGATAGCTCTTAAAGACCATTTAAGATTGGAAGAAGAAGTGGATGGGATATGTACTGAGAAGGAAACGTTGATACGAGATATACTCAAGGAATGGTGGATGGAAAACGCAAAGTACGCAAAATAGGAAAAAATAAAAGAAAGATGACTGATGACCTGAAGGATTGAGGGAGTTACAGAGTGTTGAAGAGAAGAGCAGAGGACAGAGAGAGATGGAGGCACCAAGGACCTGCGAAAGCAGACTAATGATAATGCAATAGAGATATTTTATTATATAAAACTTTAAAGTACACAATTTCATTACTTTTTCACATAGTTTCCAAAAAAATCAAGCACTTGTCATGAAGTTTTAGCATATTTGAAATGACCTCTCCAGAAAAATCTACCGCCTGGGAATGTAGCCAACCTGTCATGGCGTTTTGAAGCTCATCATCGTCGGCAAAGCGCTGGGATGCCAGCCACTTTTATATGTAAGCGAAGAGATAAAAGTCGTTAGGAGTAAAGTCCGGGCTGCATGGGTGATGGTCAAAAACTTCCCATTTGATCTTGGCCAAAAGTTCATTTGTTTTTCGAGCTGTGTGAGGGCGAGCGTTGTCATGCACAAACCGAACACCAGATGTCAGAAGTCCATGACGCTTTTTTTGGATTGCTCTTCTTAGTCTTACAATTTTTACAATTCACGATGAATTTAGGCTTCAAAGTGTCTTTTCGCCCAAAGAAATCCTATAGCGCCACGCAATTCACACTTGGCAGAATATTCTGATGCGGCGCTCCTGTTTTGAGGTTATAATTTACAGACGCGCGGCAGTGCGATGCTTGTACTAGCACAATTAAAAGCGTACTGGACCACTTAGCAGGCTGAAGTAAGAATGGTGGCACTCCACCACCACTTCTCGTGGTAGACGAGAACGGAGGTTACTTTCTGGACGACCCTCGTACATTAGCACCAATAGATGAATGAAGATATGGTACACAGTGCTGTCGACCATTAACGCTAGTATATCGTGTCTTTCTTTCATTACACTACTCGCCCTTCAAGGTGATATCTTTCTTGTTATTTTCTTCATAGCAATCTTTAAGTTTTCTATAGTAGCATTCTTTAACTACCATTGTCAGTTTTAAACTAAAGAAACGGACACTGATCCAGCTGAAAGCATGTTCTTTGGTTTGAATATCTATTGGTTTTGCAGGCTAAGACAAATCTGGGATTTTTGCTTGTCGTTTCCTAGTCATCATCAGCCCTTTGCTAATTTAGTCAGAACTAGCAGAGGGAAGAGGCTTTTTATAAAGTAAAATTGAAAAGATAGACACGAAAATACTCCTCAAGAGACTAAACTAGGTATTTACCATGAGGAAAGTTTGTGATATCCCTATAGTGACTTATTTGGTGAAACTTTCTGTGGCTTTGATGCTCTAATATCTATGGAAAATAGTACATACATGTTTACTTCTTAGTACCGCTTAAATAACAACATTATTTGCACTTACGCATTATTCACTATTATATCTATGAATGTAATCTATGCTTAGCCGTACACACACATTAAATATTTACAAGGTCATAAAAAATCCTCAATAATTAATCTTCAAAAAAATAATATTTCCAACACGGGACATGCTCTAAATTTGCCATAAATTATACTTGAAAAGACGATTATAATGCATTCAAATGAAAATATAATGCTTGAACGACAGGTTTTCCGAGGTATGCTTCATAATAATGGTGGTGGGATTAAACTCATTACAGTCACCGCCATGCAGAAACCAATCCGATGAATGTTGCATTACAAGTCGAAGCTTATGCTTGATTAAATCTTTACACACCAGTTGGTCTAATCCTTAGGCTTCTCTATTTTCATTTAGCAATTTACACGCCAATATGCACGTTAAAAGCTAATACCACACTGAAGTGTTAATGTTGCACCCCAGTGTCCCAATCAGCCCTTTGATGTCGCTGTGGTATTCGCTGTCCGCGTTGGTGCAAGCGATAGGAGTCTAACTCATTATTCATCGGCCCGATGAGTATTTTTGATCGTGGAACTGGAGAACAATACATGGATTTCCAGAGTGACATTTTCTTGACCTTTCACATGAGTACACTCAGAGCATTAATGGAAGGTTTATAACAATAGAAACTATTAACGATAAAACAATTACAATGCCAATCTCACGCATATTTGTTTAAAAATTTTATCTGGTTTTTAAATCACATATATTTAGCAATATGACCCGAAATATTCCTTTAATTTTACCCTTGCTTACTGGCATTGCTAAAGGAAACAGTTGAACTTGACACTTGTGTTTCAAAGGAATTACTAATTCGGGAGAGAGGAATTTGTTAATGATAAACTCATGAATTTACATCTACATTTACATACTACCCCGAGAGCCGCCGCATGGGCGTGTGGCAGGGGGTGGTATGTCACCAGCCGTGTAAAGATTTAAAATTTTTGGAGGTGAAATGGTGACATGTACTATGGGAGTGTATTAAGAGGAGCTCAGTTTTTATTGTGGTCGTTTATTGTGCATGGAAAGAACGAGTTTTTGTCCCTATCTGTTCAGCAGGTTATCTCTTTTATTTTATCGCATCTTACAGACCTAGAGATGAAGTGAGGCGTCATGATAATATTCTCTGTGTCGCTCTGAAACACACCAGTTCTGAATATCACAAGCAGCCTAAGCCTAGCGTTTAGTCTCCGAGTCTCTAAGGGCTCCAACCTTAATCCCTCTAACATTTGTGTAACACTATATGTTCGTTCGTAGAAGTTTTTAACGAAGCGTGCTGCTTTTATTTGTATTTTGTTAATTTTTTTGGTTAAATCTTTATGACCAGGGTCCCAAATGCTCGCTGCGTATTCGAGGTGTGGCCTAACCAGAGCAAAGTAGCATGTCTCTTTTACTTTTTCATCCGAGGACCTTCCTATTATACGCTTAACATAACCTAGTTTCTTTAACGCTGAGCTGCATATGTTTTGCATGTGTGTTCCCCACGATATATCTGAAGTTAACATAATGTATATTCACGGATAAACTATTAGAAAGGCAATATGTTCTTGTTATATTTTCCAAATAAAACACTAGTTTCATTATCAAGGGCAATGGCAAATAAAGGAAGCATGGAAATAATACAGACATTTTGATGGATGTAAGAATCATGAACGAAAGAAATTTGCGGAAAGTGACTTCTCAAGTTACTTATTAGATAGAGTAACTGATGAACTACATAAGCATTATTCCTCCATAATCCAGGCATTCTAAATTTTCAGATATACCCACGAGATGGTATTAACGATATCAAGATTCCTATCAGTGCTGTAATCACGTTACAAGGCCTCACAATCTCAGTACTTTTCACCATCCGGGAGTTTTAAATGTGTAGCACACGGGGTACCGTTGATTATAACCAACTGCCTTAAATCTATTTTGATTTTCCCGAGTGGGGAATGGTCAAAGCTTACATCGTAATACAGCCCACCGGTGCATACATTTCACGCATTACGGTTAGATAGCCAATTATTTCTACTATAGCACCCATGGATTCTAACGGTATTTCGGGAGGTGGAAAATCGCTCCACTTGAACTTCAGCTGTGCCGTACCTATCGAGGCATCATGCATATTTGGCCTCGGTCGATTTTTTATCATTTCCCTTTAAGCCATTGCAGTGATAACCTTCAGGACTTAAAAGGAATATGTGGAATAACTAATGGAAGGAATCAGGGGGAAGAGCAATTACTGAAATGCGTTTTGATGGGTTGGTAGATAAATGAAAATGAATTTTATCGTGGGAAAGGATGGAGTAGAATCAGACAATCATGAGCAGTTATGGTAGATGTTCTCTAAAGAGGAAAATTTAGTAAGTTACAATATATTAAGTGACTTAAGAATATGAGGGTGTGAATTAAATAATTCAAGACTGAGGCAAACTGTGGAAAAATAGGTAGACGGGGCAGTATGGCGGAAATATTTGTACTAGAGTCGGCTTTAGAGGTCTTTCCCACAGAGTAAAGTATTTGAAATGAGGAGTTAGGGAATAGCATGTCAAATATACGTAAATAAAATACCAAAAAATGAAAATCAGAATTTGAAATGAGTGACTTCAACCACAAGTTCATTAGTTCAAAACGATCCGCCGTCAAATCCTTTGAGATCCAAAAGTTTTCCGGTGGAAAGTGTAGAAGTCCAAAACGCCAACCACGAATATTCCGTAGTGTAGATGGCGCATATGACCTTCCGCAATAGGTTCCGATGTGTGTTATCCTCACATATCAGTAGCAGACTGTTTTTCAACCTAGATTAGACTAGCGTCAAAAGTTTGCGAATTTCCCGCAATAATTTCACAAACACTCATAAACAGACGTATCACCGAATAATTGACCCTCGGCTGGAAAATCTCTCGAGGCGCATATTCGCCCTCGGTTTCATCACTCTCGATGCAGCATTTTTTCCTTCGCTTATGGCAAGGTATGCCCGGAATGGATAAAAAGGAAGAGAAAATTTCCACCAATGTTTACCTAATCGTGCAAGATACTTAATAAATTGAACTTTTCTTTTTTAATAAATAGGATAACAGTATATTTCCTTTCTTGAAGTCTTGGTTTACGAATGAAAATCTAAGTCCTTTTAATGACGTAACTTCAGGCTGAGAAAAGTTTTCCTTGGGGTCGATAAATGTAAAATTCTATGGAATCGATTAAATATTGAAAACATTCCAGAGTTAGAAGTCGAATGTTTATTTTTGATTTTTTAAAGAATGGTATTCTCTCGTTAAAATATTATTTGATTATTCACAAGACACATCAGGTGAAAATATTTAATGATCTTTATTTTGGATTGGCTACACAAATTTTGTGTATATGAGAGAATGTGTCTGAAGATAATATTTCCGCCATTTATTTTCATTTTGTATTCAAAATGGGAATCTTTTCTGCAGTATTAGAGGAACTTTGAAATAATCTGTAGATACTGAGTCATCTTGTTAAAAAATCATTCGTGATGTTTCTCTCTTGTTCAAATTCTAGTGTGGTTCTCAGTATTGCAGAAAGTGCCTAGAATAAATAGCCATACTGCGCCAAGAGATCTTCTTTTGTCTCATTCCGCCAACATATGCATTAATAATTTCTTATCGTATCTTTTCTCACTAATAAATTCAACCGAAGAGCAATAAAAGCTCATCTAGCAAGCGTATGCAAATAAAGATAATCACACAAAAAATTCATATTTCAAATTAATAAACCTTACATTAACAAATTAATATACATGTAGTACTAGGGTATTTTAATTAGCAGATGAAAACTTGAGGTATAAAAATACAATAATAAATAACGTATGGGGTAATAAGTAATAACATATGGGGTACTCTGCCCACTCTACCTGCAAGATCGTTGACACATATGACCCACCACTGGGAGCTGGGTAATAAAAGCAATCTACAGACCTCGATTTAGGCTTGCATAAGTGATTTTAAGTTCAAAGTTCGTCTAAAATGGACTTAATACTTTCAAGATAAGGGTTATGCTAGCACCATAGGAATTTATCCGTGTCGAAATAGGTATAAGTAAAGGTTATTGAATTAATTAGCGGGATAATTGAAAACTCTTGGTTGAAAAATTTGTGAATTCGGCCAGATATTGAGGTAAAAAATAAATTAAGTCCATTTAAAAGTATCTGGATGGTACAGAAAAGAAAAAAATAATTGCCCATTTTTTACGGATGTTAATAAAATTTTTCCCGATTAAAAGGACTACATATCATTCACTGACAAGAAGTCCAATTTTTATCTTTAAAAAATAGTGCTCACTCTTTTCATGATTTACAATTTTTTCATTGTTTCCATGGGTCGTAAATTGCCAATCAACAAGACGATCGAAGAGTAGTTTTGCATCGATTAACTAAATATCATTTGGTCCTGGAATGAGTCGATAATAGTTAAATAGACTTTCACGCGTTTGAGCAAATTCGATTATGTCTCTAGGCCTTGAAATAGCTACAGGGATCACGCAATACCTCATGAGTGAATTATAATTAGGAAATCCTTTTGTCTTACGGATAGTTCCCTCTAGATTTACGAACTTTTAGTCACCATCACTCTACAACTTATCTAATCGTGATTTGCTTCTTTAATAAAGAATTGTTCTTGCTGGTATTGAAGTTACAATTGTATACTCAAACACATTTGATGGTATTTCTCAGATCACAGTGGCATAGATTTGTACGTATACCCGCTGATAGCTCATATCACCTTCGCGCTAGTGTTGAACTTCTTGGTTTAAAGGAATTTTTTTGGGGAAAGTGCTAGGGAAAACCTTCTTCCATCATTTTGCACATTACTGTTTTTTGAACAATCACCATTACTATTTTAAAAAGGACTCTTAGTCCTTGATTTTTCAGCCATCCACTTAAATCATGACTAGTATATTTAGCAAACGTAGTATTCCTGATACAATTGGAGTAGAAAAGAACCTTGTATTATGTCATTCACTTTTCACTCATCGTTTAATTTAAGAGCGTTCAGTCGTTTGTAACAACTCCTATGGCATTATTTTGACCTTAAATAGAAGGCAAATAGATTCTTTAATTGAAAAAAAATTCAAAATATTCTAGCACAACATTTATGGCATTAAGTTATGCAATTTGTACCAGGAGCTACAGTTTTGTTCAATTCTATAAAGTTTCATATCTCTTTATATTTTATTTATTTATTTTTTTAAGCATTTTCACTACCCCGAATACAGAGTATTTGGTCAATTGAGATCGGGTGAATGAAAACAACAACATACAAACACAAAACCCAAGCCCTGAGTGGGAAGTGGCGATAATTCCACCCAGGTGGAATTCAAGCCTGTGGCCCTGGGTTTAGCAGGTGAGGACCTTACCCCATCTCCACCGAGCCGGCGACGGGGTAACGTATTTATTCCGAATCAACCATAAAATTATTCGTATTTCGGTCATTAGAGGTGTTAATAATTGTTTCAGTTTAAGCCAGCTTTCACAGGCACTTTTTAACAGGTGCTAAGACAATAATATACGATATACATCGTGTGATCTTTAGAATTCGGGCATTCTCCGATATCACACAAATATGCTCAGAGTTTCATCGTTCTTCTCCTTTCCTGAAGATAAAATAAAATAAAAAACGTAAAGTGATGATATGATGCCTCATACCGTGATATAATATATGTCTCAATCTTGGGCAACTTTAACCTATATTTTATGCACATACTATCGTGGCAGGAATATTTCTATTTCTCACCAGTGGAAGTGCAATCAACTCACAAGTGAGGCAATTAAATAACTCAAACTTATTTTTTCACTAATTGAAATTGAAATTTTCAAAATTTTGAGGGAAATGAGAGATATTATTTCACCAAAGTCGACCAATAATATTCGTATAACAACACATAATTAAAAGTTATTTTTTCCTATTTGTTGAATGATTCTGTATTCGCGTCCAAAATCATACCAAGTACCCATAAGCTGCCTCTTTCTAAGCTCTTGTGTCTCTAAATTTTGTCCATGAAAAGCTTATAGGTGGTTATGTCTCTGTTAAAATTTAATGAAAGATTACAGAAGGTTGAAGATGCAGTTGCGTATACAGAACTCTTGCCCAAAATAAATGCCGCATACTTCTCGTTAACTCGGAATACTCCTCAGTTGATCCCAAGATCCCCTAGCTCTAACTCCCCTTTCTTGTTTACCCAACATCCTCCGAACATAAAACAGCATTTCTGACTTTTCATCTCTTCCTAATCTATTATCACGAACATAGTATCATACAAATTTATGAAGCAAAATTTCACTATCATTTTTTAGGTACAATGAGAATAGACACCAGGTATTGAAGTAACATTATAGTTAATATGACAACAATTAAGGCATTAAAAAGCTAGCCAAAAACCATTCTAGGTCCAATTAAACTGGATCGATCAAAAATAAAGGTAGAAACATTATTGGTGTTGGTATACGGAAAGTTATTTGTTCTCAATGGCATCATAACTGCTGTCTTAACCACAAAATAGATAACCGCATAGATAAATTACTTAATGGCCATACCAACCAAGCGAACATACCCGTATGGACAATGCGTATAGGTTTCAAGACATCAGCGAGGCTATGCGCGGTCCACTACTGCCGCGAAGTTGAAATGTGGAAATCGGCGAGTGTTTCAAATGATTCTTACGCGACATTTATATCAGCCGAAATGAAAGGTAATGCATAATGGGTGTTACATAAGGGTGTGACAAAATCTTGAAATTATTTAGGCAATGATAATTTATGTAATCAAAAGGTTACAAAAAATTTATTTTTAATGAGGCTACAACCGTGCTAATGACGACGATTAAAATGCTAGGCCCAGTGAGGTCTTACAACAAAACAATAGCGAATATGTTTCCCATACGAGATATCGCCGTTTTGTCGCTCGGTTGGCCATACGTGTTGCAACGAAACAGAACGCTCCATAGAGACGTTGAAATAAACAAGCGGAGGAGATCGATTATTGAGAGAAAAATGTATGTATGTTGATTTAATCGTGCAAATAATTTACTTTCTTTGAAGCCAAGTAACTTTTAGCGTTAATTACCTACTTGCACGCATTAATATATTTATTAGTCCATTCTGCATAGCTTTATATATTCAGTATTTGTCATCGGAAATCTATTTGTACTCAGGTATTGATTCCAAAATATTTGGCACATGACTTATCATTTATCTCTTTCTATTGTGTATACCGTCAATATTATGAAGCTGTTTTTCAAGAGATAAAGTACGTGCTTCGATACGATATCCGGAACTGAATTTACTACACATCCGGTTCAATGATCAACATGCGAGATGGGAAATAATGAAGCTGATTTTTATACCGATAAAATGGAATGATCTGATTGGCAGGATTTCAGTGTGTGTGTTCTTGGGGGGGATATTAGGCAAGAATCGAACAGTAGCTGCTATTCTGAGACATTGCAAGAGCGAAGAAGATAGAGTCAAGCCTTGTAGTTGCATTGCAATTTACTTTGAGCTTCTACAGAAATTGAAAAAATCTGGGAGGTTGCGCAAGGTATTTATTATTAAATATTATAATAAATACCTAGTGTAATCTTAATAATAGATAACTATTGTCAAATGTTCATCTTTAATTGCTCCATTCAATGCTTCCATTGCTCATTAATTCTAGGTAATCCATAAAATCTAGTACACACTCTGCTCTGTTTATAAAGCTATTATTCCTTAGCTAATGATCGCTTAACTATCTTATACACCTATTTCATTTTGTTACTCAGGTCCTGGAAAACATCTACGTATTTAAGCAAAATTTAAATTTGCTACAAGAATGAATCAGCGAAGTCAGTTGCTGTGTTTGACGATATTATTAATCGTAGTAGGATGCATCGGAAGACTTTCCTGTACGTAAGATTTAACATTAGATAGAGCATACTTTATTAAACCATGTTTGATGAAGCGTACCGTAAACCGGAGTCAGTTGGCTAGCGGGGTGATGATGGCACAAACTTGAAAAATGTCCAATCTGGAAGGAATTGTCGGACTAACGGAAGAGGGTGGCAGACGAAGGCAGTTGGCTCTTGTACAGGATCTAGTTGATTAAACCCGACAGTATTCTAACTACGATTCCGAGTTTCACCTGCAGGTCGTTGCATTATTTTTGTTTTCAGTAATATCACTATTACCAAAACATTTCTGAACCTTAGTATTTGTGTCACCCTGGGTAATAACATCGCCGAGTAAGAATTTTTCCCTGCTCAAGAAACTATTTGAGTGTAAAAATCGTTGCGAAAATATATATTTATTCAACTATTGTATTCTATAAGAGCTCTATTAAATGCAGTTAAAGCTTCGATATTTTACATAAAATTTCCGTGTTTATTGCATGTTTTCGTCGTTCTAGTTAATGTCTATGTAGATGAAACAGACTTTCAAAGAAAACTAGGTGGCCTTCAAAAATAAAATTACTTTCACAAAACTAGAGGGCGAGGCGATGTAGGCAATGACCACCAGAAGATGAGAATGGAGACTCAAAGTCCAACAGTTAAATGATAAATCGCGCTACATTCAACTCATTATTTCTCTCAACGCCGACTCAGAGACCTTCCAAATGAGCACCTTCACCCCTCCCCACACACCTCAGACACCACTTTTGCATTACCATTTTGTATGTACAGGCCCGCCCCCAAAAGAAAACACCTTGGTACCTGTACGCAGCGCCAAACCAAGGCCTGAGTTGAGTAAAATAAAATGTGTAATATAACGCCGCGAGTTCTTTTACAATATTTGGCGTAATAGATTTCCACAAAGTGATGCCTGAAACTTTGCAACTAGTAACGGCTTCGAGAAGAGCTAAACGCTTTGCTTTGGCCAATTTTATAAAAACTACGGGTGGTTAACGCGTTTATTAAGTGCTTATAGCCTGGAGAATGAGTCAGAGCATGAGAAGAAAGGGGTGAATTTGATAGAAGCCGATGTCCACCAGTTTTCAATGAAAAACATTAAGGTACCATCTTCACCCAGGTTTTCGGGGTGAAAGGAGTACAAACTTAACTCTCTTTTCTGAGCTTATGGTGATGCGACTGCTAAAAATCAAACATGAAAATATGGATTGACAGATTTTATTTCCTTAGCAAAGGTTTCATTGAAAAAATGAAAGAAAAAGTACAGGAGACCTAAATGAATCTCAAAAGTTGTTTGTGCTTCACCCCGGTTTAAGGTAACTTAAACAGTGCTTAGCATTGTAAATTTGGTAAGAGTTATTTCCCGCACGAAAGTGTTAAATTTCGCATTTAAAACCACTCCTATGGATCCGGGGTATAGACGATGAAGTCAATCTTCCTAAGAAAGAAATGATATTATTATGCTACTTACGTTATCAAAGCCAGTGTAATTAGTGGAAATTATCTCACTACAATATTCTCACTACATACGTGAAAAATAACATGGAACACTCAGCAAAAATATGATTGCCAATTACTTTCCAGAAGGTACGCAGAAATTAGAATCAATAAAACTTATTGCATTCTTACTATTTTTCAGATGCCTTGGAACGCCATGGATGTCCAACTGATAAGCAAATGTGCTATCGCCATTGTTTACGCAGTGGATACTTGAGTTACGTATGCGAAGGGAAATTAAAATCGAAATGTACATGCAAGTTGAAATCCAGGATCACTGGATGAGTTTTATTGAATTATCAATCATGATGTAAGCTAAGAGTAATAAAGCAATTTTGAACAGACAAGGATAAAACTTAACTGTTTTATTTTAGCACCAATGTTAACTGTAGTGTTCGAGGAACACTAATATCTAAGAATTTATGAGGGTCTTACCATTGTTTATTCATGAAAATGGGAGTCTTACCATTGTTTATTTTTCAAATTTCGTTCAATGTGACTGAGATTTTTAGACCGATCGTATAGGATGTGGAGGTGGTCATGTTTAAAGATATTTTCGTAAAGTGCCTCCCATTCATTATTTTTCAATACTCTTTTATTATGTTATTGATATGATAGGTTCAATTAATGAATAAATATTTAGAGAATGTTGCAGTAGCAACTAATTATAATTAATTCGTTATAATTTCTGTGGTACAGCCACGCCCGAGATCTTCAGAAAAATGAGCAATTGTTTTCTATATATACTCGAATTTTTTTTATATTCCAAGTTAAAAACAAATGTTTAGAACAAATCCAAAATATAACTTACATAAGAAAAACTTAATTAATACGACCTTTTGAGCATAATATACCAAATTTGCAATAATATAGAGTTAATAAATAAAACTAATTAACAGATGCTAATGATGAGCGTGAATGAATCAAATGGCAAGAATCCATCAAATAGTTAGCAACCATCAATATCGAGAAGCCTGCGGTTGGTAAATACCTCTTCATTTTATATTCATGAGTGGCCTATCACAGTTGCTACTGGCCTATCTGACGATTCGAGGGAAAATACTAGATTAGCATCCATGAGAAAGTTTTCAGTGATATTTCTGAACCATTTTTTGTAAATTTAAGCAACAGTTATCTAAAATCAATTAGCCCAGTCTACGGTTTATTATCTTTATTGAAAGTTAGGGTTTTTCAAAAAGGAAGTAAATCTATTACATGCCAGCACTCTAAAGTGGTGAAACACGTTCGAAGTTATTCATTTGCATCTAAAACATACGGTTTAAAACGATGCCAAAGAGGTAAGCCCCATTTTCTTATTTTCAGATTCTTCATGGCAACATGGACTACGAGAATATTAGTGGTATAATAGCCATGAGTTGCGCTACATTTGACATTAAACAACAAATACTACGTTTTTAACACCTCTGTCAGGGGTATACGACATCTATTGCCCCAGAGCAACACCTTTTTCGTCGTACGTTCCACCATACGTTCTATGTAATTATTCGCAATTTTTTATTTCAGCATAGACCTTAAATTCATAAAACCGGACACCAGACTTTATTTAAACATATTTAAGAAGCGGAGAGTAAATTTAACGTCATTTTTTTCTCGGAAAAGGCTTACGATTGCTCAAAACATCAAGAAATCGTTTATGCGAAAACTCAGCTCATATCAGCTTATGTTACATTGATTGGAATTTTTAGAACAAGGGTGAGGTTAAGTTGAAAAATATTAGTTTATTTTTTGTTTATATATGTTTTTTATTTCGAATAAAAATTGTTTGGTTAAATAGTTCCAACCATTCTATTACTACACATTATGAACTTCATTTACTCTTTTGCCGTTGTAAGCACCTCTATCTATTTATCTGACCGAAGCGTTGCCGTTTTCGGATAGTGGTAATTACTTGAGGAAATAATTGACCAGAACCAGGAGTCGAACCATGGACCTTTGGTTGCCGGGAAAAGAAGCAGGCAACCACGCTACCCGAGCTTAATTATCCTTATTGATATATAAAAATTAATGGTGCCTGTATGTTGCTCCATCACGCAAAACAACTGGAGCCATTGAGCAGAAACTTGGCATGTAGATAGAAAATATATTTGGTTGTAACTTAAACTATACTAAAAAGCCCTCAGTGACCCATAAGGCCCCCCTGGTGGTCTATGCCAATCATTGGGTTCGATGGAGTGCTTTCATTTTTTTCCTTTTTAAAAGTACTTTCACTCAGGCAAGAAGGGTTGGAATTGTTTTTATCAGATGGCTAAATAAATGAAGTTTCTATTTCTTTCGATAGATTTTCTAAAACGCTTCGTATTTGTCTGAAAATCATACTTATAGCTGAAAAAATCTCACATTTTTCTCTGAAATCAACAGTAGCAGATTCCCTTGACAACCAGAGATTTGATTTTTAAAGGATATTCACGCCTCTAGCACTTGAACATGACGATTTCCTACATACCCATGCTATCACGGTGATAGAAAATCTGTAAAAGAAGGGCCAAGAGTCCCAAGGGCCCCATGATAGATTGCTTTGGAGGGTAATTGATAAATTCCAAGCATATTTTAAACAATTATACGCTTCAATTTTTATTCTCAAAGTATCTCTCATAGGGGAATTGCATGTATATGAGACAACACTTACGGAATAAACGATACACATAAAGGAATTAAAGAGACTACACATGCAATTAAATGAGCAAGAATTCTCACACGAGCAGCAAGTAGAAATGATAATTGTTCCTCTGTTGCTACAACAAATACAGCGTTGTTTATTATCGTTTAATACTCAGATGTATTACAAGTAGTGTTCTGCCTCTCATTACGATTGCGAATTGTTTTTTAGACCAATTCCTACATCATAAACGTTAAGAATTATTTATATGTATTTATCTGATTAAGATACACAACGCACATATCAAAGTTGAATAGCGCAACTCAATTTAGTCATTGAATGAAAATATATGTATGTACACAAGGGAAGCGATCAAGCTGTTAATACCCTCAGAAGACGGCTCAAGAGAAGCGGAGGGACGAGGAGACCATCCATCAAACTGGGTGCTATTTAAGAAGTATTGAGGTTGCGTGGTCAATTTTTGGGTTTCCCGTGCATGAAATGTGACCAACAGTCACTCATATCTCCGTGTGCCTGGAAAACAGACAGTATGTTTACTACAACGAACAAAACGTACAAGATAGCTTATGAACTCCTCATATGATCACGCTGACAGTGTTCTTCAGGCTTTGCGGTTTTCTTATAAAATAAGTTCAAACATTTTCACACCCGCTGAATTCCAACGGGTACTTTCCGCTACTTAATAGATAAAACCATCGTCCCTGCCACCATAAATTCTGTGTATGCATATACTGTTCATGAAGGAAACATGAATTGGAGATATAAGCACCTTTCAAGAGTAGGTGATTAATAGCTAAAAATGCTTCGGTTCCTTTGATTTCCAAAGTCATTGATATACTAGAGTTTTACAGAAAATAAGTCTCAACTCACTGTTTTCGCAGTTATCTATCTTCCATAGCAATCTATCTTCCTATAACAAATAATTGTGCCTTTATGTATATGTTAATTAGCTCTTGAGACGTAGGATGAATTTTCCCAGAATCTTTTCGAATGTAAAGTGTGTTTTTCCAAGAATAAAACTGTTTAGCTATTTACTTCAGTGAAAGCTAAATAAAGCCTTTCAATGACATGCATAGGACAGGAGTTAAAGGAGTCATTTATTTTAACTTTGTTTAGCAGCTACGCGGTGACGCGAGTTAAGCTGAAGGCTTTTGAAGCAAACTAACAGCCGCTGTGGTTACTATCAGTCCAAAACATCCGATTCATAAGACACATAAAAGCATAGTTGGGAAAGTTACCAAAAAAGTTAACTTATCAAAGTAAAAGTCAATCTCTGTAATAGGTGACTGGTTAAAGTTAAAAGCTAATTCTTCTAAAAAATAACGGGTAACTTAAATAGTTAACTATATTTGGAATGATTAATTTTAATCATTAATTTGTTAAATTGTTAATCCCAGCTATGATGTGATGTGTCCATTGTTGGGAAACTGCGTGGGGATTTAGTGCATGTGAAGGACGAATTGGGACTCAGAACACCTGGAGTTTACCGTATCCCATGTCAATGCGGGAAAGTATATATTGGAGAGACCGGACGCACGATAGAGACCCGAATAAAAGAGCACAGGAGGTGTATTAGACTTTTCCACCCAGAGAAATCTGCCCTGGCTGAGCATAGCTTATCAGAAGATCATATCATCTCCTTTGATGAAGCTCAAGTGGTCTCTAAGACACATATGTATTTGGATCGTCTCCTTAAAGAGGCCATTGAGATCAGGCTGGAGAAGAACACCTTAAATCGCGACTCTGGGTACTTACTAAGCAGGGAATGGAGACCGTTACTTCAAAAAATAACGGAAAGAAGGAGACAACAATGCCCCCCAGATTAAGCGGCTATATATACGCAGGAAGGAAGGCCTGCATCTCATTACTGCTCTGAGGACGATGGAAGTGTTATCCGTCGAAACGTTAGCAACAAAAAATCTTACTCGGCTAGAAGCCCGAGAATTTTTTATTCATATTATTCGCCGAGAAAGAACAAGATCTTACATTGTTGGGAAAGTTACAATAAATTAATTAAATGAATTTAAAGTTAATCTCTGTAAAAAGTAACTAGTAAAAGTTAAAAGTTAACTCTTATAAAAAGTAACAGTTAAGT
Source organism: Ceriagrion tenellum (assembly GCA_963169105.1). Taxonomy (NCBI): domain Eukaryota; kingdom Metazoa; phylum Arthropoda; class Insecta; order Odonata; family Coenagrionidae; genus Ceriagrion; species Ceriagrion tenellum. Next base: position 25,715,261 of record OY720642.1, on the reverse strand, counting down.
TGAATAGTTAACTACTTTTTAACTATTAAAGTTAATTTAAAAAATCTTTAATCTCAACTGTGCATACAAGATATCATAAATGTGTATTGAGGGAAATGACACAAAGAAACGACAGACCGAATATTTGACTACCGCAGATATTCACTCCACTCTTCAATTAGCTAACCGTTCTTTTCCCTTATTATTATTTACGACAATAACAGTACAACAATGCTATTTTACGACTGATGTTGCGGAGCATGAAAGCAGATCTATTAATAGTTTTTCTCTTACAAATGATAAATGCAACTGATTTCGTTATTTCACATCAGTAGCGAGCCAATGGTTTCTGTAAATTAATCAAGATTTGTGTGTACATTTGACAATAACAGCTCGCTCGATAATAATGTAAACCGCCAAAAATTGTCCATTTAACACTTTGAATGGGAAACTGCAAACAGTAATATTTTACTTAATACTTTTATCCATATACATATTTCCAGATAAAAAAATTGAAAGTTCCTAGGAGGGCTTTCCAAGATGTTCTCATAATAATTAAGGAATACCCCATTCAGTTTATTCACGGCCAACTTGTCCATTTTGTACCTACCTACCAGTACTCATTTCGTTGGTTAAACTACAGCCGTGGACGACTTTAGCTTCGCCCAGATGGAAAATCGCTTAGAGATGAATATAGCAGGCAATAGTCGTGCACATAACGTTTCGTCGTGGACATTAAGGTAGGAAGGATAACCACGGTTTTGTTGTCCGCAATTTATTAGTACTAACATTTTAATACAGACGCTCTGAGCCTGATGGGAGTCACGGTGTATTAGGCAGGGAGTCGCGGGTCTTGCGGTTTCGCAGACCGGCGTAGGGAAGGCAGGGAGGTGCTGGTCTTGCGATAGCGCAGACCGGCAAGGAACAGGCCAAGGATAGGAACTCCGCCCGTCGTGCGGTCCCCCGTATTCATATTAATTAAAAGGGGTCCATAGGGCGAATTGGTGCCTCGGAGATGATGTGAGAAGGAGGGATGAGAGCGCGGGTGGACTGGATGATCTCACCAGGAGTCTCGTCATTGTTCTCGATCCACCCCCTCACGACAAACGTTCACCTCATGTGGATTTGGAAAGCCCATTTTTCATGCTTGGAATATCTATTCGAGGGGCATTACATACTTAGCCCTTTCCTTTTTCTTACCATAGAATTGCTCCTTCCTAAGACATTTCATCCTCTGCTTATGGTGAGTGTGGTCATAGAGAATAATGACGATGCCTTCTCTCTGTGCTATGGCGAAGTGACCAGCAAAATCTAACGAAACGACATCATTTCCGTCAGATCAAATGAACTCTCAACTAGAGTACCAAGATAGACCTTGATTGTCACTTCGGCAAGTTAAGTGTTGAGTTTCGCAACGAAACGGTCATAAAAGGAGGAGTGGTTTGGGATTTTTTTTTAGTTGTACTGAGAGTTTTTTGTCGTTGGATTTCAGTAGGCAATTGAGGTTTCTCAAAATCATGATCGACCCTGAGTATGACCCTATGCTGATGTGAAATAGCTTAGACAAAAGAAACTGCCGCTTGAGAATTTATTGCAAGAAGGCTTGGTGCCATTACACTATTTTAGATAAACAAGGTGTGATAAATATTAACTGAACTGGTGATTAATTTTGGAAATCTTAAAACAAGGTTATACAATTTTGATAACTTTCCGCGGTTGAATAAGAAGCTTTTACATGCCTGTTAATCGCATATTTACTTTTCGGGTTCCGTAGGATGTTGATTGTGTGTATGTTAGTTACGCTCCGAGAGAAAAATCTTTCCTCAACAGCTTGACACTTAGCCACGTGAGAATAGCTTTATAAACAACAGACTGTGGGATAAAGCAATCCAAGATATTGTTTTTCCCATATCTTTTTCCACCCCAAATGTTAGTGAAAAAGGAATTGGAAAATATTTTGCTCCAATTATTTCCGCCTTCACTTCAGTGATTGATAGATGAAACACCATTAATATGTCAACTAGGATATTAGGAGAGCGCAGTTAAATACTTTCAATTCGTAAATTTAAGAGGCCGGGAATATTGTTTTGATTATTCAGGGCTAGTTTTACATTTCATAATATTCATCTAGTGCCCTAGACTAGAACAGGGTTAGGCATATCCACCGTGTAGACTAAAAAAACTAACTGAACTGCAATCAGATTAATGCTCATGGTAATAAACTTCTCCGTATATTTTGACAGAAATCTTTTCTCTCATAAATAGACTGATGTGACATAACTTAGATGAATGATTAAAAATTTTTATTTAACCCATTGATTTGGCAAAAAATGTTTTCAAATATTTTGCGTTGTACAACGTACTGCAGTTTAGCACGTGGTGCAGTTGATTTTAGGTGTATGCTCACAGTGGATTCTATTTTAAAGTCACACCAACTGTACTGCTCCCGTTCCTCTCAGGTCAAAAAAGTAACTTGCTCCATTTTCTCTCCACGCTATTTTTATTTCGTTCTTAAGTATCACGTCATTTGTACCGTCAGGTCATTAAACTGGTGACTGCGATAGGGGAAAAAATAAAGAAACAGAAGGCTCAGTTCAACCTCCGCGTACTACTTTAAACTAAACGCTTTAGGACTGGAGTGAGGCGTTTTCCCGTGACATAAAATTTGCATTTATCGATTCATATCAAAGTAATTATAGTAATATTTTCGCCTACTCATTTTTCCATTCACCACGTATTAATACGGTTGAAAAAAGCATCGCCAAATCCGATAAGATCTTTTTTATTATTTTCGTCACTTTCTGACCTTTACTAGCAAAAAGTGGGATTGGGGAGTAGATAGGAAGAGATGTGGTGAACAGTCGCTGGCAGGGCGTGTGGTCTAACCGAACCCGTTGACACAGATGGAATGAGTAATGAAACGCGATCACGCCACGAGACACCACTTGGGCCTCTCCCTTCGCTTCTCCCGAGTCTCCTTCTCAAGGATCTCATCCGCAAGAGTGGACAAAAACTCAAGGATGCCGGATTTAACTTCCGGAATGGTGGGTTTTTCCGTACCCCGGCACCCTTGATACCAAGTTTTAAGGGATAGGGTGGAGGTTAACTCGAGCGCAGGGCCCATTTTGGCTACTTCCGTCCACTCAATCTCCGCTCTTTCTTATCGCCGGACTATTCCGATAATACCCTGTATTTGCCTCGCCCTAATTGTTCGACTACCCAGTGTTTTACATGAATGGTCGCCACCACATTTGTTGGATAATAAGACGTCGAATTCTCCCAGGCTAGCCTTACAGGGCGAATCTGCGAAGGGCCCGGGGATATCAAATTCTGTGTATCAAAAGAGAACAGGAAAGTACTTCGTAAGGGACATCGGTGAAACCTTTAGCTAATTACTACAATTTATTTCATACGATATTCGTAAATTAAAAGGATAATCAATGGTGTCAGGGCTTTTAAAAATCTAACTGCATTGGTCATTAAAACTGCTCTCTCTGATTAAACATTGTATATATGAAAAAGTTCCAAGTCTAAGCTTGGGAATATTTTTTGCTATCATGTATCAGGAAAATAAAACATTGGTAGCATTTTATTCATAAATTCAGAACGTTAACATAAATCTCTTACCCCTCAAAACCATTTAATTTCTCAAATACGACCCCGCTGAACGGAATTTCCGGGAGTTTCAGTCTAATAACGTCATAAAGTTAGTTACCATTCGCCTTGTAGGACACGTTTTGAGTTGGAAATCCACGCATTCTTCAGGTAAATAAGGTTAAATGGAAGCATGAAGGTGAACGCAATGGAATAATCAGTTCTTAAGTCATGGGCGGTATATGTGGATGAAATAATGCAGGATTACCATGGTTTTGACTAGATGTAATATCATGTGAAATTAAGTTTAAAAATGTTCTACACTTGATGGCACAAACCAGATAGGAGAACTATATAAGAATTAATTGACCAAGGAGGAAGTAAAGAGGGAAATTATAAGGCATCTACGTCTGCTCTACCTTTGTGTTCAGCACACGCTTTCCTTTCTAATAGTTTATGAATTCTGTTACCAACATATTGTGCAACGGTTCTTGGTTGCTCAATGAAGATATTATGCGACGAATAGTTTGAATACGTGTTTATCTGTATTACGTATTACTATGGTAACAAACCTACGGCCAAATAGCTTCAAAATAAAAAATACGAAAACAGTATCAGAAAGAGAATTGATCAGCAAGCGTGTAATTCCAGTCAGTAATTTCTCACCAAATCCAATTTTCTGTCACAATGCCCTGGAAATTTTCAGCATTATCCACTATTTAACCTATACACTTTAACATATACCCGCAACACTTTACGCCATCAACAGTCCCTACTCTTCCAACCTCTTACTATTTGCTGCGGAATTCCTCCCCCTACACTCCCTACGGTTTACAGATTTCGCCGCTCAGAGTGGCTGTTAGATAATTTTTTATTCAAAACTCATGCCTGTTGTTAGAAATTCGATACGGTAATAAGCAAAACAGCATTATGAAGATGGTATAATGGACAATATTATAAAAATATTGACTCACTATTATTGAATTTTTAACATAGAATGTTTAATTGAATTTTTACTCGAAATACTTACTTCCAACACATACATTTTTAGTCATCGTTCTGTCCAGCAACTTCATTACGAAAAAAGAGAATTTGACCTTAAAAAAACATTTATAGGGAACAGCAACCTATAAGACATCAATATCGCCGATTGAAGAATTTACCGTAAATTTCATTTCTGTCATGAAAAATATGACTCTCAATCATTCTATAATTTCCAAATTAAATTATCATTCTTACTAATGAAACCACATTTTTCCTTAATTTGATACTTCAACTTTTATGTTCAAGGTCAATAGTTCAACATGAGTCGTCACTGTATTTTTTCGAGGTTTTGCATAAAATATCTTCATTATGATTTTCGGCTCATCTCCCTATTTGAATTGTAACATTTTTTCAGGTTTTGCCACAATAAAAGATCCGAATGCCACACAGCGTTCCATCCATTCGATAAATTCGTTCAAAGTGAGGCTTAAGGTAGTCCGAGCGAGATAGTTCCCTATTCATAATAGAGACCATATTCGAATTATACGTTTTAATTTCACCAGCTGTAAGACACATCGATTAAATATTGTATTTGTAATTCTGCAATGATAGAGTCTTATACGACAGAAATTATTAGTAATTAAAAGAAAATATCTATATAATTCTTTAACTGGACTAATTTTTTTGCGCAGTACGTTTGAAACTCCTTCAAAATGGAAGGCTTGTTGTAATACCCAAGAACCTACTGCGGTGACAGTAAGATAAATTTTCAAATATAGTTGAGAAAACATACAAACTACACGCTGTTAGGTTTTTTTTACATCTAAGTGTTCGAAATTCCTTATTCGTAAATAATGTCTCTCAGGAGTGCCTATGTGCCTCATTTCCCATGTAAAAGGGCTGGTACATTAAGGCAAATATCTCCAAAAGTAATATGTTAAGAGGTTGAATTTTTGGTTTCATTAGAAGGGTGAGATATTTTTCTTTAAAATGAAACCAAATTCATTGATTTGTAAGTAAAATGACATTTCGCTCACACTACCTTAAACTCACAACCCGCGCGTACCGAGCACAAACCGGAAGTATATCTACCACATTTCAAACTCTCACCGACCGCCCTCCAACACATCCACCCAGCACATCACATTCTGGGCGTTCGGGGATGAAAGCCATCGCGGACATGGAACCCGCCCCACACCACACCCTCACAGCTTGGGAAAGGGTAGGCGCCTGTCGAACGGCGTCCGTAGTATCGGGAACCGAACATCGCCGCCCCTCTTGTGGTCCGGAAGGCGGTAACGGAAAACTGGTGAACACGGAGGGGAACAGGGTGAGTAAGGGAGGAGGAGGAATGGGAGGGGAATGGAACGGGAGGGGGAGGATATATGTGAGGAGGGATGACGTACACATGGCAGCGAGGCGTTAAGACAGCCGGAGAATCCGAGGGGGGGAGGTGGGTGGGCGAAGTTGAGTGGGGAGTGATCGGGGACGAGTGGGTGGGTGTGGTGTGGAGGGGTCGGACTTCCCTCGCCCGGGATCAGGGGCGGCAGCAGGCATCGCACACCGCCCCAGGGCCGGCTCCTCGCAAACGTCGTCCGCCCGGTGGGGAGATGTAGCCAAGGACTTAGGTTGCGGTGGCGCTGTTCTATTCGTCGAAACCCGTCGTCTCTCGCCAGACAATCACAAACTCGCAGCGTCCCGTGCCTCCCCACCTACCCATTCTGATCCTATGTCCCCACACCGCTAAAACTAATTCACTCACAGAGCCCGAAATCTCTGATTTCACGAACGAATTGGGTATTATTATTGTGTTTTTTTCAGTTTTGCGATTGAAATCAAAGGATTGCGCGTAAACGGTTAAAGTCACGCCGTTGCTTTGACACAATTATTCCAAATATTTAATTTAACTATCTTTGATTTATGGACCTTTATCTGCTTCCGTTTGACGTCATTTCATGCATCATTGCACGCTCAGGCTGCCACAAGTCACAACGCATACGAATTTGATGATGATAGACGATTTAGACAAGATTGATGCAATTTCACAAATAGAAAATTCTGTTATACCAATCAATTCCAACCAAAATAAGATATGGTCGCAGCAATCGATGAGTGTTTCCCGAAATGATTCAACTTAAGCCTTTCCAAACATTACCGTCACTGATTTCATCGAACTAAAACCCTACTACACGGATTGGTAAATTTATTGCTCAATATTATTTTTCCATGGAGAATATTCTACCTCAAACGACTATTCGGTTAGACTCAGGAATTTATTACTAAGCCTATGCTCTATGATCACTATGCTCTAACTTTAATTTCTTATTCAAAATGAACATGAAAAAAGTCAACTCTACGTTTTTAAGTTAAAATAATAACCTTTGACTCGGATTACTAAAAAGACGTGCATCCTACATCATGCTATTACCAACGTGAAAGAATTACCTATAATCGCTACTGCATATCTTTGTGAAATAATATCAATATCTCTGATTTGTCAAATATCTATTTCTCTGAAAGTCTCAATTCCCTCGTAGATGACGCAAACTTTTATACTCGAAACCTTGGATTAATAGTGTATCATGGTTGCAATGAACTATGCTGAAAGATATTTTTATCATCATATTGCGACCAGGTCAGGGAGCGGTCTCCATTTTCGAGCTCTTGGAAAGAAAACTGCGACAGAAATTTCAAATATGATGGTATAAAGCCGCTTGACGACTACATTCGGTGTTTTCTTAGTGAAGCGGCGTCCAAGATAAGAGCGGTCGTCTCATCAGGCTCGATACCTGAGCACCATGGATTTGGGCTGTCACGGCTGCTTTTCCGACATCTAGGGATACTAGATGTCCGAAGAGGAACCGTGCCACATTCGGGAGTATTACAATCTTAAAGCAGCTGCACAAAATTTCATAAGATTGAAGCAGCGTGACAGTTTCATCACACCGCCAAGACACAGTGCTTTTCGCGTCATCTAGGTTGCCGAATGATGAAATCATTCAGCCGTTCATTTTATAGATTGAGTATTGCGCGCAGAAAAAATGTCTTGAAATATATGAGCGTTAAATAAACAGATGTACCTTCATTAATAAATCGATCTGCCCAGTATCACTTTCGAGAGATTCTCGGAAGACCAAATCATTATTATTCCCTCTATGTTTCCCTATTTATTTAGAAGAACAAGTGTAAACATAACTGCATAACGGCAGTGCCCAGGGTTATCATTTATTCAATTACTAATGGCAAAAACGAATCACAAAATAAAATCTTCATATGCCCAATGAATGGAATATTTATGAGATATCTCCTGGTTTCATGGGTGAAAATGTTATGATGATCAATATGCGATCAAGACATTGTGTCTCTTACAAAACCAAACAGTTGTCCAAACAGTAAACATCATTGTGCCAATAAACTTCACATTGAATATTACGGTTAACGGGTTAAAGATGAAATGCATAGGCTATTAAATATTATCCGTGGGTTGAGGTAAGGCATAACTCAATCAAAAGAGAGTTGAGGGCCAATGTTGATGTCGATCCTCTGAGTAACAATAAAAGAGAATGCAGATAGTGATATTGTTGAATTTTTTTGACAATTTAGAATGTTTAGAAAATATTTTAAAGTAACAGATGAGTGCCATTGTGTCCAAAATTACCCGCCTTATCATCAAGCTGAGCTAACATTGTCACTCGTATCATTTTCACCTCTTTTTTTGTCGTGATACTATTGGTAGCATTTTAATATATCACTCAAAACAGAAATTTAAGCATTAAGCACCATATCTATAGTTTCTATCATTGAACAGGATTACTTATTCTAAAAGAGCTAGTTTTTTTTAACCCTAATTTACTATTTATGTCGATAAAATGTGCATTGTAGTATAAAGGTACTGCTCGAAAGTGTAACTACGCAACGAGACTATGGGAGAGACAAAATATCTCTCCCATAAAATATCTATGCGACTCTACTTTTTGATCATAAGGAAACCTTTACCACACGTTTAAACCTTTTAAACAGACAAGAGAATGAAATATTATATTATATTTAAATGAGATTATTACAGATGGTTTCATATTTTGAAAAGGGTATGAATTTAACTCTCCAAACTCTCTACTGGAAATTCATCACGCTATTTCAGGAGCATACTGCTGAAATCGAATTTCCTGATAAGAAAAATTAATAAGCATGGCTCTTTCTCATTTTTCTTTGAGTTTTTCATTTGACTAAATTGAGTTTTCCAGGCCCATCGCTGGATTAACTCAATATCGTGAGTCCTGGTCGCAGTCGACCTGCGCATTCTTTAGTGGCAATATGTGATTAGGGCTCACGTAACATATTTCTGTCGGCAAAATAGGCTTTTCTAATATTTTCATGTTATGAAATGGAGACTTGGCATGCCATCCACGCGAGAATTCTCAGTCAACAACTCTAGCATACTATTCGCATTTTGAAATAGAAATTCTTTCCATTTACATTTAAATTTTCATTGTCCCCTTATATTAACATTTCGAGCAATTTAATGTTCTGGCCATTTTAAATGGCAACTCTTCATGATTTTTAGTTGAATTTATAGCATTAATTCTCATGGTATTACAAAGTCCTTGGTGCCCTTGTTCAGATATGATATTGTCTAGAGCGGGCGTATTCCCTGTCATTCTTTCGTTTATTAGTGGTTGTAATTAAAATTGTTGACTAATACTTTATCTTTATTCAAAAAGGTGACGAAATACTTTTTTTATTATTTTGATTAGGATTCAACCCATCCTTTGTTAAAATGATGACCTATATAGTCTGACCAGGACGGAAATCATAGAAGTTACTTTAATTACAACTATTACAGAGAGCTTTTTCTTTACATTCCAGAGAAATTTCCACAGAAAAAAAATCACACCTTAGGAATACAAGGTAAACGCAACATTAAAAAAACTGAAGAAAATATGAATTAGTTCTTACTGACTAGCAAACTGAACTGAAAGATAAAACTGAAGGTTCTTAAGTAGGATAGCAATTTATGCAAAATAATCTCGACATCTTTGAGGCCAGATTTTTTTAAGCCTTCAATGAAATAACTCAGCTCCTAACATTTCGGAAAAAAGGTGCACCAGGTGACATTTAATGACCAGAGTCATACAAAGACCGTAAATTTCCCCCATCCCCGATATCGCATTATCGTGGCCGTCAGGAACCAACGAAGGAGACTAACCGTCAGAGGGAGTACAGAGGTGATGAACGAGTATGGCCCACACCTTGGCGGCGATCACCTACCCGTTCGCCGTCCCATTTCTCTTCTGTGAGATATCGCTCGGCTGATCGGACCAAGTTTTTGGTTTACGATCAACCCATGCCTGCAGCCCTTTCTCATTTCAAGGCCAGAAATAAACTCGGTGAGCTTAAAGCAACGGTTCTGTCACATAAATGCAAGGGCACGCTGGATGGTGAAAGGAAAGGTTGAGATTGGATAAATGTAAATGCTACGGTGTGTGAAAATGGCTGAGAGGCCAGCAGTAAAGATTTCATCCTTTTACCGTAATAGCTATTTACTCGAATTAGGGTTCTTATTCCTTCCTTTACCTACTTAAATATTTGACAAGAGCCTCTTGAGAGGAAAAAATAGAATTTTTCCGGCGAATGTTTTGTGACGGCAAATTTACAAATATGTGGCAAAAATATATTTCTAAAAATTTCAAACGATCCAGCTACACAGGGTTATTCACAAAGAACCTACAATAATGACAGAGAGGTTAGCGCAGACCTGGAGTACCTGTACTTGGGTACCTTTGAGTACCTTGGTACCACGGGTACCTTTCCAAAAACGTCATTATACCTTGCCCATTGTTTAAAGTTACGCTGATTTTATCCATTTTTCCGGTAAAAAATATGACGACGCAGAAATTTTTCAAGAATGTTTTTTAGTTACCATATAACAGCCCACAACCAGAGACGTTCATAAAAATTTAGACTTCTCAATAGCTAAGTACACTCGGCAAAAAATGCTCTCTTAAATAGGGTCTTGAACGGTTACATCTGACTGACCATTGTTGTTTCTTCTTTCTATTATTATTTTTGAAATTAACGGTTTCTACCCTTTATTTATCGAGTACCCCGAGTCTCGATTTAAGTTATTGAGCTGAAAATGTATTTCTATGGCTTCCTTAAATAGCCTTTCTCAATAACCATTGGCCTTGCATATGACTTTCGCATCACTAAAGGAGATGAGATGGTCCTCCTTTAGGCTATGCTCCGCCACAGAGGATTTATCAGGATGATACAACCTAATGCATCTCCTGTGTTCTATCAAACGTGTTTCAATTGCGCGGCCTGTTTCACTATTGTATTTTTTCCCACATTGGCTTGGAATATGGTAAACTCCCAGTGTCTTGAGTCCCAAATCGTCTTTCACTCGGCAGAGATGAGCTCTTAATTTTTTTGGTGGTTTATGTATAACCTGAATGTTATGTTTATTCAAGATTCTTGATATTTTCCCCGCGACCGTAGAAATGTACGGAACAGAAGCTCTGGATATGCGTTTTTCTTTGGTAGTCACTTCCGGAACCAAAAATGCTAATAAGTAGAACTAAAATAAATAATAAAAAAAAGAATAAAATAAGGAGAACTAAAAATGCGGGATTTCTCAGGATCGACGGAGGCTTTTTTGAAGGTCAAGAATATCTCTCTCCGAATATCCATTCCGATGGAAAGTTGTCCGTAAATGTTCCAATTCTGATGGGAGGCTTTCCTCATCGGCGATAGATTTTGCACGATGAATGAGGGTTGAAATTACCGCTCTCCGTTGGGACGGGTGGTGGCACTTGCGTAAAAATGCGGGCTTACATAGGCTTTGTCAACATGCGTGAAGAGAGCTTGGTGCGGAATAATACTGAAATGCAAAAGGTAAACCCATTTGCTTAGTTTTCTCTTCTGTATTGCTGTAATTTTGAAAGGATACCGCCCTTGCAACCAGTGTTGGTTTTTTTCCGTATCAACCAAGAACATCAACCTCATCGAGCCAATTTTCATATTGCTCATGACGAACGCAAAAATAGCCGTGGTCTCATCATGTCCCGATCCATGGGATAGTGTAACGTGGCCAACGTCATGAGCGTTATGCCAAACCACGAGTGATAGGTTCTCTTCTTTGACGATACTTGAGTAACTTTTAGTTTCATCCTTTCGGACATCTAAGTATAAAGAATAGACTTTTATATAAATAAATCTTAATCTGCGGAATATATATTTTATAATTTCGAGCAAAAATTACATTTACACGCCTTATTTTGCTCTTTGCCACAATCTAAGCAGATGCTTTGCCACTAGGTTGCTCAAAAGATATAACTTTAGCATTTTAACCTGCATGAAGTACATTTTATGCAAAATGTATCACAACCATCTCGCTTATGATGGATCTCTGATCATGTTTCAGTCAAGTCTATTACATTCTTAAGTATTATGAATCTGAGTTTTCTGAATAGTTCACTAAATACCTCATTCTTAACGGAATTGCCCTGGAGTTCATCCTCAATGCCTACTTCCGTATTACTAAAGTGCTGATCGTCATTTGGAAATGACAGTGAGCAAGAATTTGCCCCCCCACTTCAAACCCCCAGGGATATATAACTGGCATATTGAGGCTTGAATGTCAGTTTTCATCGGAAGAGACATCTCAGTGAAAAATATGGTCGCTTTAAACGAAATAAAATTAATGACAATTTTGATGTTATCAGTCGAAATTCCAAAATTTGAGGCAAAAATTCTCACAGAAGATATTATCCGATTTGGAAAAGAATTTTTTCTGTAATCTCAATTGGATGGGTCTGTTTTCCCAGGTATAACATTTTGCTCCGAAAAAAAATATTGAAAAATGACCCACCCTAATCCACACTATTACAACGTATTTGTTAAAAATAATAATGACAAGAAGGCTGCAATTTTCTAAAGCAAATGGAAACAATAGTAATTACTCTGTATTCTGACGGTAATCTTCATTTACCTTACTCTGGCTATTCGTGCCTTATATTCGATTGCTTTCTTGAATTTAGTACTCAAACACAAGGAGTCTAACCAGTAATTTATAACAGAAATGGTGTGAAACAACTTTATATATGTAAGAATAAACATAAATTCCCTTTGAGGATTTATGTAGAATTGCGAAATTATGTGCGATGAAATCATTTATATCTGCTTTGGTATCAGTGCAATATGCGAGCGAATTTTATTCTAAATATGGTTAGCCATTTCATAATCGTATGATTTCAAAGCCAATGACTTTTTCAGGTATAGCTACGAGTTCCTGTTTGTGTCACTGCAAACGCATATCACCTGAAGAAAATTTTGTCTATGCGTCTAATTAAAGTATAGGGAAAAATACCGCCATTACTGCGCTGAAATAAAGGATCACGCGCAGAATTACTGGCCATCCCCAATTTTTAATTCTTAGTACTCTTAATTCAGTCCATATCCAGTCTTTGACTTGCAACCAAGTTTTGAGAAGTAAATGTAATTGCGTATTGGTTATGAGATCGCATTAATAGATGGAAACAATAAATTTCTGGTAAACGAATAAAAATTTTTTTCATTCATGATAAAACAAGGATTCTTTGTAAGAACAATTTAGTAAATTTATATTATTTTGTCAAATTATTGCAGGAACTTTAAGCCTATATCAGCTACGTAAAACTAAATTTTTCTGATGAATTATGCAATTTTATAGTATGATTCCATTAATAAAGTCTTCCATTACTCGTTTCCTTCCTTCAGCATGAAAATTTACACAAGCTTAATGGAAAATTAAAATATATGCCAAATTTTAAATACAATGATTGGCGTGTTGGATTCATATTAAACTAATATTCAGATTGGTTCTCAGCGATTCAATCAATAGGTTTTCTTTTGTCGTTGTATCTGGTGTCAGTCACGACTGTCACATTCAGATCGGAAACGTTGGCCCACATTCAATTTTAGACAAAACTACTTCGGAGAAAGACGGCTATCAGTTTCTATTTCAGTATTTCACATCAATAACCCTTTACAAATATTTAAATATTTTATTGGTTTTTTGTTGCAGCCTTTTTTGGCTATGCGTGACTGTTCCACTTTAAGATGGAAAATGAAAACATCACCTCCTGCTAAATTTCACGCCTATTATCTTTCAGTCGATTATGTATGCATTCACTCCTTTGGCCGTCGTGACATAATAACAGGCAGGAGTAGATGAATAAGAGATTGATTTTACAGGAACCAAAAATAAGGGCAGCAGAAGCCCTATATTGGCTTGGCATCTAAAAATCGCCGTACACCAAATAATATCGACTCCCCAAAGACTTTACAAATATATTAATTCAATATCATATTGACCACAAAATTAAAAATAAATTCAATCGAGTGTTAGTTAAAGTAGGGAATTTCAGAGCTTTAAATACTCATTTTTGGTTACAAATTAATGAAATTGGTTCTATTTCATTGAATTGCACATACATATTTATTGCCTTGTTACTTTGAAAACTGCGCTGCGAGACAAGGGTATTGAATAATACCTGTAAGAAGATAAAGCGCCATCTATTAGATTGATTCTGCGAACTATGAAGGAGTTTTTATTGCGCGTGGCACGAATTGCTTACTCTTACTTGCTTGAGACTACATTTTTAAGTCCTCATGGCAAGCGCCTTAACCAGTGCTTTAGGAGCAGAAGTCGAGACTACGGCCACCCATAGCTCCAATTGTTTACTTAAGTCTTGCCCAAAGTGTAACTGTTAATTCCCATAGCCCATCTCTGCTAGTTATTTCTTCCAAAGAGACTAAACCTCATCAGTTTCTGATGAGACGCAATCATGCAGATCTTTCATGAGATAGAAAGTGGCATAAAAGGAAATTAATACAACGATGTATTAATCAATTAATACAAAGGTGATATCATACAGTTATATAATGAACGGTTTCATGTCTATTAAATAATTTTGAACATAACATATTTCTCTCTTTTTCGCATCGATTGATAAACGTTTGACACAGGCTTAAACTATAATTATTGAACCTGTATTTTAAAATACAGTAATCGAAATTTGTGTTTTTTTTAAGTCTTAAAAATAGAGAAAATACCTGCTTTAAATCCTCAAAGTGTGATCGGTGTCTCCCAGATGTTTACCTTTGAATAGAAATTTAAGAAACCCATGTTTTCAAATCGGCTTTCTTCGAATGTCATCGTAAAACTGGAAATGGGGATCAGAATATGGAAATTCACTCCAGTCTCCGGAAGTGCTAGCACATTGCAATAATATTTCAAAAATGGTCATTATTAATATATTATGTTAACTTAAGTTTGCTGGTAAGAATAAAATTAAGATGTTGAGGTATTAGGAACACGCTTTAGCGTCAATATTCACGACAAATTCATACGAAGCTTTGGTATTCATGGTTAAAAATTTAAAGATTTTTTTATGGAATGATAGGAATTTTATTGACGAAGTAAAGAAATACAATAAGAGGTTTTGGCAATGATTGAGTGGAAAATAATATTCGAAATACGGAAGGTTGTATTAATTTGGCTTGTATCCACTCCTTATTTTCCAAAAATTCATTTATTCAATGTCACTCTGTCAATCAAGTTCTCTCTTATTGACGCAAAAGCACACCTAAGAACAAAAAGAAAGAAAAATGTGAAGTAGAGTACGCTTTCAAAATTGGATACACATTTTATACCTATAAAATACGTCCTTCTAATGATGAGGAAAGCAAATGATCAAAAGTCTTCTAGATTTGGTTTACTCAAGGAAATCGTATCAATTCTACCAATTGAATGCTTTTTGCTCTCGCAGTCCTCTCGTGTTGGCTTTCCACCCTATCTTGATCCGTTTTTCCATCAACTCTTTTCGAATCTATTTTTTTCATCTTCATCTTTTCCCCCGTCTTTATCCCTTCTTTTCATTCCGCAATCTTTCACCGTACTCTTCTTTTATCCAAAAGCCGACTTTTGCACGATATCTCCATTTTCTTTAAACTCGCTTTCGAAAGTTTCGATCGATCCTTCCACCTCTTTCACCTTTATAAAAAGTTATCGCAGAAAGACGCGTGGGTAGAGCAATGTATTTCCAATCGGTATTTCCCTTCATTCAAAGAATAAATTTTATCGGAAAATCTGTTAGTGTGAATAGGTGCGACAGCGCTGAAAAAACGGCCGAAGACCTTTATACCTACAAACTTTAGCAAATGCGCACATTTATCTTTGCGCTATGAACATTTTACAGTGGTTCATAGCCCATAATCCTCACCTTTTGGAAGTTAACACATATATCCATGCGTCATGGAAGATATTCAGCGTGAAATTCAAATGACTAGAGAGTTATTAGAATGTAAGAACAAGATTAACGTAATGCCTCAGTAACAATAGACTACAGTAACATATGGAAAGATTGCCTTATAAGGGAGGATGAATGCAGATTAATGGAGAATAAAAGTAAATGGATTCAGAAGAGAGTAACATTCCTGAGTTCCTCATATAATGACGGTGATATTGAGAGAAATGTTTCGGAGAAACGCAGTACAAAACAGCAATCTTGCAACAAACCTCTGGGCCGCCAGGCTGGTAAAACGATTTTCATTGATTGCTAAAGCTCGTAATTTATCCTAGTCTTAAAGGTAATTGGTAAATAAATATCTTCAGTTATAGAAATACAATCTAAAAGTAAGTGACGAATGCCTCGTGTAGAACCGTAGAAAGTTCTTATTGATCTTGTTGTCTTTTAAGCCTGGTGACAAATCATCTTCAACAACATACTGCATTGGTGTGCATGAATAAAACAGTTATTTATAAAAGGCAAGTCTTTTTAAGTAAAGGAAAACATGTGTCATAATGACTCGAGTAAAATTTTTATCAAGTTTTAATTTACTTTTAAATTTGGTATATCGAGTTGAACTTTCATCAGTCAATAGTAAGGTATTCCGGAGCTTCTAACAGTAATGCCTTTTAAATGTCAGTTTTACATCTTATTGCATCGCATATTACCGCAATATTCATAGGCAAAAGGAAGATCCTACCGTGTAATCGGGGCTGTAGCCATAGGTAAAGCAGTAACAAAATATTTTTCCTGCCAGTTCTTCGAAGGGAACATTCATGAAGTCATCGTTGAATCCAGTGGTTTATCAAGAGCTAGCCAGACTTAGCAAGGAATTTTTCAGTTAGAAAGAGGTACTTTGCTACATTCGCCAAAACATTTTGATGGACTGACCTGCCATAATATTTAGCACAAAAATACATGTAACGTCTAATTTATCGGTCAGGGGAAGTGGAATGATAAGCAAACTAGAGGAGAAGCGGAGCGGGGAAGTTAACTAAAACCTTTTAAATCCTTTGCAAATCCTGAGGAAAACCTGAAAACCTCATTAGAATAGATAAAAAATAAGAGTGCTATGATAGCTAAAGGTGGGACCAGTTCTCGGGAACTAATTTATTTAAAATTCTATTCCAACAAATTTTTTATTTTTAATGCTTTCAGACTCTAGATTGTATTTTTAAATTATCATAACAAGGAACATTAACCTCTCGTAGTAATTTTTTAGGTATATTGAAAGAGCAAAAATTTGTGTGATTGCCATTAGAACGCCCAGAACTTGGTCACTCCCTAGAAGGCCCTTGGGACGTCATTTAACTCCACCTACAAGAAGGTTACTTTTTTCGAATGGAAAATAAATCTGATCACACTTGAAACACTTTATGCTAGTCTTCACTTTCTATGATATCGTACACTTTTCCAGCCATTATAGACGAATAACATAACTTAAACCTCTAGAGATTAATAAATGAAATAAAACTCTGTTCAATTTTGTGGAGTTCCATGCTAATTAGTAAAAATAACATTTACACTCCACCGTTGAGTTCACAGATCAATTTATTGCAAAATCCGGATTTAGTTGCCTTGCGCCACTTTCAGGTCAGCTTTGGTCATTGAGTACCTGAAGATGATGCCATGTATCGAAATGCGAATTGTGGAATAAACTGATCCCCGAAACTGTCAGTGGAGTACAAAAGTTATTTGTATTAATTAATATTCTGTAGAGATTGCGAAAGTGACACCTTAATTTCCCTAATTGTTCCTTAATCGATTTCCTCAATTGCCAGCCGTTTTCGTGGAAATATAAAATTGACTGAATTGCAATGGTGATCACTCGTCTGCCTGAACTCTGACATTAAGAGGGGATCATGTCTGTTTTTGGCAGGCTGACCCTTTACGTCTCAAGAATCTGATTTCCACCGCACCCACATTTTTGACCCTCATGTAGCATTCACTTCAGAGCAGGGAGATGCGACGGTCTAGGATGGCGAAAAAGGAAGAATGAGGAGTTGGAGTGAGAATGAGGTAGTGTGGCGTCATCATGATGAGCAAACATTGGAAACACTCCTGTTTCACTATGTGTAGCAATTTATAGAGCTCAGGATTTGCAATCGTCTTCATTCAAGTGATCTGTATGACGTCAATCTGACACTTCTCTTGCGTTCTAGGAAGATGTATTTTAATTTGAATATATTAAATTTAGTGATTTTCACTTTTTACTCAGTGTATAATAGTGGAATTTAAGAAATGTCACGAATGGGAACGGCTTAGCAAAAATAGCAGCTCTTTTTCCAGGCGGAGGAGTTTAAATCACGCCTTCGGCCGTTCTATTGTTAAACGTTTTACTAATTATACCATTCAGTATGATATTTAATTACTTATAATATTTAGCGTTAGTTTACTGTTACATGCCGGAATATTTATAAAAAATAATAATAAATATACTTTTTATAAAGGAGTCTAAAAATTTTACTTGTGAAAATGCCGCTACCTTTCATATCTCAGCCGGAACGAAAAAAAACCACTCTGTAATGCTAGTAATTATGCAAGCATGCTTAAAAAGAAATGGATTTAATTGCATTATTAACTAGAATTCAAATTAAATAAAATCTGGTTATCATCTACACAAAGAGGATTTCTACGGACTAAAGGATTTTGGCGATTTCAAACTTCAGAATGAACATTTTCCCACTTTAAATTTTTAACCCATTCCATTTCTCACTCCTTTTCACTTGCTGAAAGAAAATCTGCCGTGAAGCGATAGCATTTCAACGCGAGTGTTTTTGCAACTCTTTGAAATGCCTGCCTAAAAAGCGTAAAATGGTATTTGTAAAGTTGCTCTTGGCCTTTCTCTTTGGGTCGTCTGCAATTTGCTATCTTTCTTGTTGGTAGAATTTTTCCACTCCAATAGCGGTTAACCCCTTTGATCCCCCAATAAATTAGTGCACTCATTGAGTGCTGTATTTCAAGAGATTTTCTCATGATGAATCGTTTATTTGAAAAAAATCCTTTCTTCAATTGAGGAAAGCATCCCTTTGTAAATCAATTTACATTAAACTAATTTGCAATTCCCTCTTTCTTTTGTAAGGGAGAAAGACAATTTAATCATTCACCCCAGTTCCTTATCATATCATTCTAAGTACATTTTATAGCTTGCTACGTTTAATTAAGACAAAAATATTTAGATTAAAAAAATTAGATTACCTTGAATACAGTAAAATTATTTTTACGGTTATTAGGTCATTCTTTCCTTCAATTTTAAGTACACATATAAATTTAAATATTACCATTGTAACGTGTTACAACATTAAATGTTGTAACACGTTACAATGGTAATATATATATATATATATACACACACACAATAGTAGAGGAATCTTACAGGGGGGGAAAAAGACGAGAGTAAAAAGAAAATCTTACTGAAAACGTTTCGGGTGTTAGCCCTTCATCAGTCACAGAGAGAATGCACCTGTGCCACTTTCCCCCCCCCCCCCGGATAAAAATAAATAAATAAATATATATATATATAATGAAGAAAAGAATAGAACTTTTTTCACTGAAGATTATATTTTGCCACTCTACCCACGAACTTCCAAAATTCAGAGTAATTCCTAAAAAGTAATGGAATATAAACTTTAAACAATCCATTCGGAAATTCGGTTTTACTGCAGCAATTTACGACAGTCTAGTTTCAAACAATCACCTCATTCATAAGTCCCAAAAGTTTTTCTTCGCGTCACTTCCTCATAACTCAGCATACCCTTAAGATAATTTCACCCATTTCATATCCATTGCAAGCGTTTCCTATCCAAACTTCTCTTCCATTAGATACAATTGTATTTAATTGGTGAACTGTTCCCGAGACGAATCACCGTATTGATGAAGCCAATGCTTATTATATGAATATAGAGAGGAAATAAATCCTCATAACGAATTTTATTGAGACTGCTAATTAGTTTTGATTATATAGGAAGCATTTTGAGAATAGCACACTTCTTAGATGGAAACATAGAATGTAGTTAGATGAAAAATTACCAAAAAAGCAGTTAGGAGGTGGTATAATGTTGATTTAGATAATTCCTTTAGAAATTACAGACGAATCGGGATTTGAAAATATGACTGAGTTCACTGAACATACTCATAGGAAATTCGTCTCATCAAGTTTCGTCTAAACGTTTCCTCTAAAGAAAATTTTATGTTTCAATGCTAAAACATCATTGTAAAAGAATCACAAGTTACGAAGCATACGATTTTTGCGGATTGGAAAACATATCGATGACATAATGAAAGGTACATACTATGCATTAAATCAAAATCCATCATTCACGATGGGGGATTACTCAAGCATGAAATAAAGAAGCACAAAAAGCAATGTACAGGTGAGTTTAGAATTCGTATTTTTCTCCAAATCTCCATATCAGAGAATTCGATACTTAATGTATGGTTTCTATCCGTAGTTAAGTTGGTGTACAGCCTTTGCTGGCGTAATGGCCATAATTTTTCCTCTAAAACAAACAACATCAGTGCGCGTGAATCTTTATATGATGCTAATACTTCATTAAAATCAATAAATTTTGAATTCCTCTTTTCTAAATAAGTCAACGTTGCTGATAACGTTAAAAGACCTTCTCTCCTTTGTGCATTTAAAGATTTTCTAGAAATATTTCTGAGACACCTAGAGAGAGGTACGCATCATATGTATACCTAAATGTTCCAATTATGAATGTTTCGGTAACGTTTAATGAGCTTTTGTTCCTATCTATTATAACATGAGATATTTTTAATGATTATTTGAAATAAAATGAATTATGTGAGTATTATGATATCTTAATTTGATGCTTTCACAAATGAAAATGGAAATTTTTACATAACTTATACAACTCGTATCTGCCGCGTGTTTTTTCTTTTAATTATTATTGTGCACTTACTCAGTAAGTTTTTACATTCAATTAATGTCTCAGAAAATTTTTGCCTGAACCCACATAGAACAACCATTACAACAAATTACAACCATTTTGGCTTATGATGCTTTTGAACGATGACACGGAAAGTATTTGTACGCCTCTTTTATTATGATAATGAGCCATTACGTCAGGAATTTATCTATTTTTCCCAAAGCGATAGTATTTTTTGCGAGGTTAGCATATGAAGTTTACATTAGCTATACCTTTCTCACCTAAACGCGCCACCTAAATTACTCCTCAAGTCGTTTCCATCAGAAAAAGTCCTCTGAACTAGTTAACCACGCCGTTCCATTCCAGGAACAGATAAGACTTAATGTTCTCCAACCTAAAATGCCTCCTCATCGAGAAGTAATGTGTTTCAATCCCTGCTTTTTAAACTTTCTAACTTGAAATTCTCTCGAATCCATTAGTGTCCACCTTTACACACGCTTTGTATCCCTGCATGTTTAGCCTTTTCAATTTTAAAATTATTCCTTGAATAAACTCCAAGTATCCTTTTAACTACAGTTTTCTATCTTAAACAAAGCTTAAAGGAAGAATGTCCTGAAAGAAAAATGTATGGCAGCATGAGCTGCGTATGCTATGCCTCTAACTATCTCATTCGAGTGATTCACATTCATGTTTCAAGTTGGCAATACCGGCTTTTGTGTTTGGAGTTGCCAATGCCTTCGTAAAATTAGCGGAAAATTTGTGGCTGGTGGACCATATTTACCCATGAAATATTAGCTAAAGGTTTACTTGAGTGAACATGATTATCATGGGATTAATAACTCTTGAAATTAATCTACTGTTCGTAAATACGTTTCGTTTTTGAGAATGAAAGGTTCAATTGCTTGTCCCATAATTAGCGTCCAAGTTAATTGTATGGATCATAAGCTGTGGGTTAGTTGTTAATTACGCCTCATGTAAGGTTGATACCCATGTCATTTTCGACAAATTGTGAAAGGAATTTATAACCACAGATTTTTATTCGGAAACATTGTGAGTTATAATGACTAAGTGACCTTCCAAATAGGCTTATGGTCCCTGAATCTCATTTCTTTGTTCTCAGAAATTGAGCGTATTATGGCAATTTAAGGGTGTATGGAAATCAAATATATTTAGTTGTACCTTTCATATCACAATAAAACCAACCGTAATAATGTTTTTTGGGTTGAATTAGTGATTACAAGGTAATTTACACGATAACGGCAAAAGCCGAAGAGATTTGATTATTTAGGCTTTGACATAATCCAACATTTGTTAATAAAAAACATCTTATAGAATTGAATTTATTACAACCATTATTTTGAAATTAACTTTCAGCACAATCATTAAAAATAACTGTCACTTAATTAATATTTCTCGATTTTCATTTCTTGGACTTATTATCCAATATCGATATTATCCAAATTTAACGATGGCAGCAGAAGAAATCTAGTTTGTGTAAGCATCCTCAAAGGATGTTCAAGGTAAGGACAGTCATTGTCAAGCTCTGATTACGATGCCTCTTCTTTCTTCTATTCAAATTGTCCATTGCAATGTGAAACATCGCACAATCGGCCTCCCTTGTATGTACACCTGGGTGTGATTCTAATTCCGTTTATGATTTCTACTCAATACAGTTCCAATATTTTATTTGCTGACGGCGAACTCGTGAACATACAAGGCTGGCGTAATTAGACGACGGTGCTTGAGTTTACGTTTGACGCCTGCGGAGGGATGCGCTTGCAATATTCCTCATTCAGCAATCACGGGCAAATGTCCCGCCATTGTCGCCGCAGCAGTTGTGAGTGCCGATCATTTCGTAATTGCCGTAAACAGGTCCTCTAGTCATATATGTACGTTAGGTTTTGTGCTCTCTATTACCTAACCCAGCGTTCGTTATGCTTTGAGATGGTTTGAGAGATTTGTGCACATGCACATATTTGCGTGAAACTTTGCGTTACTGTACTTATTAATAATATGCATGGAAAAACGCCAGAACCTAAAATTGTTTTCTGATATGGTTAAAGTCCAGAAACTTAGCTGTAAAACCGCGACCCTAGGAGTTTCACTAACGTTCATTTTTATTTTTTTTGTCCCATAATATTTCAATTTTATACCAAAGGATAGATCTTCTGCTACAAACAAACATATATTCTTTAAAAATTAAAGAAATGGCTATTACAGCAATAGGCAGTGATTTATTTTTTCAAACAGGAAACTTAAAGGCTTTAAATAATGTAATGATCAACACAAGAGGTATTCAATTCATTTTATATTCTTCCCATTTTTCATGAAAAACTGTAATGTATTGTTATTTTAATATGACATGTACGGAGTGCCCTCCTTAAGATTGACTTTTTTTGATTTTGAAGTTAGCCTAATGTTTAATTTTTTTCCAGTTACCTCAACAAAACATGTAATTGCTCATGAGGTACATATACTAAATTCATGTAAATTACTATTTACATTTAATGTATTAATGTTATTATAGTGTATTTATTGGAATGGTAAATTAATTAATTAATAAATTAAAAAAGTAAAAAAATAGCATGATATCAATGTGTTTTTCTAGAAAACTAATACTACATTGACACATATTTCGTAATTATTCGATTGCATAAACGGAGGGTTTCCCCTAAACGCGAAATTGGGTTATTAAAGGTCTAAACGCCATTTAGAAAATAACGCCACTTCAGTTTTGTAGAGCTGATTTGAGGGAATATTCCGTTGATGGCAGCACCTGCCTAATGGCCAGTGATGAAGAGTGTAACCGCGTCCATCTCTGGAGGCGGCCAAGAAGCGCTGCGATTTTTCAGTGTGAGTTTAACAGGCTCCAAAATGAGTTTCAATCTTGTGAGCCCACGCTTCGGACGGATCGAATACATATTTCAATATAGCATAAGTACCATGTATATCATTAAACGATTTTTTAAATGACAACATTAATTTTTCTACAGTGAACAACAATTTATTAGCGTGATATTCATGAAAAAAGCTGTTTCAGAAAATCAATATTTGAATAAGCATGTTATTTAAAATTCATAATGACGTCTGCAGGTAATAACGTCGCAGCAACGGAGCTTACAACTAGATACGATGTGAAAAATTTGTTCTTCCACAGTGTGACCTAATAGCTTTTGTGCCAAGAAAATAGTTTGGGAGTGAATTTTTAATGACTACATCCCTACATGAAATCTTCAAACGTAATATAAAAAGTATGAAATAAAATATTTAATTCGACGAATTCAAAATTCTGCCCAATTCACAAATACCTCGTATAAAAAAGAAATACGTAAAAATTGACTGCGCTCCGTACTTGAAAAACTCTTTTCTTTTGAAGTATAAATTTTAATTTATAGGCCGTGATTCTTCATTTAGTTATTCATCTAGTAATAAAGTACTGCCACACTTTGCTCGGGAACAAGTGACGGACGTTTAATGGAAGGGATATGGGAGGAACAAAAAATATGAAAGCGCATAATTATAGGGGTTGAAAATGAAATATGCGGTAAGTCGGTGGGGAAGATGGGAGAGGTAAAAAAGCCCCTTATGAATTATGGATTCCTGCGTTTAAACTGTGGGGAGGAGAGTAATGATGCAATTTGAAAACAAAAAGACCTAGTTATGAAGAAATGTGTGCCAATCAGTTGAAACAAGAGCCCGACGAACTTTAATTTAAAATTAAAATTATAGCAACACAAAAACGCAATAAATTTGCACAATAGGAGAATAGGACTCGCCCTCAGTGTAAATAATACACGTAAAAGTTTTTAAGTAGAAAGAACTATACCTCTCTCGTATTTTGCTTTTTTTGAGCATATAAAAAAATATTATGCGCTACGGTTGGAATTTCTTATCATTCATGGCATGCACCTTCAGTTAATCTGTTCACTAATAGGCTATCCAAAATCCAAACTCTTTAGCTAAGTAACTTGGTTAGATAATAAACCAATGTCGCACAGTATAACTGAGTAAGGCAACACAATGCAAAGATAAATTTAGCCTAATTGTAAAGGATAAGACGCAATCTTCACAATTTTTATCACATTATTGTAATTGTATCTTTTCAGAGACAGCAGTGAAACGACTCTTTTAAATATTTGAAACCAAAAATTATAATGCTCGAATTACCACTGAATAAACTCAGGATTTCATGACTAGACTCAATCAAAAATCAACATGGGAGAAGCACGCTCTGGTTAAATTGGCTAGCTAAAACACTCGGCGCAATATGAAGTGATTCAGGTATGATTTTCACTCATGACGAATGAGTTTACCTCGAGGAATTCTTTACTTACGTACTTTTGGCCAAGCAATAAAACTTTTCTAGACTATAAAAATATCCCAAGGCGGTTAGACTAATTCTTTTAGAATAAAAAAAAATGTTCGGTATTTAAGAGGATATATGTAAATATTATACTTAGAGTGGCTATCCAATTGGATATTACAAAAAATAACACCACCAGTTGTTAATAGATAACACAGAAGGAATTAAATATTAATTAAAGAAACATAAATTAACTTTATTTATTTGAATATGATATCCCAACCATACCGTCGTTGATGCCTCTGGTGGGAAAGCTAGCACAATTGGATGCTTTTGCAGTTTCATCACTATATAAATATATGAATCGGAAAAAAATTAAATGTGTGTAATCTATAATTTTTAGATTCACTCGGACAGGAATATTTAGAGCAAGAAGTGCGCGGGTGGTGACGATATTGTAGCAGGGATTTGTGAGAAGAAGGAATTTAAGGACGCGAACGGAGCTTGGTATAAAATAATTCTTAACCCTCTTACGAAGGTATATGGATTCGTAGAAATGGCATAAGGAAAAAACATCCATAAATAACCCCAATAACACTTTTGCTGTAACGAAGGTCGTACAATATTAGGATTCGAAAAATGGATATCATACTTATTTACGAATTTTATACACATTTAATTTAATATATTTTTCATTTCAATTATAACAATGAATTTACAATGTGTTGCTAGTATAGTTACATTTAAAAAGCTGGTCCAGAAACTATTCATCACATTAACCTCAATTGGACTCCACCCATTTCCAAAAACTAAATCCCTCAAATGGGAAAAATGAATGCCCTATACTTATTCTTATAACTAGTAAAAACTTACTTGAGGCAATATTCAATCTTGAACGCACCCCTAAACCGCTAAATACCTGGGAGTAAGTGTACCACAGGTCGATAATCGCTTATTCTTTCCATTCTTTCGGGATACGGCCGCGTCGTTGTTTTTCTGACAACGCTTCTCCTCCTATCCTAGGGGCGTCTTCAGGTCATTTTTGACCTGAAGACGCCTCCAAGATGGGAGGAGAAACGTTGTCAGAAAAACATCGACGCGGCCGTATCCCGAAAGAAGAATGGAAAGAATACCTGCTCGCCGCAGAAACCTTAAACATAACTTGATAATCGCTTATTTTGAAAATTTATCATCCGTATCATTATTGCCTCACTTCACATTTTCATATTGGCAAAACGTTAATCAACTAATTAATAAAATGAGCTGATAAAATTATAATTGTACATTTAAATCTAATTAATTCCTTCCTCTATATAAAATGGCATAAGAAAAGAATTGGAGGAAATAATCGAAGACCTATGACTGAATCTATGAGCAGAATCAATATCTCGTTGCTTTATCAGAGATAGCAGAAAAATTAAAAATGCGACCTTTAGCTCCCAAGAGGGTAAACTAAAGGTCGACCGCCGTCATGGAGTGGGATGAACAAAATTAAGGATTTATCTGCGTCGTTTTTTCAGGGTGTGTGTGGTTATTGGCTTATTTTAATATTTTTATGGAACACCTAATTTATTATTTCAACAGGTAACGAAGTTAAAAAAGAGTTGAGATTACGACTTTTGTAAAAATTAAAGGAATAAGGACTATGATAAGTTAATGCATGCAAACAAATTTTTTATTTTGAAATGGTTTCCTTCAAATTGTGAATACAGAGTCAAGTTCATCTTCCACTAACGTTATGCTGGTAAAGAAGGTCCAGGACATATTTTTGATTCAAAGCCTTCCTCAATGAGTGAATATTATAATAGAGTGCAACTTAGCCTTCCTATTTTAAGATTTAGCCTCTTAAAATTAAATATTTGCTCGAACCGCATACGCATAGTGTTTAAAATGATAAAAATAAACAAATATATTTTGTGATTTGAATGTAGTGCGTAGTTTTCCTGTAGCATATTTTAAACTTTACTATTCATGGAAATAATTAAAATTCGAGGAAGTGCAGCAAAAGTGAATGGAATTACCGAATAATAAAAATTCCATGAGACTAAAAAGTAATTAAAAAGTATACATGCACTCTCGTAACATTGAAACGTAAGCTAAAGGAATGGACTCACATTTGATGAATGTTTCAGAACATGTGAATAATTCATCAGAGTAAAGTATGCATTCCTGAATATGGAAGTAACCCCAATTTCTATCGGTTTATTCATAAATGCAATAGTCTCAGCTGTAACGTGATATAGGTTTGCCTCACATTCACAAATTGTAACACCTAAAGATACGAATAGTCCAAGATACGAATCGAGAGCAGTAGATATCGACTGAAACCCGCATATTTCGGACAGACATCAGGAAAACGTCCGCGTGCTACCTGCGATCCTAGATCCCCTACAATTACCCAAATAGCGAAAGGCGGACATGGGGGGCAGCAATTTGAAGTCAGATGCCGTCGACGACGGCCGTGTCGACCGGCTAGTCGGTGGGCCACTCTCTCGACACGTAATTTGTCGTCCGTAGCCACACGGATCCTCGGCACCGCCTAAAACGCAGTCCTGTTAACAACTGCCCGGCCCCGAAGAATGCGGAAAGGGGAACGGGATTTTCGGCAAACTGTGGCCCTGCTCGCTCTTCGTTGAGGACAATGGCGGTGAGTCCGAGGCCACACGGCAAAGAGAAAGAGAGGAGGAGGGGCGGGAGAAGAATAAAGAGCGGGGGAAATGCAAATTTGAGGGGACGCTGCGGTTTTCGTTAGCCACTGTCGCCGGCGCCCGGCGCACTGGCAAATGCCACATCCTCACCGCCTCTCGCCTCTGCCCTCTTACGGCACGGAATGACTCCACTCACCCCCTTTACAACTGCTCCCTTCGTCCCATATTCAACCCTACTTTCTCTATATCTTTATTCCTCCTGCTTCGAAGATAACCTGCATAATTATTTTTTAAATGAGTCAACGCTTACTGCAACATGAAATATTCTATCACGCATGAGGTCAGATAAGTTTTTACTAGAAATTTCATCCCTTCATTTTTACTTGCCAGATCCTTTATTGACTGCAGTATGAAAACCTGAGAAACTTTCACTTTGATAATATTCATTACGACCGGTTTCGCTTTTGACAGCATCTTCAGGTGAAGGTGCTGTAAAAAGCGAACTTCACCTGGAGATGCCGTAAAAATCAAAACCGGTAATAATAAATCTTATCACAGTGGAAGTTGCTCATTTTTTCATACTGGAATTATGTTCCGTTAATACTCAATCATTACTGAAACCAGAGATTATACTCCTTTATTGGCCTTACATTCCTTGTTGACGTATGAAACACAAAGTCTTTTGCGATCATATCGCCGAATTTCAGCCCTCAAAAGGAGCATTGTCAGTTGTCCTCATTTGAGTTGCCTACCCAGTAATAATACACCAGCAGAGGATACAGTAAGTACATCTAACCGTAAAGATAGTATGATAACCCTGATACCATGATGGACATGATACCATGATAGTAGTTGTAGCCAATATTTTGCTAAATTATTTTTACTCTAATGGCGTAATATTCAAGGAATTCAGTGAATAATTAGATGACTTTTAAATAATTTGGAGCACCCTAAACATCTTCACTATCCCGAATACATCACAGTGTGCCAATTTACGCCGGTTGGATAACAGTAACAACGGACGAGACACAAACACCCACGTCCTGGGCAGATAATACTCTACCCAGGCGGGATTCGAACCCGCGACCCTCAGGGTAGCAGGCGAGGACTTTACCCCGCCGCCACCGGGGCCGACTCCTGCGATTGTCTCCGAGTCACATTATTAGTTTTCCACGCTTGCTCCGCATATACGCAAATGATAATGAGCATATAGTGTTTTCTGGAGTCTTTTGTTACCTAATGACCTAACGTCCCTGACACGGGTCGGTGTTTTGCCATTCTTCGGAGCAATTATAACGGTTGGCAGGACTACAATTGCTCCTGCTGAGTACCTTTTTGTCTAATCTTGCATTTTCCTTATAAAAATTGCCTCTCCGTGGTCATTTCATTGAATAACAATACTTGGAAAAATTGCTCCAATGGGGCTAACTAAACCCAGCCCAATGAGCTCTCATTCTACTCCTTTAACCAGTCTTGGATAAAATGGATGTGGTCACCTAAAGGCCACCCTTTCGAATACCGCTTGGGTCTTACACGTATTATGCCATACCTTATATGATGAGATACCGTCTAAGTAGTTGGATTCGATGTAAACTGGGCTAAATAACACGTCCCATGATCTATTAGTATATCTCAGTGTGGGGCTATATCTCTAGTAACTAACGCCCTCTTGCTTTGCTAGCTCCTCCATTATTCATACTAAAGAAGAAAATATTCCATTAATAACTCGCAAGACTAATTTCACCAATTGTTTATAAACAATATTTCTGTTAATAACGTGAGCATCATAAACTTTTTCAAAATGAGAGAATTTTCTTCATAACTGCAACGTTGAATAAAATTGTAAGTTGCAGATGACAATATAATAATGTGGTTAGCCCAAATAAAAAAATAAGCATTGAATTTTTGTTCTCGAGGCAATGTAAGTGATTTCGTTAGACCAGTTTTTTCTGGTTTATTATTCCAAAAAAATATTCTAACGTCGATAGCATAAAATAAATTATTACCATCCATGTATATTGCTGTAGTTGCATGGTTTTCCGTGGGGATACTTTAAAATAAAATTAATTAATAATAGGAATACTAGGGATATTTTGCAACAATTCTTAAAAATTAGGTAAAAAAATTCAAATGGAATGAATGAAAATATCATTTAATGTTCTTCCTGATGACGCTTAAGTTCATTGCTTTCAAAATATTAGTGTGAAAAAGCAAAGCCCTGAAGGTTTAGGAATCAATGTTACCTTGAATATCTTTTGCGAGATGAGGTTATTAATCTGGAGCTTAAATGAGAGACTTATGGTTTCAAGCATGTAGACTATTATCTACGGGATGTTAAAATTTTTGATATAGAATAAGCACTGAGCATTGCGTCATAAAAATCTCAGTGACGTATTTTAAGAAAATTTTTGCATAAGTTTGGATGTAAGATATTTTTATGTTCTTAAATTTACCTTTTTGGTCTTATCAACCGTAATGTATCCTACCCTATGCCATCCTATCCTCGCCGTTTCCATCACTTTCCAGCCTATTCTTTCACGTTTCTTCCACGGACTATTCCAACCCACTCGTGCCGCCCAGGCCACTTCCGTCTCGATGCGATGGCATGGGAAGGGGCGTGCTGTGAGTAATGACCGCGGGTGTGGGTTAAGGGCCGCGTGGGGTGAGGCGCGGGGAATTTCCGCAGTCACCCCACCCACCGCCTCTCCCCTCGTACAGCGGAGACATTAGTTACCTCCGCCTCGCGGCCGTCGGATATATGTGTGGAGAGTGGAAAGGACGAGGAGGCGGAGGCGGTGGCCGCCTCGCCGTATATAAACGTACGCGTCCCGGCGTCTTGCGGACGCTGAGAGACGAGTTAACCATCGCGGTTCCAGCGGCAGTGGCAGGGCACACTCACGGAAAGGGTCCCTTCGTCCGAGAAGGATTATCCAATTCGCAGCCGAGGTTCGTACCTAGCTCGGATATTAGTGGGAGAACAGGGGATCGGATAAGGCCGTTAAAATCATCCTTCACGGTCAGAAACGGCGTTTAAGAGTCGAGGAAAACAGTTTTGACGCGCTCGGACCTCAACCCGCGAGATGAACGACCTTCCTCGATGGTCCAGTTATTTCCAAGTCCTGCCGTCGTTTTAAATGCTTTTGATTTGCGTCCGCGTGGGACATCATTAATTTTCCTTACCAAATCCAATTTAGTGTTTGGTATAATGTTACAACAAGAATACATTTATTATTATTTGAATGTGTTAATTTTGTTGATTTATTTCTCAATGTGTTGCAAATATTCCTATGAAGTCTGTATCAGCTACTGATCTGGTTTCCTAGATCTATCACATATGTGCTTTAAGTGTGTTTCATACCTGTAGGGGTTAAAATATCAATCATAATACAAGTATTGAGGCAAATACAGATACTGAAAATTCATCAGATTCATTGGGGTATCAAAGGCTCTAATATGCATATATTATTTTTATTTTTTAAATATTTTTTATATTTTTTAATTTGCACTTCCCCGAATACAGCACAATGTGCCAATTTACGTCGGGTGAACAACAGTAACAACGGACGAGACACAGACACCCATGTCCTGGGCTGATAATATTCTACCCAGGCGGGACTCGAACCCGCGACCCTCGGGTTAGCAGGCGAGGACTTTACTCCGCCGCCACCTGGGCCAACGATTATGATATGTATTAAAAGGGCAAAGTTTGTTCGTTCCAATAAAATAATTATTAGCCTGGCAATTGCTGTAGAATCAGAACACTAAATTTTAAACCATTAATTTTCCTAACAGAAAATAAGACTGCTTGCTACAGTATATTATTTAAAAAATAGACATCTTATTCAGCAAAATCCACCTAATTTTCAGCTGAATTATAACTTTTTCCACCAAAGGTCGGCGATAATAACTGCACAGAGTGTGTGCATTCACTTTCAATTACGTTATTTTCGGCTTATCTTCGTGCACATAACTTTACCCTCTATCATTTACAAAAATCTAAAAACAAAAACTCATTAAATCTGTAGGCACAGTGGAAAATTGTGAACTCTTCATAGGCTCCTAAAACGCCTAATTCAATCATAAAATATTAAATATTTATTTTATTTCCACTTTTTGCGTTGACTCATACAGTTATTGTTATTTAAAAGACTTTAAATGGGGTTAGTTTTATATTTGACGATGGCAAAGCAAAATATTTCCAAGGCAATACGGATATACGGGAGAAATATGATATGTTCAGCGCCGTCCGTTTATAATAGTTCGGAAAATAGTGAATTAGTCAATTTTCTTTAAATCAACAGTCCAAACTCTCGGAGCAATTTCTTACCGAGCAGCTAGCCGATAAAAGTTGCACTACATCGTTTCTTTTTACAACAGGGATTTTTTTTCATGAACGGACATCACCCTAAATATTTTATATGAGGGGAAAATTTGGATTTTGGATTTGAAAAGTGAATTCTTTGTTTACAAGGCAAGAAAACATATTAATAAGAATAAAGTTCATACATTCCGTTACTCTGACTGCAGAATTTGGTACTTGACGTGAAACCGCCACATAAATAATTAGGCCATATTTTTAAATAGAAAAATTGAAAAACATTTTATTTTATCCAGATTGAAAATACTTTTAATATATTTTATTTCATGAATAAAAATTATCCCAAACATAAGAATGATTCACGCAGAGTAACATGGCCTCCACTGAGGAAATAATGAATTTAGCCGAATTAATGAAATACCATTCAATAAATTCTGAGCATATACTCAGAAAAAATATTTTTCCACCGATCACTCCGCACATGCACAAATTTACAGTAACCCAAATTATGAACTGGCTAACATAAAAATGCCTAAGTTTCGAGTCCGTTCAGAGAAGGAATCTGTGCAATTCATCACTGACTATCATAAAGCCATAATAATTTCCAAGAATTGTGATAAAATATTTCATAAGTACTAAAAATAAGAATTCCTACATTATATTATGTATGATACACATTAAAGAAGTTTTTTCTCCTTTGCTCAGCTTAAACTGTTTTTAATCTCTTAGTTTTTCTGTTAGACATGAATTTTCCCTGGAGTGCACTAATAAATTTTAGGTTATTATTATAAAATATGAATTTGTTATTAAAACAGATAAAGCGGAATATGAAATTTCCATTACGTTTACATGTTATCGGTATAATTAAGGGAAAATGATCATAAATGAGCTTTGAGGATGTAAATAAACTTTGCATATTTGAGGATATGAAGTCGAAGAGAGGAGGAAGCTCGATGAAATTCCAGAAAAAGGCTCCAGCGAATCACCGCATTCACCGAAAAAGTTACGGCTCGAATGAGGAACAAATATGATGCCATTTAAATCATATTACCGCGTACCCATCCAAAGTTATTTATTTGCAGGTATACCGCAACCAAAGCAAAATATTTACTAATATATGTGCGAATGAGTTGGGAATATTGGGTACAGAAGGCTGCAGATTTCCGGCATATTTCTGGGAAAAGCCACTAAAAGAATGTTAAGAGAAGCAGCCGGAAACAGATGAACTTTTTAGTGAAATTTTGTAAGAGGATAAACCTTCGTGACGATGCAAATAACACAAAAAGTTATGCCCAATGAAGAAATATAGTGTCTCATTTAGTGATTTAATTTTATTTTTCTATTTTGCGTAACAAGTAGAAAGGATATGAATATTGATAATAAATAGTGCCCGATGCTAATTAGATTCTTGGAGGAATTGCGAAAGAAAATATAATTTAAAAAAAAAGCAGATGTTGATTTTGGCACTTATTCTGGTGTTGCTGAAATCAGGAAAAAAATGCTGGAAATGAAGAGGTCATAATTGTGGCCATGCAAGTAAAAAATATGTTAATGTGTACTGACATGTTCGGTCACACAAATTATATGCTATAATATTAATGTATTATTCCAATAATAAACAAAATTCCTACAAAAGAATGTATCTGTGTAAATGAGCCAAATTTGGGATCTTAATGGTAAAAAACGGTCAATAGAGAAAAATCACTCAAAAGTTACGATAAAAATAAACTCGACCACAACTAAAAATGGGTAGTTAGGAGAAATATCTACGAAAGAATAGGCCATGGGAACAATAAATGACAGCCTTGTGAGGCGCAAATGAAAATGTTTCCCTTTTGTGCATAATTTCTCATTAACGTCTACTAATTTTCAGTATCAGAAAACTCCAATTGGTGGAATAATAAGCAAGTTAAACGCAAACATTTTGATCAAACTGCGTGCTAAAATGTTTTAATTTTAGTAGTTCCATTTTAGTAGTATATTTTAGTAGTTCCATCTGTATAAATCCGAGTTTAGTATAATAGAGAGCTACTGTCAGATGAAGTGATAACATGTTCGTATTCAGAAAAAAATTTAAAATTCTCATTATCATACTTTTTAAGTATACTAATTCTAATATAGGAATATTCTGGCAGGAATGGTGAATAAATGATTAAAATAATAATAAGTAAGAGTAATGACCTACGCATGATTTCCGTCATATTTCAGGGATTTCTCTGAAGAATTTCTCGAGTTACTATATCAAGAAGTTTAACAGAAATGGACGTCATTTTTTAGACCGGAGGACTAAATATTAATAAATACAAGTATCTGAAAAAATACAGCAATGGTCGAATTTTCTCCTCTCCTTCGTAATCCACTTATCATGAGAAAGTTGTAACTCAAACCATCAATGACTTATATATTTAGACCATTAGTATGAATATTAATAGTTGCGTGATATAAGTGACATTAGGTACATTTATTGGCAAACAATTTCAAACGAAAGATCGAAGAAACTGTTAAGAACAGCATTTGAAGAGGGGAAATATTGGTAAGAAGAGAGATGCCAAAAAAGCAACGAAAGCGAAGCCCGAAAAATTACTGCCGAAATGAAGTGAAAATAGGTTGCCTCAGACATCACCTGGCATACATCCAGAATCATTAGGTTCAGATATCATTACCTTTCGGGGTCTCGGGTGTGTGCTTTTTCATTTTTTTCCTCCGCGGTCAAAAAAGAGTGAGCGGTGGAAAATTTTTTTTCGCCGCACAAATGGCCGCAAATACCCTTCTACTAACACACACACTCGTACACATTCTCCGGTAACCACGTACCGGGTGAGCGCGAATGGGTCCGCCTCCTCTCATCACCCGCCCTCATCCACCCACCTCCACCCACAACCATCTCCCCTTTCATCCTATTTCAACCCCCTTTTTCCCTTCATCCCTTCCCCCGAGTATAAAACGCCCTCTTCGCATCGCCGGCAACCAGAAACTCTAGAATTGCCCAATTCTCTCACTCTCTCCCCTGCCCTCGCATGCATTTTTCCTCTCTCTCTCGTCCAACGAAAATAACTCCACGCTCGCGATGATCCTCGAAAGAAAAGTGTCGGAGGTTGGCACCAAAATATCTACGGAGCTACACCTTAAATACTGGTAAAAAAAATCGATCGTTATGAAGCATTACTTCAACTGAAAATGACGGAGAAATTACCATGAGTGCAAAAGCCAAAGTAAACAGTCACTAGAATTAATAAATGATATGCAAAAATTTATGAAGGTATTCTTAAAACTCCATTCCTGTCTACTTATTGCTTGGATGCTGCAAAATACACAAAAAATATAAAAAAATGTGCCGCCAATCATGTAAAATAATCTGCACTAACTGCTTTAAAAATTCCATAGAGTCTTTTAAAATTTTCACAAAAACAAGCCCTAATTTGAAGAATATGATGTTGATGGCAACTTACAGGGATGGTTTTTAATAAGCATAATGATTATTTAGAGGACTGGACGAATTTTCTGCAAAAAATTCCACTTCTCGCATCTTAATCTGTAGTGGAGTATGAGTTATCACAAAGAGAATTAGGATAGCAAAAAACTTATTACATCCTAATAAAAATATGCCAAACACCAAATCCTATAAATTCAATTTTTGAGGTAAATATATATTTCCTATCATTTGAAATAAAGCAATCAGAGGGCACAGTTTACGCGTAATGGCATTTTATTTTGGTTTTAACCTTCAATCGAAAGAAGTATATTCATCGGTTGTCAGATCCGTGTTCATCTTTTATAAGATGAGAAATAAATTGCAAGTCTGAAAGATAAAATTTGTATGCCAAGTATAAACAAAACATGTTTAGTCAAGACTGGTGGATATAAAAAGTGCAGATAGAGTGCATTCACTATCGCAAAGCCAGAGGTCAGAAAATGTGAATTAACTTCAGACAGTGTGGAAAAATGAGGGGACATCAAGGGAAGTTCATTCACTCTTCCACCTTCACTTCGCCCACCCCAACGGACATCATCCACCAAACAGGTATGTGCCACCAATTACGGCATCACTCATTCTATGAATAGAAACCGCGTGGGTGTGTGAAGATATCAGCAAGGAACCATCATTTTTATTGAATTTGCTCCAAGTGCATACGTTCCACACTTTCAATTAACAATCCCAACCCGTTTTTTACACCCTCGCCTCATTTACCAGCGTTGCATTATTATATTCATTAAAATGCCAAGGCCATTTAAAATAAAAATCGACATTATATGGAAATGTGTGACTGAGAATAATATGATAGAAAAGAAACTTTGTAGTAACCCCAACTTTGTGTCTTCCACAGATTAATTATGATGAGTACCACCGGTTTCGGCAGTTGCTAATTTTGCTGATGTCAATGGCCTTGACAGTGGCAAAACTAACCTAAAGAGAAATAAAATCGTAATGTAAATCTACGTAGTATCTTTTCGTGATCTGTCTTCAATGCCATGCAATGATAAATATTCTAATTCTTAAATGCCATGGAAAGAAACTGTAGCTAGAATGAAAAAAAATCATCGAAGAACCACTCATGGCAATTACATAGACCATTGAGACACCACCATCGATATTTCTAGACTCATTCCCATTCTGCCCCCACTGCGATGCCCGGTCGTCTCCCTCCCTCGACTCCTCCCATTATTTTTCATCCTGGACGCGCGATTGGTGAGGCGGGGTGAAATAGGAGATCTCCTCCTGCCACGCACCCCTTTGTCCTCCTCCTCCTCCACCACCCCCACCTCTCGGGGGCTTTGACCATTAATTCAACGAAATGAACCAGTTACCGGGCGGAAAGGGAAAGAAAGGGGAGGTAGGGAAACGGGAGGTGAGGTGACGCTTTCACGGGGAGGAAGGGAAGCTACTTGAAAAAATTACATTAGTATATATAAATGCATCCGAATTGGAATGTGTGATTTCTCGCTTCGATGCTCCGTGAATTTAAAACGAGAACCTCTTAAAAGAAGAAAGGATGGGGAGATGTGGGAAAAAATTAGGGAAATTAGACGAATTCTCTCGATTGAAAAATCATTTTGGTCACACCTATCGCGCGGAAGGAGTAATTGTGAATATTCTTCGGAAATGTTTACAATATTCTCTTCCTCTTCCGGAGGCTAACGTGTTGCCGGTAGACATTGCCTAGGAGTGTTCATACATTGCCGCCCTTGCGTCCGGCGTGTTTCATCGCTTTCTCGGTCGTAAAATAGCACGTAAATTTATTTCTTCTTTGTTGAACCAATGAATTATTTATCATTAAGGCTCACCGGGCCTTCATATTTTATTCCATTTCGAATAAAATTTATACAAACTGAATATTTTATAAGAACTAGGACTCAATGCTCAAGTGATTTATTTTAATATATTCACATTTAACAAAGCGAAGAATAATTTATTATAATGAATTCAAAACTCGATGTTCATTTGTAAATCAGACTTAAAATTTATAACAAAGCTTTGCGCATACCAAATAATGAGAAAAATATGTAAATATGGTTATTCAATCTCAACTTCCGACCTAAATTTATCCCTCTAAAAATGTAAATAAAAACCGCAGGAAAGAGTGGGCGAAAATGTTTCTCTCCTATTCTGAAAGTAACAGATAGATAGAAGTAACAGATGAAAGAAAAGTGAATATCCTGAAACATAAACTAATTAAGCTGAAGATGAGTACATGTCGCTATAAGTAGAGGCCAAGGAACATCAGGAGCTTTTGAACTCCTCCTGAAGCTACATGACATGTGGAGGCAAGACTTCCAAGAACCAATGCTTTATTAAAAGAAGACCTTTATAATGAGAAATAACTTTTATGTTTAAAGATAAATGGAATAGCAATACGGTATCAGTACGTATAAAGTTCGGCCCTAAATATTGCACTGATTGGATCAGAGATATAAACCACTGAGAATCTAGAGTGAATGGGAATGGAGGCTTTTTTAGTATCTGCGACAGTCGATCAAAAGATTTTATATAATAACTAATCAAGAATAGGACACACGGACAGAAGAAGAAAATTGCTATGCAGCACTTTGTAAGGAATATATGAGAACTTATATTATAAGAGCAAGTCCAACGAGACATATAGTTGCTAAGTTGTCTTTACCACAAAATTCAAATGGTTTTTGAGACTTCTGGCTGAAGTGCTAGGGGCAATTAGTTGAGTGAAAGAGCAAACTTGTATAAAAGTTCCATACTTCAATGTAAAGATAAAGGATATGAATAGATAAAGACATGGATAGATATAAGCTCTCGGCGGAAATTCTTATATAAATTGATTGTGAGCGCTGAGAATACTGAATGGTGAATATAAATCTGTAAAAAACCATGATGTTTTTAAAAGTCTGGATTTATTTAGTGGAAATTCAGTATACCAAGCAAACAATTAGAATCTCTGGCTACATTTATGTTCCGTCAGGGATAAGATCTTGAGTTTGGGACATTCTTAACAACCGCTGTACAAAATAAATTATTGACGGGTCGGGCATTTGCAGCTCAGGTTCATGGTTGTGTATTGTATAAAAAATTGTAATGTAATTTGTTTTGCCGCTGTTAAATTTCTAACATTCTTAAAAAATTGTAAGCAGCTAATTTTTATCCTTGTATGCTTTTGTTTATTGGTTTATTCTTCTTTTTTTCCTCATGTCTTGTCAAAAAAGCTATTGCTATATTTTTCAATGATATTTTGAACGCATAAATAAGTGGTGGTAGGTTCTACACTGGTGTAAACCATTGAGTCTACCTAAGCCCCGCAAGTGTGTTACTAAACGTTTTTCTTTAATTTTTTTTAAGTGGAGCAATAAATTTATCTATCTTTATACTAGACTAGATTCACGAAATTGATTCGCTCAAACAACTGCGTCCTGCAAAATGTCCCTGAGAATGATAAAACCTTTAAAGCCTAATAAGCATTTTTGCAAATATTGTTTAGTGCAATATATGGTGAAGTGCAATACATGGTGACATTTCATTTTTATATAAAGTTGGAAGTATTTGAGCAAATTTCGCATCATATTTTATATATGAGTTTTTTGTAGCAATGGAAATATTACAGTTACAATGATTGCATAGAGTATCAATATATTTTAAGTACTTCCTTATAAATTAGTAATCAAGTACTACATTTATTCTCCTAACGCAAAAGGGTAAACATTTTTGGGCAATAAAACTGGATCACAAAATTGCATCACCCTCTATTTATAGTTATAATTGAACCACTACAAATGCCAATGAGATTTGGAATGACCTTGGTAATGACAATATTATAAACCGAATTGAAGCTTCTGGCAGAAAAATTTTACAGTTGTGTAATATCTTCCTCCATTTCGTTGATGTCGGTCAATAATGAGTTATATTTCTTGTTTTATGAAGAGAAATAGAAAAATCTTTTTACCGACCAAGAATACTACTTATATATCCTTCAAATGCCTAATGTCAACCGGCGATATTTTTACAATTATCGAAACAGTTAGAAGCAAAAAAATAAATAGGTGTCTTTAAACCAAAATGTATACCTTTTTCAGTGGAACTTAAAATCTTTAGGGGAATTGCGCAGTCGAGTTCCAGAAGAACGAGTGGCCACAGGTCATTTTATCAAAATATTGCCAGTGGTAACCACGAACCACGAACTTCTCTCCGGGTGAGTACGTCAGGGAGTGTTGGGACAGCAAATTCGCTCGGGTAATTGCGGGTAAATGCGAGGTAGCGGGCGCAAGACGAATGGCTGCAAGGTCTTTCCATTACCCCGGCTGCGTTGAAACACTCTTGTTACGATCGCGCGAAGGAAAAACGAGTATTTAAATCTATCTTGGGTAGAACTCCGAATCCTGTATTTTATTCGCGCGATCTAATCTACCGATGCAATACGGTTCCAACATTATTCCTCGGCTGCCAGAAGAAAACTCGAGTGTCAACCATATTTCCAAAGTCTCTATTCCGTTCTGACTGGATGTCATTCCATTCTAAATAATACATGGACTTATATTTAACCTGGTTCTTCCACGAAAATATTTTTCATGTCAACATATGTTTTCCATTGTTGATTCTTCAATTTATTTAATCGTTTATCTCATTTCCAAACTCTGAAGTGATTCTTTATAACTGTGTCACAGTGAGTGAGTGCTTAGTTTATCGTTCATGCTTAATGTTCCTAATTTCAAATACAAGGTCATTTAGCATACAAAAAAATAAGAGGCCATTAAAAATTTTAAAAATCGTAATATAACAAAAGAACTGTGAAATAATAGATGAAATAGTTTGCTGCATGAAGAAATAAAACAGTATCTTTGTTAACTAGGTGGTATGTTTCAGTAGACATATAATGATAACTTTTACTTAACCACAAAAAAACACACATAAAAGCACGACCCGGGTTTCAATACATAAATAATAATTAATATTACATAAATAATACAGTGGATCTGAAGATGATACTTATGTATTTAAACCCGGGTCGTGTTTTTATGTTAGTTATTTTTGTGTAAGTAAAAGTTATCATTAAATATGTCTAGCTGCATGAAACTTACAAAGTGTCAAATTTGGTGATGGAGTTTTAAATATTACACCTTACGCCAAATTATTATGTCATAAAAATGTAACATGATATGGGAAAGTAAGTCAACTTGCAGAACAAGTTATTCTTCTGACTGACAACTAGAGCTAAATCCAAAGTTGAATGATTTCGTTTTTTTTTCATTTTTTTTCAAAGTTATTTGTTTGTTCGTTTAGGTATTTCATTTATTGCTTTTCATTCTAAATGAACATAAAGGAACACTTGGGCCCTTAAACGCTATCGAGACGTCATTTCGACTCCACTGAAAATAATGTTTTGCTAATGAAATAGCAATCAAATTTGACATGAAGAATTTTACGCACATCTTTGTTTGATTGTTATAGTACATGAACCAATGTTTTAGCGATTAGAGACAATCAATATGAATTAAATCTCTAAAGCATTCTAAATCGGCTCTTTCCTAAATTTGCAGCCGTTTTCTTCCAGTCATCGACGAAATATAAAATTTATTTACGCCGAAGTAAGGCAGTCGGCTGCTTGGACTAATGCTCATCTAGGATAGCAAGAGGCTGACACCCCGTTCCTCAAGATTACCATCGATTACCATCGATTACCATCCCTCCTACCCTTGTTGCCCCTCAAACAATGTTTCACATCACGACAGGGAGCCGCGACGGTATTTGGTGAAAGGAGGAGAAGAACGGGGCAGTTGAAGCGAGAGTAGAGGTAGTGTGGCGTTCAGAGAATGAATAGAGTGCATTAAAAATATTCCCTCACGACAATATTTAGCAATTTATAGTACAATTAGGAGTCGCAATCGCCTTCATTACCCTATTTGTATAACGGAGTCCATTTGACCCATCTCG
The DNA here is from genome assembly GCA_963169105.1 of Ceriagrion tenellum. Classification (NCBI taxonomy): domain Eukaryota; kingdom Metazoa; phylum Arthropoda; class Insecta; order Odonata; family Coenagrionidae; genus Ceriagrion; species Ceriagrion tenellum. The sequence continues at coordinate 25,673,825 of OY720642.1, read as the reverse complement.
GGCATTCTCGGTAAATCTGTTAAATTATTGATCATTTTGAAAATTAGTGGTCGCAACAGTGTGTGTTAAACACAGTGTATATTAGTAGTATTTGGGAAAATTCATCACAGTAAACGGCATAGAACGCTGTTACATAGACAGTGAAAATGAAATATAGCAGCTAATTTTCTGGGCGGGCGAGTAAAATGACGCCTGCGAGCGTTCTAGTGTTAAAATATTAGTGAAATATTTTTCTGATAAATCAGTTCGTGATCTACAAGAGGCAATTAATGAAACTAAAAGGAAGCAGTTTGTCATGAGATTTTTATCAAACTTATTATAACACACATGCAATCAGGTGCATTCAGGAATAGTATTTCACGACATAAAATTCCAGCCAAGGTGTTCCTTGTTGTTGAATGATTGCAAAATTTATTGATGCATGGCTAATTTTCTACTATATCATGAAGTTAAGACGTAAAATAGTGAAATATTTTTGACAAGGAAAAACATTAGCATTAGGAGATATAAATTTGCTTAAAATTCAAACTTAGAACCACTACCTTGTGAAGTATTGATATTAAAGCACGAGGGAAATTTTCTTCAGCAATTTCCCATGATTGACGCTATTTAATAGACGAAAAAAACTAGTTTAAAATGTATGCATTCGCATCTTTTTGAAGCTCGCGCAGGGGAAAGTACGTTATTTGTAAATCTGGAAAACGGAACATCCCTCCGTAAATGTGGTACACATTTTGGCAGAAAAGAAGAGTCAGTTGTGGGCACGTCATTTTCATTAGGAATTGATTACTTTGAATTCACAAAGTACCACGGAGAAAGGAGTAATTACTATTTCTGCTCGTACTAAGTTTGATGAGTACTAAGTGGATAAATACTCCCGGCAATGCAGGTACGTAGTCCATTAAAAAGACGCGCCGTTTGCTAGAATTTGGTATATGCTGCATTCCCCGAACTAGCGTTACCCACAGACGAACGATTTAAAGAAAATCATATCCATCGAGATGCTTTATAAGGACTACTTAAGTCAAGATGCCATCGAGAGCCAAAAATGCGTATTACTAATGAGATATTTAGTAAAATATAGGAGAATCATTAACATAAAGTCATTTTGCAGTCAATAGAAAGAAGAAGAATGGTGAACCTTTCCTGGCTGAAAAATTGTAATTTTGGAAAGAAGCAAATCTTAAGGAATTTAATTTTAAAGCTATCATTATGGCAATCTTTGGTAAGTAAACCATTAACGTAGATAGTCACTGGTGTATCAACGGTCCTGAAGTCAATACATTCTCAGAAATATGATCAATGAACTCATGAAACCAATAGCTATTCCAAGTGCGCGGTCAATTTAGAGACAATATAAAAGCAATGCGACGCAAAATTTATTTCGGGTCGACGGAACTTGACCTCCAGAAAGAATGAGATTGCAATTATGGCGATCATATGCCTCACACGCAATTTACAGGCTATCATTCTGTGATAAACTTGAAACCTGGATGCCGTTAAGATGCACCATGCACATAAAGTACTAATTGCTTCTTGATGCAGAAAGAGATATCTCGATCACACATTAAGTATTACCACATTTGAAGACATTTGACCACTTTGGTAAACCAATTGGAAACTCATAACCAGTAGCCGTACACGCAAATGCAACGTAAATGCATTATATATCAAGTGTTCAGTAAAATACGATAGTAATACACAATGGATACTCTAAAATGCTGTACTTAACATGACAAAAGCCTAGAACCCCCAAATGATGCGCAGTAACTAATTATTTCGCGATTTCTTAGGAAAATATTACGCACTTCACAGCATTATTTTATAACTTGACTATTTTTATGAGCCTTTTACTATCCAGATTCTATTTGTTGTTTGAAATGGGTAATAATTAAAGCGAGTCTTGAATATAAAGAGAATATATATATATCATTATAACAAGAATTTGACTCAATTAGAAAGGAATTCTATCCGTAACTGTATCGTAATAGAGCTGAACAATCATATCTTATCCTAGCAAGTAACACTCATTGAAAAGAAAATAGATCAAATATAGAGTGTTATTAAGTAATTAATTTTGTTTACGAGAGTAATATATATTTATTGATATTAAAACCGTCCCTGTGCCATAGTTGAGAGGTTTACCTTATCAGGAGTATAACTCTTTAATCTTGGCAACACTTTGCCGTATTTTCTTTCCCAGTAAGTTTACCCTGCAGGGTTATCATCTCAAATTTCATCCCTCTGCCCGCCCTCATGAGTCTCTATGCCTCTGTTTCCCCGATTTCACTCAAATTCCTCGCATTCCTTCCATCATCTCAGCTCTGCGCTGAGCTTGGAGCCCCTCACAAAATAAATGACGAGAAAGAAAAAAATGCCTGTTCCACGTCTAGCTTCTCCCTTCCATTCTCTTAAGGAAGAAAAGTAGGAATAGGCCATCTTCGGAATCTCCCTCCATTACTGCCTTCTTCTAACTGGACCTTCTCGTATTTCTTTCCTCCGACAATACAGCCTTATTTTTTTTTGTTTTGCGGAGAAAACAGGAAACCTCCAAGGTCCTCTAAGAATTTCTTTTCTCGGTACGTCTCTGCTCTACCCAAAAGTCTTTTGCTGCCGGTATGGATAAGAGACCACCATACGAGATCATTTTAACCACTTGAGGAGAATGAACACTCTGAATGAGATTTTTTTTAATTGTATGAATGTTTCTGCGTAACTCTATCCCTATTGATTCAGTTTTAACAAGTACACATTGAAGAACAAATACAGAACGCAATTGTCCTTTAACTGTTTGTGTGCATAGAATTCATTTAAATTGCATTGGAAAAATTGCGTTGGGAAAATAACAATCGAACCAATTTTCATGCAAACTAAAATGCATGAGTTTACTAGTGGATGCAAGCTTTGATGAATATCTTAAGCCACTATTATGCTTGAAAATCATCAATGAATAAAATAGTTTAGAGGTCTAATTATAAACTGTCTCTGATGCATTTCAGGGTCGTATCACCATAAAATATAATATCTTCGTTTAGTTGAAAAAATACACCGCATTTATGCATAACTATAAACAGTAACATGAGCCCAAATAAATCTTAATTTGCAGACTATTTGGCCGATACGGTATGCCAATCAACTAAAATAAGTTCATCGAGGCTGCCAGGCTTTACTTTGCAAAATTAAGTAACTAATCATATAAAATTTGATGCTCAAAATAAATCCTGAAATAGCACACATTCCGAAATTAGAAAGTGTTCAAATATTATTTTTGCAGAATGAGATGGTGAAAAGATGATGTTAGGTGGACGTTTCTTTGTTAATGAGAATGAAAGCTATTTAATTTAATCGAACATAATTAAAGAAAAGTTAGCTCCTCGCTCGGGGCAGTAAATTAAATTAAACAAATTTCGTCTTCACCTCCTTAGGCATCTCAATTTCATCCTTAATTATAAGACATCTATTATGACAAATCAAAGCACGTGTTACCTTAAGTCACACTAATTTTGAAAATATTGCACAGGCGGCATTTCCATTTCACAGTGTCACTATAATATATATAGTTTTTTGAAATATCTAGACACTAAATAAAACATACTAGTGATCCTTAGGGAAAAAGGACTTGAGCTATCGTCTTTCAACGCATTCTACACGCTGAAATGATATCAGTTACATATCAGCCTACCTGAACTCTCACGGCCAACCAATACTGTTTAACATTTTAAGGATATATAAATTGTTTTATAGAATAAAAAAGGTAAAGTTTTGCTCATTTGCAACTGATTTAGGGCAGTATGAAAGCGAATCGCAAGGGAATGATGTACATAAGACCTTGCAATATTGCGAAAGGAAATGAGCCGGCGACAACTTATAGAAAGAAATTCCTCCCATTTTCTCTGGTAGAGATAGGACCTAAATTAAGAGCTAATAATCTGAAAGCGCGCTCTGAAAAAATATGCACTTAAATCCGGGAAAGACTCCCATTTCTCGGAATGGTTCCAAGAAAGTCACGTTCCTTCATATGATCAGGAAATGGGTAAGGATATTAGAATGTCTCAAAAAAATTTTAAGCCAGGCATTTAATGGCGAGCTACTTCCTTGGAAGTAGGTATTCAAAGTTCGTAGAGAAATAAAATTCAATTTTGGATTATAATAATTGATTGAAGCAATCAAGCCTGATTAAACTTCCGTCACGAATCAAAACGTAAAAGACTAAAAATTAGACCAAGTAAATAATCTCCTTCCTTATTATTTATTAGAAGGGTGAATCGTTGGTAAAGAGAAGCGTTAAAAATTTTAAAATAAATGTACAACAATATTTTCTACAGAGATTCCTGCATATTTCATAGTTATCCATGCGCTTCTGCGACAGAATGAACCATGAATATGCTACATGTTTTTCAAATAAAAATAGTCTCTCTTGCTTCACCGTGATAGAGGATCACTACCATAGGGGCAAATATTACGCACCATAGTGATATTAGATTTCCATGATTAAAATTCACTCTAAAAGGAAAATTAACGGATACTCTCCAAGCCACGACTGTAATGGAGCAGATGTCATTGCAAATATTAAGCATTGGTTCCGCTGTTATAAATTTTTTAAATCACAACCTACCAAAATTGAATTTCTAATGTTAATTACTTTATGGATTTTAACTTTGGTATGATTCTTCATTTTTTGCGGAAAATTGACTTTTGCCCAATGAATATATTCTAATGGATTAATGTTGGAACAAAGCTATTTATAAAAAGGAAGTATGAACGATAAATGAGACTAAGCCCAAAGAGCATGCAATCCTTTAAAATAAACCTAGAGACCTACTCAAGCTTGAGTATAATCGAAATTAATTAAGATATCTCCCCGAGGAACGGATTTTTTTAGATATAATGATTGTAGCTGTCCAACAAATTGTGATCGACCACCAAACTTCAATGTATTTAATCGCACACTTTTGAAAATATCCTATGCCAATATCGATAAATCAGTGGCATAACATTTATAGAAAAAATATAATGAAATAAGTTAACAACTCAGGGCAGCAACAACTCAGCAACTTCTAGTCCTTAGTAAAATTCTTCTGGTAAAATGTTTCATTTTTAACATGGCTCAGAAAAAAATCATCTTGTTGGCACAATGTGTTATAAATGCATAGTTTAGATTACGCATTGAATTTATGTTTAGGATGCTTGGAGTAGAAATTTAGAAATATTTTCCAGTGAAACTGGAACGAATTCCAAGATAAATGAGTGACACTGACTGGGTATTGGAGGTTAACTTAGGAGATTAACGAGACATAGGGGTCACGTACTCTTGGTGTATGAAGTAGTAAATATTTTGATATTGCTGTCACTCTACAATTATAATTGTTCAGAGGAATAGTAATATTGTTTCTTAATCCCGTAACGTATTGTATTTCGAAGAGTATTTGATAAAATGCATAAAATCACCACAGTTGCTGAGTGTTTACTGCATATCTTAGTGGGACCGGTGGATGACTGAATTAATCAAATATATGAAAGTAATTATAGGGAGGACATTCTCCGTTTCATTCTCTTCCTTGGTTTTTCAATCTTGGAATTGGATGACTACAGCCCTCCACCCTTCCATATCAAATGCTAGTTCCCTTACCCCCTGGTATCTCTTCCTATGTACTTCCCTCTTAATTTGGTCCATGAACTTATTCTTGGCTCTTTCTCTTAGAACGTTTCCCTCTATTTTGCCTTAAATTATGTTCTTTAAAAACCATTGTTTCAGGGAGTGTCCAATCCATCTGCTTCCTCATTTCTGTATGGTGTACCATATGGCCTTTTCCACTTCTACTCTTCCGTACACGTCATCATATCTTATTTTGTCCATTCATTTTATCTCCCGCATCCTCCTTGAGCACCAGGTTTCGAAGGATTCTAGTCTTTTCTGGTCAGATTTTGCAATTTTCCATGCTTCGGATCCATGGAGTGCTAAGCTCCACACAAGTGATTTCCTTGGCTTTACTTCCTAGCGCTTTGATGATTTCATCCGTTGATGTTGTCTCCTCCAGGGGCTTATTTTCCTTGAAGTCTTCTAATGCTTAATTGAGTTCACTCCTCAGTATGAGCGGGCCACAACCTTCCTCATCAACCTCGCTTTTGTTACTCACAACGTTTTCTCTCGTTAGCTCTTGGTAGAGGCCATTCTTTGATGTACAGATTCCATCTATTCTCATTGTCTTCATCCTCTATCAAAATATTCTCGTTCGCATCCCTAATGTTGTTGCTCCTCGTTTTCCTCTCTTCAAAGTGTTTATTCACCAGCTTGTATGCTGTTTCAGTGTTTCCCTTTTTCACGTTTTGTTGACTTCCTCGCAGCAGCTTTCGTTCCAATCCTCCCTAGTCTTCTTGCGTTCTCGATTTCCTTGGTTCTGAAGCTCCTGGTAGAGGGTTGCCTCACATTCGTTTCTGGGATACTTGTATTTTCTTCTTTCTTAGATTAGTTTCGTAATCTCCGTTGTTATCCATGGCTTCTTCGTATTGGCCATCTTACTCACCAGTAGCTCCTCTACTACTTCTGCGATTGTCCTCTTCAGCTCAACCCATTCTTCTTTTATGCCCATTTATGCCTCTTTTTCTAGTTTCCTGTCGTGGCGAATCTTTCTCTATTTCCTTCATCGGCCAGTATTTTCGTGTCCCACCTTGGCTCGCGTTTTATCTTTTTAATTTTATTGTATTGAAAGTGGCTGTCCATGTCTACTAGGTTGTGGTCACTGCTTATATTTGCATCGGGATAGCTCTTGCACTGCTTGACTTTGTTCTTGTATCTTACTCTAACAAGTATGTTGTCTATTTGGTATCACCTGGCATCTTCCATGTATACCTCTTACGCGGATGATTCTCAAAGATTGTGTTAGCTACTACCATAAACTTCTCATTGCAGAACTCTACCAGTCTTTCACCCCTTGCATTTCTTTTGCCTGGTCCAAAATATCCAAAACTATTTCCTTCTTTATCCTCTCTTGCTACTGTTTTCCTGTCTCCCATGATGATGAGGTTGTCATTCTCCTTCACTACCCCGAGGACTTCTTCAATTTTCTCGTATTCTATGTCTTCCTCCGATAGTCGTCGGAATGTAGGCATGCCCGATCACAGTGTCCGTTGGCTCTCCTTCCTGCTTCACTATTGAAATCCTTTCGCTGCACTTCCTGACGAGACTTCGCGCTCCTGCCCCAGTCTATCTTCAGTATGATGCCTACACCTGCAATCCTCTGGTCGTCTCCTGAATGTATCACTCCACATCCGTCGTTCCAGTAGCCGTCTGCTCCCGCCTACTTGATCTTGCTGACTCCCAGTACATCTACTGGCCTCGGAAATGAAAATTTTTGGCAGCCCATGGGCAACTTTAATGCGTGACCACAACGGAACGAATCACCAAAATAAAACCTTTTTAATGTCATCTTTTCTTTGGTTACACCATTTCCAATGGAGATTATATTTAACACTTTTAAAATGTAGTCCCTAAAATATTATATAAAAAGTATATCGGTTAGAACTAAAAAAAGAACTGCGTGATATAATCTGTAAGGAATAAAAACCGAAAACTCAATTAAAACAACTTGCGGTATGGAGATGAAAATTACCCTAATGACACCTGAAAAATTCAAAATTAAGAATGAGTGATCAATATTAGTCTTAAAAGTATAATAATCCTAGACCATTAAAATGTGTTCATTATAAATTATAGGACTGGAAATTTATTGCATGGTGGATTATTTTTATTTTGATGAAAATTACGCCACATTTCCTGACGCCGTGCATATAATATCTCTCTTACTGTTGTACCATGACTTTTCGCGATCAAATTAGGAAATTCTTTGATAACAATAATGTTTATTGGTATCTGGTAAGTAAATAGAACGCCCATCTAACTAAAAAGGGACTACCAGCATCGTCAAAACCATATGATGGACACCAACCTACTCTTTTCTTACCTGTGTATAGCCTGTGGAGACAACCCTGATATTTCCCAAAAATTCGCCCACTGACCACCAAAGCAATCAAGTTTCAAACCTCAATCAAGGGCACGAAGCCTTCAACCGATTCATGAATGATATTGCTCCCTTATGCCCCCTCCGAAATTCAGTCCCTGGCGACACTAACATCATGCGCAGGTTATCCCGAGCAATTTTTTTTCATCACGTCCCTCGGTAATACGGGAGCAACCGCAATTTGCAAGGAGGGGAGGGTGGCCATAAGGTAAAAAAAAACTGCACCAAAAATTTCCCCATGAAAATTTTCCCGTTCATATATCGCTCAGCGGACTTCATTTTTTTCGCCACATCCCATGTCGTCATATCCTCATCGGACACGCAGTTTAAACTCACGCGTGGCTGCAGCCAACAAATCAGTGCCGGTCGACTTGCCTCTCCTCCGCACCCGCCGCCACCACCACGCCCATCCCTCCTTCCGCATTCCCAATTTCCAACTGCCTCTCTCCAATCCCTTAAATCTCTATTCCACCCTCCATACCCTACCCCCCCCCCACGGCGTCCCTATGTGGACACGACCAGCCAGACAGGCGGAGCGCTCACGAGGTTGCGTGGTCACGGTCCATGTGAGAAGCTGCACGTCGCACCGCCTCATTACCGCGGCCAACCTATCCCCCCTCACTCCCATCCTGCACGGAGCAAATTACTACCCATTTGCGTTTTTTTTCCTCTTCTCCTTCTCTTTTTATCCCTACTCTCGAGAAAAGGCGGCGGATCCGTGTGGAGCGTCGAATTCATCTACGCCACTACGGTAATATCATACACGTGAAAGGCATACGTTTTGCGGGACCTTAAAGAATTTTAAATTTAAAGAAAAAACTAAAGGAATCTACTTCCATAGTATGCCACTTTTTTCTGCAGCTAATGTAATAATATTCTCAAATGGGACGAAAAAATCGTTCATTTGAGGTTACCTTTCTATGATGATGTTCAAATTTATGATAAATATGTCTAGTCAATATTGAGAAGGAAGAACCTTGGCAGGAATTAGTCAAATCTAATTGCACATCAAAGTTTTAAGTGTGCATATAATATACTTACTTTGATGTACATGCATATTATCAAAGAACACGACGCGTGAAAAAATAAATGTACACATACATTATAAGATAGATGCATTTCTGAACTCCAACTCTCTCAAGACAATATTATCCCTTATTCCATACCTTTAATCAGTATATTTTAATTGCAGCATTAGCTATCAGAATATAAATTAAATTTGTTTTAAATTCCCTAAGCTGACAAATATACTTCACATCCGGTTTTACCAGAGAGAAAATAACATCCAAATTAATGGTACTATATGCTTTCTGTTTATCACTCATTTTCAAAACTACAGTAAGATAAATTTAAGTATATCTTGCTGAAATAAGGACGCTACACGTAATAAAAGAAACCTAAATTGAAAGGCGGGGAAAACCAATGTTTCTATAATGCAAACAGTTCAGAAAGAATGTCATGATGTCTTCTTTCGATACTGTCTACTTAAAGGCCATGTGAAATAAAATTAGGAAAAGCGAAGGATAAAGTTGTTGAGTATCACTTCTTCACTGAATCTCTTGTCGTTGTTTCTTGTTTTTTTCTCGATAGAACTCAGTCCTTCAAATTTATTCATTGAACATTGTTATACGTTCCTATTTTACAGTCAGTACAGATCAAAAAAGTCGAGTGACATTAAAATAATGAATTCAAACGTTCCATAAAATTTATTACTCGGTTAAAGAGCTGGATTTATTTTTCTCATGAATCCTTTGGTATATTTTATTGAACTTTTTTGAAGGCCGATTGAGCCTCATCAAGGAAATTACAACCTTTTATAAGACAATTCTGCCCCAAAACGACACGTAGGAAAAATATTCAATGAAATTTACTAAAGGAAGTAGACCCATAAAATACAGGATTTAAATAATTACCTCGCAGCACAATGACAAGGGTAATCCTATTACATTTTATATCAATGCAAGATTTCGACAAAAAATCATCGTTGGGAAAATCCTATGAATCATAATCTAGGCATGCGGGATATAAAACAGTGCATAAATTTACTGCTCAACTATGACATGCAGCCATACCGGTGATGAAGATGACGACCCTGTATAATCACTGCATTCCCAATTTGAAAGAGTCGCTAACCAAAGGAGGCGCATGCAATCTTCAGCTAGTCGAGACGTCCCCAAAAACGACCATTCAAAGGATGACCCAAGAAGGTTGGCTCAATTTTGATGCTACATATAGGCTTCAACGAACGAGATCCTCTGCACACAAAATACTCAATCTTCAAAGAGTTACGCTTTAACGTTTCGTTAATAAAGCGTCGATACAGGTGATTTGAATAAATTGACAATTTTCAATGAAAATATCTTCCGTATATCTCGATAATCCCAGCAGCAACGATCTCCTACAATCTTAATTACATGTGATAGAACATTTTCCTCGTGAATGCAGCTCTTAAAAAGAGAAAACATTAAAATTAATTAAGAGTACTCTTAAAAGTTTTACCACCAAAAGCATCAAATGGGTTTTCTCTTCAATGGGATCAGTCCAATCAGTAGAATAGTTGTGAGCCTTAAACGGGGGATTGTTATTCCTCAAATAAACCTAAGTACTACCTTCTTCCTTGGTGTTGAAATGAATTTCATGTTGCTGACTATTAAATATTTTTCTTACTTGAACATGTCAGGATCAGATACCGTCCATAGGTACTCACTGAGCGAGTTGCGCTGAGTTCAAGTATCATCCAAGAATAAAATACTTCATTTTAAGCTAAAGTATTCTATTTAATTTTAATCGTGCAGCTTATTTCCACATAAACAAAAATACACATCGTTATTATTCTTCATTTGATAATGTAAAAGCTATAATTTTTGATGAATGTTAATCTTTCGAGTCAACATTTTTATTCACATCATCTCTATTCTGTTGCACACGCATTGCATGAAAAAGTAAGCAAATTACTTCAATCTCGAGAGTGGAAACATGTAATCTTTGAGGTATAGAATTCCAATTAAAACCAGAGTTCCGTTATGCAACTTAGTGCCACTCCCACGGCTGCTCCTTCCCCCGCTCGCACCGCATCATCACTCACTCCGATGCCAATTCGCCAAACCTCAAGTCTCCATTCTCTTACCAACACACTCACAAGTGCCGCTCACCATTCCTCCTCTTCCACCCCCCCCACCTACATATACCGTCAAATCCTCACCTTAATAATGCCTTGGATTCCTTTTTGAGCCATCCAGCCAGTCGCTTCTTTCCCGCTTCGCTCACATCCCTCTACTAAGACATGCCCTCGACCCCCCCCTACCAATACCCTTCGCCACCCTTAAACTCCCCATCGTGATCTTATCAAGGATTACACTCCCGATTCGATCAATCCCGCTTCAAGAGGCGAATGGAATGGGGAAGAAGAGACCGGCCGTCTCCCGTACAGCACTTGGATATCGGAGAAGAAGGATCTGAAGGAGGGAGACGAATAAAGACGAATTGCAGGCAGATGAAGGACAACCCTTAAAACAGAATCTCGAGGATTCAGGAGAGAGCGGGTGGAAGGAGAAATGAGACAGTAAGTGAAGAATAGGGATGGTGAGGATAGAGAATGAGAATAAGGAGGGGGAGGATGCTCTGGCTCGCCCGGGGATGAAGCGAGAGGCAAGAGGGCGGAGCGGTGTCTCAAATTGCCCTCCACGGAGCCCTCTCCCTAACCTTCGCTCGGTCGGGTGGGAGACGGCTCGAAAGGAGGAAGACAAGTGTGTGGCGGAGAGAAGAGAGATGCCCGGGAAAGAATAGGGTCGAGGGGGGAAGTGGGGAGGAGGCCGTTTTTGGGGTGATTCCAGCGCCCCTCTTAACCCATACTCTTCGAGGCGAGGGAAAGCGGGGAAGGGTGAACATCGAAACGGCAGAGGGGAGGAAATGCGGGTTGAGATCGAGAGGCTGAGCCGAGGCTTTCGCCAGGGAAAGGATTGTGCGATACTGCGGTGGATGCACTGCGATGTGCAATACGCATGGAAATGTCACAACTCAATGCTGAGACACATGGGAATGTTTTAAAACTCCTTGAGGTCTAAGGGAGAAGCCACGTCAGTGTAGCTGACAGTCGAGAACCATCCTTGAGGACGAATGAAAAATTCTTTAAGAACAAAAGTATGAAATATTTTTTAAATGGAATAAGTCCTAGGATGAGGAGGAAACAAGAAAAAGATAAGATAAGTTTAATATTCGAGGAGATAATTAATTACAATTTAAATCCTTGGCAGTTCTTGGAAAGACAGGGGATTCAAATCTTTAAGTACATAGTGCGATGCACAATACTATAAAAAAATTGACTTACGACATCGAGACACATGAAAATGTTTCCGAACTCCTTTGGGAGTTCGGAAACATTTTCGGGAGCGATATAGGGATGATGGGCTCTTTTATTATAGCTATTACACGTGAGGATCCAAAAGCATCCTTAATGACCAATATAAAAAGTTCCAGAGAGATTTAGCATGAAATATTATTTTAAAGAGAGAAATCCCAGCATGAGAAAGAAAAGAGTAGGTGGATAGGTAAGCTTAAGGTCCGAGGGGAGATTCAGAGCAAGCTAAGTCCTTCACAATTTACAGAAGTAGAATTATATGGGAAATATATTACATAGGCATTATTGGCTATTCACTATTTGTATTTTTTAGTGAAATTATGTAACCTGCAAGGAAGAATGAATATATATATTATATATTTTCATACGGAAAGTTAGAAAGAAAGTAAATAGGACCACATAAGTGGAAAACGACAATAGTGTTGTGAAGGTGAAAAGGTTCCAGGTGTAACTCAAAAACCTCGAAACTTAAAAGACTAGATCCCACAAGAACTTTCAGCAGGGTGCTGCTGTTGAATGTGTGGACTGTGGAAATGAGAAAATAGGATGAATAATTGGAGAGGCGCGATGAAGCAGTCTTGAAATTAAAGATAGTCCCATAACTTCCGGGGATAGGCTTATAAGTGGTTAACCTGAGTAAGTGAAAAAAGTGATTTCTCACGGCATCTCACGTGAAACACGGCTTCTCGGAACCTCTTGGACTTTCAGAAAACTTAACAGAGTCAATAGGAATAGCTCTGTAAGCGCGGCCTGTCCACCAAAGTATAGGCCTCTGAAAGCTGATTTTAATAATGACCTTATCATCATATCATCAGACAACCAACCATCGAATGCGATGAACTAAAATGCGCCACATAAATATCATTTATTATGAGATACCTGGTTTACTGATTATGAGATAACTGGTTTAAGGGTTAGAAAAACATTTCTTTAAGTGCAAAAATTTTATATTGCAGTTAGCAATATAACATATCCAGGATGTAAATCTGATATTTTTGGGAATAAAAAAAATTAATTAAAATGTGAAGAGATCGCATAATCAATATCCTACTTGTATGTAAATATACACGAAGTTGATTTATTTAGATTTAAAAGTTCCGATTCGGGCATTAGGTAAATCTCAACTTCGGAAATATACTTACACACATTGTTGACCTCCGGTGAAAAAATTTCGTTCTTACGGGCAAGAAGTAATGCTATTTAAAAAAGGCAAACTAGCTGCAATCATAATTTACCTAAATAACTCTTAGGTGAAACAAATGAAACGTTTTTACTCCATTAAATTTGTCCCAGTGTTACCAACATCAAGAGACACATGATATCTAACAGTATAATGTTTCATCTCGCGACCATTACGTGTTAGAATTCTAACAGTTAAATATGGAAGGAGGTGTTAAATATGGTAAATACAAAGAACAGAGAAACTGAGAGAAGAGTGATCCTGAGTTAATGTTAAAGCGGCTGTGAGCGTCGCAATTCATCGACTGAGGTGAGTGATATTCCGCTCTTATCGAATACATATATCAATTACTAGGGTATCGACAATCCTTAATGCGACATAATGCGAGATATTAGTCATGACCTTAACTGCTTCATATTTGTCTGCGAATAATATATAATTACTCGTAATTAAAAAAATACTTGTCCTTTTCAACAAATTTTATGCAATAGAGAAAACTACAAATATTTTGAATTGAAATGCCTTATAGGTATATTATGCCGTGTGTACAGAAAATGACATTTGTGACACAACACAATTCCACCCTAATCAACCGACGCGATAATTTCTATTATAATACCATGAAGTTCAGAAACACAGTCGACTAAAGGCATTTCTTTGAGTAGATACATAGTATTCTTTCTTTTAATACTGAATTTATGCGAAGCTCAGCATGAAAAAATTTAAAATGCAAATTTCAAATAATATTCAGTATTCTTTCATACAAATAATTTCATGCGATATCATGAAGTATAGTACGCCCTAAATGACGCAGAATTCATATCTTAACGCGTTAGAAAAGGGATGAAAGGATTCGTGAGAGGCTGAGAAGGGGAGGAGATTGAGGTGGTCCATGGAAGATGAGGAGATTGGAGGCTGGGACAGATGTGATACCGGAGTGAAGACTCGAGGGAAGTGGAGGCAAGGGGGCGGTATAAGTGAGGAGGAAGTCGGTGATGGCGGAGACGGTATGGCATGTGAGGGAGGGGGGGAAGGGGAAGATCCGAGTGGGGAGGGAGGAGCGAAGGGAGGGGAGAGCAGAGCCAAGGTTGGTCGCTGCTACGGAGAAGAAGAGCCAATCCCCTCCGGACATTCCTCTGTAATTCGTAAGGACGACGGATTGAATCGAATGTCATACGCCTCGTGGCTGGATGTGTTTGGGGTGGGTAGCGAGGGGTTGGTTGGGGGGGAAGGCGGGAGGGGGTTGGTGGCTCGGCGGAAAGCATGAGATGAAGGGGAGGAAGGTGGAGAGACAGGTGAGGGATGGAGGGAAGGCGTGGAGGGTGTGGTGGGGAGGGGAAGCGGAGGGCAGATGGAATTGGAAGGCCAGGTGGAAGAGAGATAAAAACTATAAGACGACCCAAGACGGAGGAGTAGATGGGAATTAGCGCGAGGGGGGAAGGGATGGAAAATGGCGTGCGATTCTCCCCGCGCTGGCTGCCAAAAGTGGTCCAAAGACGCGATGGGTTAGTCTGGAAAGAGATTAGGAGGGACTATTCCCCTCAAGGATAATGATATGGTGGATAGTAAATGAAAGAACCTGAGAAGTTAACGAAGTACATAACTCTTTGGTAAAGGGTGTTCCCCAAGGTTGAAGTGAGAGTTGATGTTATTGCCTTAATCGATTTCCTAACCTTTCAAATTTGAAACGTGCTCCTCCTACGTCACGATCTATTGCCACCTAAAACGAACATACGAATAGAATGATCAATCATAACACTTTTAACACATAACTTCTTAACACTTTTCCTCAGAAAAAAACCAAAGTACTTAAATCCAAATTTAGATTTTGGTGACATGAGGGTAAAGATCAATTCGGATATTGGAATTAAACTAATTAAAGTTGAATTTGTGGGAGCGCTTCAGATAATTGATTTCCTCTGGGATTTACAGAAAGATTGATAAATTCCACGAACTGCAAGAGTTCATTTCCCCTTAACTCCAGTTATTTCTCTACTCCTGTGGCACTTCTTGTTTTCATTCTCCAACCTCCAATGGTAATGGCAGAGTTATAGCCGAGCTCAAATTTGCTCACCATTCTGGCAGACTCCTAACCAATTACGCTAGCGTAAAAAAAGCTAGGATATGATCGAGGATTTCTGCATTTAACCAGTAGATGACCATGTATTGATCATTTACTGATTTTATTTGCGGTGGAATTCGAAATTATCTCAGCAATAAATTCACATTGTCTATTTATTTTCTGCATATAGTGATGTGTGCTACGCAGAGAAGTTGCTCTAATAGATGAATAGATACTGTAAACAAAAGTAAAAAAACGTACGAGTGCTGTTTTTACGACTCGTTAAGAGCATTCCCTTC
Organism: Ceriagrion tenellum; assembly: GCA_963169105.1. Lineage (NCBI taxonomy): Eukaryota > Metazoa > Arthropoda > Insecta > Odonata > Coenagrionidae > Ceriagrion > Ceriagrion tenellum. Next base: position 25,657,909 of record OY720642.1, on the reverse strand, counting down.
AAGACGTCCAAGCTTGCGTACATTTTTACACATCATAGGGTTACATTGTGACATGCAAATGACGGGGAAGGGAACGATGTGCGCTGGCGAGATGTTTTGTAACGTGCCAGGAGGTAGCATTCCGCGGGTGAACAACAGTCACGGCCGAATGTGTAGAGCAAGGTTGTTTGAACTGTTCAAGGGAGATTGAATTTGATTTTTGGGAGGCAACCGACAGCTAAGGACATTTGCACCATAAGGAAGTGGTAAGGGAAGAAGGGTGGATCGAAACCCGGCGTCGGCATTAGCGTGCTCGTAACGGAAGGCGCCAAAGGGACTACGGTTTAACGACTCATCCGACAGATGGAGAGCTGTACTTGAAGTTCCCGCCACAATACACTCAAGTACAGATCGGGCTTCCTCTGGAAAATATCCTCCTCTTCAGGGATTAGAATCCTGGCCGCCCGTATACTACTACTAGTACTAGAGTCCTGGCTAACTACTTTAAGGGGAACGGGTTGGTGTGGTGAGTAGTAGTAGTGGTAGTAGTTGTTTGCAACGACTTGAGTCCTGGCAAGCTACTACTACTACTTACCACACCAACCCGATCCCCTAAAATCGTTCAAAGTAAGTATTTTAAAAAGTAAGATTTTTATCACATTGTAATCACACAATTTGCAAATCGAATGTTTGACGCCGTAACTGAAAAACAACAAACTTGAAAACAACCACGGATACCATAACCGACATCATTTTGCTTTCCAATGCTCGTCAACTATGCTACGGATGACTTTTGAAGTGCGCTACGTAATTCGTAGAATCTAAAAGGAATGAGAGGAAAAGACGCTGTTTTGTTGCAAAGTGTTTGGGGCCCTAGAGCGAATGGAAATCTCTCCCAATATCTCAACTGTGGATCAAGGGGGTGGATTGAGATGTGAAGCGAATACGTACCGTTGAGAGCATATCACACGTCTCAAGGTTTCAATTTTAAGTGCGCGAGTTTTCTTCCATTCATCAAAAACCAATAAAACCCTTTTCTCCAACCTGACCATCCATCGCAATCCGCGTTGCCAGGGCCATTCATTCGTACTCGCTTCCCAATCGCTCGGAATTTCAAAAGCTCTCTCTCTCTCTCTTGCCGCGCGAAAGGATTCAGAGGAGGAGGCACGAAGAATCGAATCTCTCTAAAAGGGAGGGCTTTCGACATACCAATATCCGGATGCGAATGAAAGAGAGAACGGGAGAGGAACTGAGGGGAAACTATATTTAGAGGATGCAAACTCCGTCCCGTCCGGTGGTATTGGGTGTTACGCTGAAATGCAAGGCGGTGGGATGAATGCTGCTTCAGTGTGGAGTGGTGGAGGCAGCCGAACAGAGAGAAAGCAACAGTGAGACGGGGTAGGGGGAGGGTCAGAATAAATGATGACCCGTCCATTTGCCCGGAGAGATCAAAGCCATTTTCATCTCGGGGGCCGATCAATGCATTTTCAAAGCATATTAATTCGCTCTAAAATTCATACCTTTCTCTTCGCGGAAAAGGAAACGAGTTGTCACGTAGGATTTCCTTCAAGAATGGAGGGCTGAGAGAAAAATGGTACGTCCTTCTGTCCTCATTCTTTTAAAGCGATGGACTATACGGTTGGGACTGACTTGAAACCATACCGATGTGGATGTAGAATTTAATCTGGTACATTGCGGTAAATGAAATTGAGGGAGGAGAAAATATATATTGACTCAACTGATTTATATTGTGATATTCAATTCTAACACGAAATCGCAAGTAAATTAAATGAAATCAGCTAAATTAATATTTACATGAACTCTACTTTTTACTCAATGATTTTTTGAATTAAATTGATACATATGTTTATCTTTCACGCGCTAATTGAGATTTCCGATTGATAGCGATGCTCACTGATGCAAACATCCCTTTCATTGTTTTAAGAATAATAGCAAATCAATCGAAGAAGTACGAATCCCAGTAGTAGCAAAGGAAATTGTTTACTTGTCCAAGTATTCCCTTCAGCTGATGGCGCCAGTTCACACACTTCTAGCAGTGCCGTACCAAACGTTTAATGTAAAAAAAAGAGTTGCATATAACTAATTGGCCAAGGTTAGATAGCCAGCAGTGAATTACATCAAATTTGTTGAAACAATTAAGGAAAGTCTCAATAATTCTGCAATTAAGCAAACTAATTTAATCTTTGTTGCATTGTTTCCATCATATATAATGGAATACTTCCAGCCACTGCCTCTCTAAACAACCTTCTGCATGGAAAATATCGGGCAAAAATAGTATTATAATACGCTAAATACATAAAGGACTTTTCTCTGAATTAATATTTATTGAGTCAAATAGCGGGCAAAATTTTACTTCAATATCATATAATCTAATCATTTTCATGCATTTCTCATCTAATACTTTTATTGCCAATTCATCACTATCTGACTGTAAACAAAAATCTTTTGTTTACAGTCAGATAGTTGTCAGATTGTCAAAAGTGATTAGCCATAATCAAAAGTTCTTTTAAAATATTCATTGCGCATATTTATAGCTCAGAGTATAACACAGAATCTTTGACTATCAATAGTCGTAGAGGTAATAATTTTTGGGTTATTTTTACGTTAACGTAGAACTATGTGTTACCGCTTTGCGTTATTAAAGTATTTCTCAAAATCTTGCTTGAAAATGAATTGAACCGCATCAAAATTTGAAGGTCTGACAGAATAGGGTAACTGCATAAACTGCGTAACGTATTCTGCTTAAATGGTGTAGCACGTGACAATTCGATCGCAACTAATTCAGTGATTATTTTTTGTAAGAGATTGGGAAATATTGCCTAGAAATCGCTCCATTAAAGTTATCATTTAATGCCTTATCACTAGCAGAGATTTATTTTTTTCTACCAAATGGAGAAACCAAATGAAAATGAAATTCCATATTAATGAGAGAGGAAAAAGAATTCTTTCCTCACCTGAAATTTACACTCCGCCGACAAAAATCCTCGGGTGAATTGCATTTGCTCTCTTACAATTGGATTAATTGAAAACTTCGCATGATGAGGAGCAAGAGTGAACTAATAAGCGACGAGGAAGACAATGTGGGGGTGGGACGCATGTCTCTCTCTCTATCAAAGGGGAAATTTAACGCTCGGATGCTGGGGTTTGATGAGGTAAGAGAGAAGAGACAGGAAGGGGATGGAGTGAGGTACGAAGAGGCGGGAAATTATGTGAGTAGGTTGGATGTCTCACAAATGGGAGGAACGCGTCCTATGGAAATGTTGAGGGGTATGAATGGGCGCTTGAGTGCGCGATTAGAGGGCCCCGCAGGGAGAATTCCATCGGAATCAGAAGAAAAAAGGAAGGAGCAGGAAACGAGTAGTAATGTGCGGAATGGGAAAGGGCATTTGGGATGGGCGCGGTGGGGTTGAGAGTCTGCAAGTGAAAGGGGAGAATTCCAAGCGAAGACACTACCCGGCTACGACATTTTAGATGAACACCCCGAAAATATTCATAAAGTTGAAGCCGAACAACTTGCATTACACTAATTCGTCGTAACTTTCAGGTTATTTCGTCAAAATTCTAGTTTGGGGACATGGAAGTGATGAAGTAAGGCTTTGAATAAACTTGGGGTTGGATTATTCTTCCTATTTTCGCATTTTTACAATACGTATTCAAATCGCCACCGGCTATAGATGGCTAACGCTAACAGCTAAAATTCAAGGAACGCACTCCAATCATTCAAGCAGGCAACTTAAAGCACCAGACGAAATTTGAAAAATGACGATCGAGTAAAAGCTCGTAGAGCAATGGAAGAATATCGATAACGAAAACACGTGCGTTATAGGTTATTGCGTCAAAATTCTAGTTTGGGGACATGAAAGTGATTAAGTAAGGCTTTGAATAAACCTGGGGTGGGATCATACTTCCTATTTTTGCATAATTAATATATTTATTCATATCACCGCCGGCTCTAGATTGCAAACGCTAACAGCTAATACCCAAGGAACGCACTCCCACCATTCAAGCTGGCAACTTAAAGCACCAGACAAAATTTTAAAAATTACGATCGAGTTAGCACTCGAAGAACAATTGAAGAATAACGATAACGAAAGCGCGTGCGTTATAGGCAACCCTGATTTTGATGGATTTATCATAAAAATAGCCAATTTATGCTCATCATTATTAATTTATCTAGTTACAGTTTTTAGAAAACTTAAAAGTAACCGCTAATGAATAGCTTTTTATGCATATTTAGTTAGGAAAACAAAGGAAAACGTTGATTCCGTCATCAATCATCAATTATTAGGAAAACCACCAGATGAAACAATCACATTCATTAACCGCTACTATCAATCGATACCTCCTATTCTAGACTTTGCATTTAATATTTGGAGGATGATAGCTTTCCTCATATAATTAATAAGTACAAGGTACATAATAAAATAAACACCATTAATTACTCATTGAATAACACAGAATACACAGTACTGTCATCTTATGAGGTGAAATCATATTGTCATTTTATCTCTTGACGTGAAACATGTATGCCTTAAATGCCGTAAGAATTGTATAAAATAATACTTGCACTAACACACAATCATAGCTCTAGCCATTGCATCATTTGATAATTGATAATACCCTGGTCCTCCATTATGTACAACTACATTTCACCAATAATTAGAGTGGGTATGAGTAATACTACAAGTCTCAAGTCAATAGCTAGTTTTCAAATTATTGAATATTCCAATTAACGTTTTTATACGTTTTCAAAACATTAATCCATCATCCACCGTATTTATCCATGTATTTTAACTTGATCACAACCCCAATTCAAAAATTGGAATGAATTCAAAACACCATTCTGACTCGATGTTGCCTTTAGGGTAACAGTGTGCTTAAAAAAAAGCGATCTGCTCATATGAATTCGCTTCACACTTCTAAGAGCATTTTTTACGGCGTAAAACTATGGTAAACCCTAGGAGTCTAAACAAAAATGTGAAACATTTGCGTGGTGTATTTCAATTATCTCATTATAATATTCACTAAGGAGAGGTTTACCATTTTGAACAAGAAGTTTTTTCCTCCAGAAGAGAAAACAAATAAAAAATTACGACCAAACTGCGTATCTAAATGTATTGATTCCATTAGCAAATTGGATTGAGAAGGTGAGGAAATATTTACTATTTTTTTACGAAATGATACTATTATCACCCGGAGCTTCAAGATATTTTTGGCCGGAATTTGTGATTATTTCACGGTGAAACAGGATGTTTTACTCAATTTTAAGATCAAAATTACTAGTTCATTAAAATGATTTTATGTAAGTTTCACCCTTAATATTATACTTAAACTCAGATGGCAACATTTGACGGTAATGAGATTGAGTCTCCCGGAAAAATCCCTGGGGGAATCCCTAGGTTACCCAGTTTATAACAGCAACAAATTTAAATATAATTCATTATTCCTTCCATATAGTGGTTAAAATAACCCTATACTAAGCAATTGCAAAACGTTTCAAAATAAAAATCCAAATTATATTCTCGTAAAGATTTTTTTCAGTTGGCAATAAGTGCCATATTTTCGTCCTTGTCAGAGGATGACATCGTCCTTGGAGTCTCCATGTCAGAGGCCTTCAATCTGTCCTTACCAAAACGACTCTCGCTCAAGTTGTGCGCACCGCCTACTTGTCCTTCATTCTAGGGCGGAGTTCCCGCAAGATTTCCTAATGAACTGCCATTCAACGCCTGCGATTGAGCCATATTCGAATACTCGCATTTGTCACCATTGTCTCATCCGCAATTTCCAATCCGAGTCTAACCTCTATGGCTTCCAAAATCCTTGAGAAATAAAAAATTGTATGAGAGTACTTTTCTTTTGACCAACCCTCAACTATTAATTTGTGTTGACGTTTAAGATGTATTAAAGCATATAAACTCTAACTAGGTGATACTAAGATTGTAGAATAAAACCTCATCAATCATTCCAATCCTCGTCGAATACTGATTAACTCATTAGATTTAAAGCAAAATAAGAGATCATTTCGCTATAGCAATTGATCATATATATTAGTGAATACGGCTGCATTATATTTTATCATTATTTGTTTAAATAATATTTTCGAGTTTTTGGTGACCACGAGAGAGATACTTCCGGTTTATACATTTTCAATCTATACGAAACCGAAGCGTGGAGAATAAACCCTTCGCCACATTTCCAATTAGAGTTGAAAGAAGAATGAGCTTGAAGCAAATAAATTACGCCACGTAATTTAAATATCTAATTTAGGACATTCCCGAGAGGTAACAACCTGTTTGTGCACCGAGTATTAATTCCTCCAAAAGTAGTTTCCCTACGACTCAATTCGACATCGCGCGGAGATTAAAATTCCCACGAGGTGACCGGAATTCTTGGAATCCAATTAATGGAACCGGCACGCTCTCCGCCCATGTGACTGTCTATCATATGCCCACCTGCTATAAATATATGAACTTTTTCCACGAGATGAAAAATACGCGTGGGATTTTGGGGCTGCGAAGTAAGCCTCTCTTTTGCATTCGACTCTGCAGCGTGTAGGATAAGACTTGACCTTGAGGAGGACGTAGGAAAAAAGATAAGCTGTTGACTCTTTCACGCTGGGAGCCGAAAAATCAACGTGCTTCCGTGAAGCAGTCGATGCACTGCCGGGTAAAATATTGATGGAGGAATGGCTGGCAGCACAGTTTGGCTGGGGAATTGCAATCCTGCACGGATCCCTGGAGAGGGTGGGAGCCGAGGCGACGGTGGGCAGAGGATTCCGCCACGTCGGAACTCGTCAAGGGTGTCGCGCCACCAGCGTGCACGGCAATTGCAATCTCAGCATCCGCGCGTTGGCCAACTCCGCACCATGGTGCACTGAATGTTTCAGGCGAGCATGGGGACATCAGATATTGTCGTCGATCTCGGGATAGTAGGCTACTGCACTTCACGAATAGACTGCATGTAGGGACAGGAGCATTAGTAAAAATACCATATAGCTGCCAGAAATGTGTAGTATTTTGACGTGGCATACTTATAGCGCAGTGCATAATAAAGAAATTTCACCACCTCAAGTATTCTCACCCAAGTATACTCAGGTTTTGCTGTTGTATCAGTAGTCATAGTTGCATCAGCTATTATAGAAAACAGTCAATGCTTCCTGGTGATAACAAAAGCCATGCCGCAAACTCTTGTGGTGGTTTGTCGGGTAAATTGCAAGCGTAGATGAATTTAAGACTTCATTTTTTCTAGAATTTCATCAATACTGACTCCGATAAAAATGCCCTCAAGGCAAAAAGTTGTATTCACCATATTTTCTTCATAAATGGGAACATATAAGAGATGTCCAGGAGGGGTCATGGTCCATTCGATAAAGTATGGTGAAACAAAGCCAAGCCACGTTATTATGAAAGAGAAATTGTTATTTTTCAGAATTTATCTGAACTGTGTGAAGAAAAATAAACAATCGCAGGTGGTTCATAAAGATAGGGTATAATGAAAAGAACTGTTAAAACGGATCCAGTTATCAAAGGCTAATGGCAATAATATATCCTTTGACTCATCCTACCCCGAAAGGAAATGGTGTTATGAGTATGTAATGTATAAAAGGAGTTGACAGTTGATCACCAAGTATGCGTAGAATACCATGTTTCATGTGCAGCGTAAATTATCATCGCCCGAAGTAAGAAGTTGCCCAGGGCGTGGAGAAGTTCCTATGAAAGCCTTAAGCATATTCTCAGAAGTTGAACTGTAAATCTAGGTGGGCTTCAACGGTTAACAATTTGTGTATTGGGAAGTAGCCAAAGTTTCTGCATGCATTCGATCGTAATAGAATATATTTGCGGGCCACAGAGTACACCTTTGAGATGCATAAAAATATTCATATGTAAAAAATATTTTAATTGTAGACGATTTGGACTACTTTCACAAACATATAATTATTTTAGAGTGTTGATTTTAAAATAATCAATTTAATCACTCCTTTAGTCAAAATCTCGCAGTATAATTTCTGATCTTCAGGGTTTAAAGTTAAATCATTGGTATGAGCTCAAGGAAAGCGCAGACTGAATTCAATGTTTTTAAATGGCATCAATTATAAATTTTTGATTTAACCGCGAAGCATTGGTTATAGGTAATAAAATTGGTTAAATTGAGATCAACCTTCCAAAATAATAAAGTATAAAATATTTGAAATTATTCGTAGTAATGAGAAAACACGGAGTTTCTTTTGAGAATCACGCCGCAGGTTTTAAAAACAATAATGCGACGCGAGTATGTATACACTCTGCTACAATATTAATCTACCGTATTCAAATTCACTACTCGTTTACTTTTCTTACCATATCTTAAGAATGTCACATGCACCTCCATTCTAGCCGGAAACTTAATTATCAATGGTTCGCTACATGGTCGTCCCATTTTGCTCTTGTAGAGTATCCGGCCGACATTAGCTGAAACTTGTTTTATCATTAATATATCATATTATCATTATTTACAGCAGCGAAACCGTTTTAAAATGGTCTTAGCATTCTGATTGAAAATACCATTTATGCTGACGACTGAAATATGCCAAGTAGGATATTAATGACACAATAACGATAAGCGAAATTAATCCTTTCCACTGGGCAGGAAGGGAGAGAAATGAAGGCAGAAATTACCTGTAGCTCCTGGGCTGTTTTTCAAGTTTTTGATTGCCTCTAAACACGCAGCGTCTTGCATACCCAAAACGAGAGAAAGAGTATCCGCTCGATTAGCCATTAAAATGGTAATTACAATAAAAATAAGATACTGCTTGAGTGGAAACAGGCTTACATGCACCAGGGCTGACGATGGATATAATATAGGAAGAGGGAAAAATAATACACACCAACTTACTTAACATTAGAACAGATATAAAGATTAATAGATGGCTCGGGAGCATGTAATTGTGGTGGCTGGATTATAAGCCACCCATTTTGAAGAACTGGGTTCGATTCCACTTATAAATTCAAGTGTAGCTATTTTTCCGGTGCATCAGACGTAAATCTGTGCCTATCTTGGCGTATTTTATTTCTAGCAGGCTAATTCCAACGCATAAGGGGTTAGTCCGTAACTTATTTCAACCGTCGATAAACGTCAACTGTCTCTTATGCAGCCAATATGGACATTGGCGAGTGTAAAAAACTCACTTTGGCAGCATGATAGCCACTGCTGTGCTCATATTACCTTTTACAACATTTCTGCGCTATTAGTATTGACATATTTTATATTTTGTTGTCGTGGAATGGGATGCCTCGTATTATACAGCGGCCATAAAAACTTTTCGCGAATCTCGAGTGAAACAAAACACCATTGAAGAAGAAGCCATTGTCCACCTTATGTTCACCTTTATTTTATTTTTATTAACAGTCGTCAAACGTATACTAGGGTTACTCGTTGTGCGTCTAGTAGGCATCAAGGGTAACTAAAATAAGAGTCAATATCTTCATAATCGTCGAAGGTCGTTAAAAACTTGAGGAGAAGTGTGCATTACAAGAAGCATGCTTACTTTTAGCTTTAGGATTGCTAGTTTTCTCTCGAGGTTTCCGAAATTTTTCAAAGTTTTTTCTCTCATACAGGAAGTAAAACTCTACAGAGAACTAAATATTAACGTCGGCAGGACTCAATGCCAATAAAAGTTGTAAAACTGAGAGCTGAACCCAGCGGTGGCTAATAGACTCGTAAATATACATTGGGCGAAGATGGAGACAATGTAAGTTTGTCGTCAGTCTACACTTTACAGACTGACTCCCCAGGTTTCTCTCCATTCCCCAAGTAATCGTTACAGAAACATCCAGCAATTCTCATTGGCGTATTTACCTCATATGTTCATGATATCCATAATTTAAAATATATCAAAATTGCAGTCACTTAAGCGTCTGCCGGCATGCAGAAAGGATTTGAGACGGGATTTACACGTGGCAAAAGTCTTCGCCATGTATTCAAAGCACAGACGACAAAAGACTGGAAGCCGGTGGAAGTAAACGGTCATTGCAGTAAGTAGACAGTTAAACAGCTCACTTATTCCAAAGGAGCAGGTACAAGTGCGGCTTCAGTAATCGTAGATATCGCCCACCGGAGCGCATATCGCTGGCGGTCCGGCATTGATTTTTTCCATCGCTTGCCAACTGCTCGGTCCACAGGAATGAAATGCACTTTAACCTTCAACCACAGCCATAAAATTTAAACCCTACTCTCTTTCTAACCACGAGAGATCGCCGAAATCAAATGAAGCCAACTAATTTGACGGTTTGGAGATGAAAC